>JABXJD010000317.1:235000-422500 GCA_013375575.1 Percina caprodes | reverse complement strand
AGCACTTTTAAACAGCACTTTATTTAAAAAAACAGTATTGTGATTAAAGTACACCTTATTCTTGTTTAAAATCATTTACATAATCTATTTGAATGTATATGGAGCATGATTTTAAAAAAAGGGGACCCGCTGGTGCACCTAAATAAAAGTTAGTCTGAAGCCCTGCCATGTATTAAATGGTTTGGTTTAAATCAGGCTAGGGCTCATAATTCCCTTTAGAAAGGAAACAGAGAAAAATTGCACTTAACTGGTTTAATTTTAAATTTTTGTATTCCTCCTGAAAGTGACATGTTAATTTTTTTTTTTTTACTGTTGGATTTATTTGATACATCTGATTTCATATGTTGCTGAAATTGCACTTTTTTAAACTATGATTAAATGAAGAGCTTGGATGTTAAACAAGAATGTAGACATTATTTGACCTACTGTTTAAAAAAGCTAATACAGGCTACTTTTTTTTTTTTAGTTTTTATTTTCCTCCTGAAAGTGACTTTAATTTGTTGTTGGAAGGATAGCCTACATCTGGCTTCAGGTTGCACTACAAATTAATTTCATTTTAACAGTGCAGTGTTAATTTTAATAAATTATTGAAAAATTTGTTAGATTAGTCAACTAATCAAAAAAATAAGGGCTAGATTTTATCGCTTGAAGAATCGTTTGGGACAGCCCTACGTCCCACGGAAAAAGAACTAAGGTTAATCGTTAATACAATAACATGAGCTATATAAATTAACTGGATCCATGGTTAAACTTAATTTGCTCTTACCAGTGTATCGCCATGTGTATTTTGTCCATAGCAACAGGTCCCAAATGTCCCAGTTAGAAAGTCGATGCCATAAACATAATCTTTACAATAATTCTCCGAACGAGCCAAGCAGGCATGCCTTGTTGCATGATCCGAATTTTCCCAGAGGTCCCGGTTAATGTTAATTCAAAGACAGCGGAAAGTAATGGACATCCGACGGAACTTCCAGCAGCACCGCAACTATCGCATACATGAACAGTCGTCGATATAGAAGCATGAAATCGGAGGAAATTCATGCACCTTCAAAGCTGAACTGATCAGATGTCACTATATTCATCTGCATAATGTTGGTGACACATTAAACATTCTCTACATTTGATTTTATCGCATGCCGACGTAACAATCAAAACATCATAAAGATACATCAATTTGCCATACAAATGCATTACCTACAACAGCAATGAAAATGGCGAGGATGAGAAAGAGAGTGGGAGAAGGCAGCCAGTGATTAGTGATCTGTGCTTGTTCCTCTCAGGAGACCATGGAGGAGGAGTAGATGCATGTCCCTCTCGTTTCCCTCAGAATAATAAGGCCTAAGGGCAGAGACGATCTTAGATCAAAACAAAGGACGAGGCAGTTAAGGGCTGCACGAGAGAAGACATTTCTACTGCCCATTCAAATTAATCTAAAAATAAAAACCCAATATGAAAGGTTTGCACCAAGCTGGTTGATTTCCCACTCAATAATTGTCTCAAAGCATGCCAGCACAAATCTATACATTTAATAAATTAGTCTCTGTGAGGGCTGTATATGCTAACATAAGTCTTCTTGTCCATAAAATAAGGTGTAAGCAGAAAATCTCCCATCCCCATGTCTAGTGCGGCAGGATAAGAAGCACTTGCCTGAAAGCAAATGGAAATCATGTGACCTAGACTGACACTACATGCTTTATTCTCAGTCGCTCTCCTATTGTGTCCAGTAGTTCATAGAGAGCAGATCAATGGCAAAGGCTCATCCCCTTAGGTAGCGTGCTAGCCTCATCTCCAGCACTGTAATGATTTCCCTATTGGGGCTGGACCCAGCCAGCCAACACATTAACAGCCATTTAAAAACATACTGAGGCTTTTCAACTGTGTCCTCAGGGTTCAATGAGAGGGAAAACAAGTATATTGTCCAATAAAAGCAATACAAGTATTGATTATTATTGCCCAATAAAAGACAGCGGAGCAACAACTCTGTCTGGTATGGCTACCCTGACCCTAATATTGAATGAATTGCTCAAACAGCTAATTTTCTCACTAGCAGATAAAGCGATGATGATCTTAAATTCAGGGTGATTATTTACTACTTATCGCCATAAAGGTTACTCCTACTGCGTTATTTATGTCTTATCCTACATACAAATACAAACAATAATAGCAAAACCCTTCCAGGCTATCAAAGTGTATATATATATATATATATATATATATATATATATATATATATATATATATATATATATATATATATATATATATATATATATATACACTACCTATGCTAATCTGTGCTCACCAAGCTAGGAGTGGGGGCAGGGACTCAGCTGAGGTGGTGCCATGGTTGGGGGAGGGAGATGGGTGCAGAGCACATGTGGTTAGCTGGGCCATAATCTAACTGTACCCAAGTGAAAAATACTCTTCCTTGTCTTCTTGCTCTCTCTCACTTGCTCACTCCTTCGTCCTTCCCTCAACCCCTCCCTGCCTCACACACTCCCCTCAGTTCTGTTGTAGGCTCGGCCAGCCCAGAGTGTGTGTGAGTGTGTGTGTGTTTGTCCCTACTGGTTGTGTCCCGAACGCCAAGGGTTAAGCCCCTGCCATTTTAAACGCCACTGACAGATCAGACCATTAGGGTGTTACCTAACAAAATGGAAGCCTTTAACCCTGAATCTGCCAGGCTGCCTGTGTGTGTGTGTGTGTGTGTGTGTGTGTGTGTGTGTGTGTGTGTGTGTGTGTGTGCAAGTGAGAGCCAGAGCCCGAGCCACACAGAGTGCATGTTAAGTGTGCGCATGTCTCTACCTGGATTCTCCCTCAGCAACGTGACAACAGCAGTAAGTCCAGGAAGTGCAAACCAGGCTTTTTGTACGTGAGCACACAAGAATGTATGACGTCATTACATTAAAACATAAATGGCTAGGGTTGTTTCAGAACAGAGACACACTGCGTGTTAACATACCCTTAAAACAGAGGACAAACAAAAGTCCCACATCATTCCCACATCTCTTAAAGATGTTGGGCGAGCATGTATACACGTATACATGTAAAGTAGTAGTAGTAGTAGTCTGTAGTATTTTGAGTAATTGATTCACAACACATGAGTTACTGACCATCAAATGACATTAGGGATGTCTACATTATGACGCTTTAAAAAGCACGTTAACATCTCAAGTCAACCTTCTCTAGTAGTTTTCTCCAGCCTCAAATCACTGGATACATTTTCAACCCCAAATGTTTACTAGCCATAATAAAAAATGAATAGCTAAATGTTTTCAAAAACCCTAGACAGGGATAATCTCCAATTTCAGTCAAATTGCATCCAAATGGTTACTCTATAATCCTGTAAAACCACAAGTCCTTACCCACATTCAGACTGGAGGGTCAGGACACATGCAGACTGCTATCAGATTACATTTCTCAGAAATGGATGGTAGCAGGAAGTGACCAGAGTAGAGGGGGGGGCTTAAAAAGGGTGCAAAGAAATAGAGTGTACCAGACAAGACAACTAGGAGCTGAGCACGTCATCAGTGCACTTTGTTGAACACAACCGGGTAAAGTAGGTCAGCTGCCACATATTTTTGAGTTAAGTTGGCAATCATAACTTTCAGGAGATCTTCCTCTGTAGGGTTAATCTAGGTTAGACCGCAGAGAATAAAAACATCCTGTATACAAGAGACATTTTAGATGTAATTCCTATTTCAGTTTTAACGGGGGGGGAACGGTGAGGCAGGAAGAGCCTGTATGAGGCAGAGGCAATAATACAGTATACTGACAATAATAATTTTACATTTCTGAATGCTGAATTTGTTAAGCACCGATCAACTAAAATGTGAACTAAAACAAGACAGCTGATTGTAATTTCTGTGTTTATTACCATAGCAGTTATCAGTTATCTATCTAATGAAGCGAGACATATCTGTACGCATGTACAGTATGAAGGTAACGGCACGTCACACGCAGGCGCCACATACAGAACGCTTCATTTTCTTTATGTTCTTCACTTTCCTGGAGCACGAGCAGACAGCTGAAAGGAACATTGCAACTGTTGTGGGAAAAAAAGGCGCTAGGCTTTTCGGTGTCAATTCTTTCCCTAAGAGGAAACTCAATAAAACCCCATTTGTCAACACTAAATGTCAAACAAAAGCCAGACATTATATAGTAATAAATTGCGGTGAGCTGTGGCCTACAGTCACCACGTATAAACAGAAGCAGAACATAACGTAATCTCGGAGATTATTCCTTCAGAGTGCTGTGCAATGTGAGACAATCTCAGAGTTGAATCTGGCTGACACGGCAGTTTTCATCAGACCCACCCTGGGTCAGGATAATTAAGTCTACTGCTAACTCACAACACTAACAACATGACGGTCGCCAAAATACGTTAAATTCGGTAACAATTCTCTCTCTCCAAACAGCCTGGTTCTGGTGGTTGATGAGTGCAAATGTGTGTCCGATTAGTCCACATTTTCATTTTGATCTCTTGTGATTACATTCTGAATCTGCAGCGTTCTCTGTCAGGTAAATATAATAGTACAATGTAGGGGTGTCACGATTGTTTAATACAAACTTAAAGAAGAGGACAGAGTAAAAATCTGAAGCAAAATATCCTCCAGGGTATTTCTTTAAAGCATAACACAATTATGCTGTGCCATCAAACTTAGGAATTTTGGGAAGATATGAAGATCAAAATTCAATTTTGTCCTCCTCATGATGTTAAAAATACAATTTCAAAGTTATTTTCCTCCAAAGGCTACATGATCTTCAGGTTATTTTTTTCCTATGCATAGTGGCGAGTGTATCGGAGCTGAGCCCCGCTCTCTGTCAACACGCAGAGAAGACGGATATGCATGCGCTTACGTGCTCTTCGATTCTGAAATATGCCACCGTTTGATTTAACGTGAATCGGTGGTCGGTAGTACCGACGCAATGCAGTTGGAACCCCAAAAACAATACAGAGTTCAGTACCCGACCATAGTCACCAGTGGGTTCAAACTTCCAAAGTCAGTGCACTCAACCCTTGTTTTGATGACTTTTAGGCCAGGCATGACAGTGCAGTGATAATGTAACACAAAATCCACAGAAAAGAGCCATGTGGCAGGGAATCAGACAGGGCTGTGTGTCCCCTCTTGGACACATGCCTTGATGGTGCATGCATCCAAGGGGCCGGTCTGCCTGTTTGCTACACTGAGAGTTTGGGAGTTGCCATGTCAGCACTGGCCACACAGTGGAAGCAGTTGCTACAGGCAGACTAAAAAAAAAAATAAAAAAAAAAAAAACTTTAGAAATGTGTATTACATAACTTGTAAATGAGCAATTAGTCTTGTTTACATCAGATCAGTAGAAATGACGAGTCAGACAGGGGCACATAGGAAGCTGTTCAACCGGCGTCCAAGACTGGGGATAGCCCCTGTGGCGTGCTGTGCCATCCAGCTACACACTGCAGGGAATACAATTTAGAAGTAGATGCTCTCTCCTTCAATACTTTTTTAAAGGTTTTAAAAGGTCCCATGACATGGTGCTCTTTGGATGCTTTTATTTAAACCTTAGTGGTTCCCTAATACCATATCTGAAGTCTCTTTCCCAAAATTCACCAATCACCATTTCAAGCCTCTGGGGGACCATAGTCAACGCATAATAATGTTAAACAACCTCATAAAGTGACATTTTCACGCCATGGGACCTTTAAATATATCAGGTAGTTGGGATGGGAATACGTTTTGAACCAGCTACTTGTGCTGGGGGGTGAGTGCTCACAACAGCTGTCAAAAAAACCCTGTGGCAGCTGGCCTGGTGTTATTTGTGCCTGCTTGGGGAGTTATGTTTTTGTCTGATGCATTTTGTGCTTTCATAAAATAACCACTGAAATGACAATGGAGAAATGCTCTCTCTATCTCACCCTTTTGTTTCTATCTACTTGTCTTGTGTAGTCTTCTCATACACTGCATGGTCTCCTTTCCCTTTTAATCCTGCACTCACAATCTCAGAATAAAAGGGTAGTGGGAAGTCAGCTTAGAACTCGAGAAGGTCTGGCTCTGTTGAGGTCTTTAAATCCAAACTTAAAACTTATATTTTCACCTAAACTTTGTTAGTTTCTTCATATTTTTATTACATCAGGCTATGTTCCGGTTATCATTATCCTTCCGGCGGGTCGGTCTCAGTAATAATCTATTAAGGCTAGTATTTATAGTTAGTGTTTGTCCTGCCGACAAGAATACTGTAAACTTCCTGAAAGCTACTGCATCCCTTCAACCCTCTGTTTGTTGTCCCACAAGTGTCCAAAGAGTATGCCTACCTCGCTCTCACTATTTCCTGTCCTGTGTCCTCTCTTTTCACTCAGGCCTCTCTGTGCTGGGCCATCGGCCGTCCTGGAACCTCTCTCTCCCCTGGCTGTCGTCACCTCTTTCCAGATGTTACGGATTTTCATCGTCCAGGGATTCAGCCTCGCCTCTTGTCTCACTCTCTCCTGTGTGCATGTTGTCTTTGTCTCTCTCCCTCCCTCTATGGGCTTGTGTCCTTTCTCCTATTTGTGTGAATGGTGTGCCTGAGCTTTGACTCTTGTGCGTTTGTAGTAGTAGTCTTTTCTCTTTCCAGGCCTCTATGGTGGAGATGACGTGTGGCTCAGGTCCTAGCTGTGTGGCGGCCAGCAATAATTTTACTATGTTGGTTAGGGGTGTACGATTCAGAAAATGTCACGATTTGATTCAGATTTTTAGGCTCATGATTCAATATCAATTTGATTAAAAAATAAAAATCTATGTATTATTCATGTGAATTTGTTTGTTTTAACATTCTGTTATGATGTGTTACTATCTTGGGGATCAATAAAGTATCTATCGTGTGATTGCAGTAGACATAAAAAAAGTAATATATTTTTAAATAAATAGTTGTTGTTTTTTTAAATATGAATTGATTTTTGGAATTCTATGAATCGACTTTAAATCAGTAGAGCTTGAATTGCTTTTCCAATAGATTTTTTTTGCACACCCCTAATATTGGTCTTCTGTACATACACAACATCTATTGGCTGTCTTAACTACATGATGTGAACCAAAGTCTGCATCCAATCACTTTCAAACCTTTGGGAAAAGTCAGTTATTTAAAATGACATATAGCATAAAGAAGTCAGTGTAGCGAGCAGTATCTATTGGCGTTTTTCCACAGCACAGTACCTCCTCAACGTTATAACACAACTGTCATAACATTAAAGGACAGTTACACTGAGAACTACCCCCTACAGAACAAGGGGTCAGTTGCAGCAGCATCTCTCACTTTTGCACATTATTAGATTCACAACAGGTCATCACTGTCTGAATGAAGCTAGAAATCCTACAGTCATCTTTTCCGGATGACATCACTACGTAAAGTAGAAAAAAAGGGTCCCTCATCGTTCATCCGCATTGACACCATCTACCTGGTCCATTTTTGGAGAGACTTCATGGTTTCCCAACATTTCCAGCAGGCCTGCGACTCCACCATTTCCCTGTCTGAACGCAGCTTGTTATTTCAAACGGTGTCCTACACAGACACCATTATGACAACACCTCGGCCAGACGCCAATGAATAGAAACAAAAGAGTTATGCCACACTACCCTGCAGAGAGTTATCACCAGTATTAGGTCTAAATATTGTGGGTTATCATTAACATAGGACAGATGCATTATAAAAACGTTTCCGTCCTGATACAGCAGAATACGAGTGGATCCCGAGTCATGCCTGTCTGGTCACATTCCTTTCAGGAAGGTTTTTCAAGAAGCACCCTTCCATAGGCTAATCCAAGACCCATAACAAAATGCAAAGCGACATATGTCCCCCATCACTAGCCAAGGGTGTTAACTCTAAAAAAGAAGGGGCACTTGCTCATCAGAGGTAGGGATATGTCACACTCCTGTTCATCCTAAACGCACTTTAAGAACAGGTAAATATAAAACTCAATAGTCTTGTTGTGACCACTCAAACAAGATCCATGGCTCATAGCTGGCTTGCAGTAATGCTGTGGTGGAAACACCTGCAAAACCAAACACTGAAGCATAACAGAGTCATAACAAAATTTAATAATTCAGATATTTATTTATTTATATTTATATTTATATTTATATTTATATTTATATATATAAAATATCTGAATTGTTAAATTTATATACATATCTCAATTAACATCACAAGGATGTCTTAAATGCTCGACTTTAACGGGAAAACGTTATAGTAGTTATAAAGCATGCCCTTAGACTTGGGCGCAGGACACCTCATTAGCTACATACATTAAGTGGTTTGAGCTGTGTTTGTTTTTTTAACACTAATATTCTGGTGCAAGCACAATGTGGCCAGGCGTTTAAATGTCGGTAGTCTGGCGTGGGTGATAGCTACTAACGTTATGTTACATCGTCGTGGACAGACAGACACACACACACCCTGACGGAGGCACCAGCGTCCACCATTACGCCTCCATAAAAAGGCTTTTCACGGTTGAGCTAATCTGACAAAGTTCTGAGATCAATGGTTTATGAAGCCATAATCATACCCATCCACGGTTAAGAGCAGTCGGCTTAGCATTACCCGGGGACAATACTGGTTATGAGATGTTCATAAACTTTAGTGACGCAACTTTGCTTAAAAGAATAGCTACCTTTTTTCAACTAACCTATCAACAACAACAAGCTATCTCATGCTAACGTTAACTTGGCTTGCCAACAACAACCTGTCCATCTGTCCGGCTACAAACCCAGTGGCTAACTAACACGAGCTAACATCCTATTGTGGTTGTGAACGGTCATAGAGATTATAGTATAATCACTCAACACTGGAGCATACACTCCTTTAAATACGATTCTATGTTTTATGATAGTTGGCTTCGATGTCAGCACGCGTCCAAATAGCGATACACGACAGACAATGAAATCGACCCCATCTCAGTGAGTTGCTGCTAGTGTTAGTAGGCTAGCTAGCAAGCTAAGTTAGCATGCTAACTCCCTGGACACTTGCCTTCCCAGACAGACAGTCGCTAAATTTATTCACAAATAATCAAGTGTTAATTGCACACCGAATTTAATTGTTTTGTCTTAGTTTTGTAGGATCATTATGGGTAGATACAAACAATAACATGCTGTATATGTTACTATTGGTGCATCCCAATACAAGTTTGCCGGGGAAGTTTGTTTAAACATTTCTCGACTTTTTGAAGCGGTTTGTTCTTGGCAGTCCGTGATCGGTAGGTGTGTGTATGTGTGTAGACACACACACACACTGCTACCTTGCACGTTAGCTAAAATCGAGCTATGCTAGCTAGCTTAACTTACGTTAGCTTTGCTAACACCGATAGAGAAACTTCCCTTCGTCGTCATAATGTAATTGAAAATGAAAGTAATGGATTAGTTGATATGATAATGGAATACATTAACTTACGAAGTCTAGGAGGAGCTTGACCGAGTTCCCCCCGATTTTCCGATGTTTGATGTTGGTATTTAGCTGGCTTCAGTATAAAAATCCCGGGGATCCCCTCTCTTCTGTCCGCTGCCACTCCGGTTGCCAGATAATGTAATGAGCCACCACAGGCGGCGTCATGCTGCGTTCATACACACCTCGGAAATGTTAATTTTCCAACTGCTGAGGAAGAAAGACAATGCTGCAATTAAAACATGTCTATGGTTTGAAACTAGGACCAGCATCGAACCTACACTTCCATTAATCAAATTTTAAGATTATGTAAATAAACAAACACCACGATGTAATTGTATGCTAACCTTTTATTGTGCTCATTGCATTTGATTGGATTTCATTACATGCTTGTGTGACAATGATGTGTATGCTTGTGACAAAAACTTCCCCAGTTCCTTGGTTTATGTGGGCTTTAGGCCCTATCTAAGAACATGAAATAATTAATTAAAATATTGAAAAAACAACCACTTTTTTTGCTCAAGAATAGGAAAGCTTTATTTGCTTCTCCCACTTACACTTATTGCAGTCATTGCTACTGTAAGACACTGCAATTTAGGCTATGCATTAATCTGACCCCTTCATTTTAGATGTTTGAATTTACAGTCAGTGTGTGTGTGTGTGTGTGTGTGTGTGTGCTGGTTGGTTGGTTTAGTTGGAAGGAAGATGGGTCAAACGTCTTACATAAGGGTGGCAACTGCAATGATAGTAGAGGGGAAGGTAAAATACAAAAGCAGGAGGAGGTATGGGAGTTCCTTTGAGATGACTAAGGTCAGCAGTATGTGCGCAGGAGGGGGGTGTATTTACATGGATATGTGTCTCAACAAGCAAAGATGAAATTATTCCATGATATAAACATATAGCACTACAACTCTGAATCTGAATGGATACCTGTCAGGGGGTTTCAGTGACAACACAACAGGAATCATACTTACCTGAGTCCATTAAACTAGACTATATGGTTTGACTTATCTCATTTGTTTATGCTGGATATTTAACAGTTAAATGATGCTGCTTTACATGGGATGACAGCTGAGGCACAACTATTCAACTACTATTCAACTATTGGTTGAAAAGTAGACATTTCCAGGGATCTGGCTCACTGCCACCCCTCTCAGGATCTTCCTGAACCCTGTAGCAGCGCCAGGATCAGCTGAGACAGGAATTCCAAACGTTTGCTTTTTACAGACATTCAAAAAAGGCTTTATATGGTTCCTTGTGCCAAACTAGGCCCTGCTACCCTAATGAAAACTTTTATCCATTTCTGAGGTAGAGTGTTGTCCTCAAGGACAGCGGTCAGTCTGCTCCTAAAGGATACCCAGAGACAGAGGAGAATGATGTGTCATGGCTGGACTACATAACTAGCTAACCATGCCTGGCCACTTCTATGGCAACAGCTTGTGATCTGGTGCAGGGTAATAATGGTGCAGAAGTTCAGGGAGTCCTTAGCTACAATGTGGAGGAAGTGTTCTTAGGTTTATTCCTGTTCAAACTGCTCTATGGGGCCTGCACAAAGGAGGGCATAAGGGCAGCAACCTTTTTGTCATTTCTCACCTCTGTAAACCAATTCATTTAACAGGTGCAGGGATGGAGGTGGGCACACACAGTCTTTGTCAACTGGGAAAGATTAACATAGTTTCATAGTAAGCACAACGTATCTGTGCAGTGTTAACCCCACGGGATACCTAAAAGTGTAGACTTAGTTTACTATTTCACACAGCCTTGAAATAGCTTGTTAAATCCATTTCTGAGTGTGGTTATAATTTGAAATCACATATCTATACTTTATGTCCACTTCTTAATATTATTTAATGAATCCTTTTCTCGAATAGTTTTTTGATACAGAGAGATCTGAGCGAATCAACCATCGGAATCATAATAAAGGCAATTAGAGAACTACAAGTTTGCAAACTGGTTTCAGATACTAATTAATTACATTATACATTGATAAGGATCAATTTGATTAATCACTGGACATCTTCCAGTAAGGAGGGGGCGGTAGGAGCATTGCGGGTTTAAGTCCCCATATGGACCAAAGTATGGTGGTGGACTGGTAGCTGGGAGGTGCCAGTTGACCTCCTAGGCACTGCCAAGGTACTCTTGAGCAGGGCATCAAACCCCCAACTGCGTGGAGCACCTTTCCATGGGCAGCCCCCTCACTCTGACATCTCTTCATTTAGTGCATGTGTTTATAATTCAGGCCTGTGTGTAATAACAACAAAACATTGTAATTCCCCCTTGTGGGATTAATAAAGTATACATTAATTGTTTTGCTGGTACATTCTAGCCAGGTAGATGTTTACATTAAATGTATTTTCTTCTAGACATGCTCAGTTCTGTTAGAAAAAGTCAAAAAAGTTAAATATATTACAGTATTTAGACCTAAAATTGATAGTTGTGCATTTTGTCAAGACGACCTTGTACAATTCCATGCATGTAAAGACATTTGGGAACTCTAGCACCACCTGCAGGCCTACATGCTCACCACTCTAACTACTGCAGTAGCTGACAACTGCTACCAGTATTCACTTCACAGTTTCCTTCCATTGTTTGGCTGCTTCAGTCACTCGTGGCTCCACTAAACATGATTATTAAACAATAAGCACTCACACACTAAAAGGATAATGTCAAAAAAGCGATACGTAAATCCATATATTTCAAATTTTCAATCATATTTTTATTGGAAACAATGTAAGCATTAAAAAACATAGGCATTGGATAGAATATGGCCAGTACTCAAGCTTAACCTGTGTCCTTACAGAGTGCCTTAAATACCAAGCGTTGAGTTTTCTACATAGGATAGCTAAAAAATACATATCACACTTTTACTAAATTGACTTTATAAAATGTCACTGTACAATAAATGTTCAACGAGTGGCAAATCTATACAAACATACTGTAAAGAAACCATTTAGTGGAACTATCAAGACAAGTTAAAATATAACAAAATAAAATAAATTCACTTTTTGAATATCTGAAGATTACTGTAAGCTCCAAAAGTCTATACCTGGTTTGTAAAAATTAAAACAGGGAATTCTTATATTATGGAACTTAAAAAAATACATCAGTTAAATGTGTTGCTTTAAAAAGGGTATGTGGCAACCCTCACAGCCACCAAATTCTGGTCCACAGTGGAACTGCACACAGTGAATTGTACATTCTCCCACTAGAATGTGTACTGCCAATTTAATCATTGTGTGAAAATATATTACAAGATGTCTCTATTCTTTCTTATACGGATTTTGTGCAAAAAATGATCAACCAAGAATTTATTGATAGAAATCCAGGTCAGAAACTATTGTACAAGGAGTCTACATCAGCTCACCATCATCCATGCATGAAAAAACAAAACAAAAAACAGGATCCATACAAAAAGGCGAGATGTAAAATATTTACCAACAGATACAAAAATATCAACATGAATAAATTAATTTCTCCTACATTTCTTTACTGCCCCCCCTATCTACCCTCCCCTTTTTTTGCTCTCCAACAAATGGAAAAGAAACCTGGCAAAAGCAGAGAAGGGTTTCCTGTATCTGAGGCGAAGAAGCCCTTTAATACGTTGCTATGTGTCCTTTACTACTCTAATCAAGAGTCCGACCCTGCCCTGCATCAGAAGTGTGAGATACATACACTTGCTTTACAACAATGAAAAAAAGTGATAGACAATCGGGAAGCAATCTTGAGAAGCTAATAAAGTGAAAGCCTGAACTCTGTGACTTTTAAAATCCTCTCAAATCATAGCTACAGTGGTCTGATAGCAGGTGGTTAGGCATCCAGCTGTTGCTCAAACAGTACAACCAGCTACCGCGATAGGCCACACTGAAGGCTTCTCATAGCAGGCTTGCAAGGCTGGTGGTTGGGCCATTCTGGGCTTGGATCTGGACAGGAGGAGGGCCATCAGTCCACTGAAAAAGAGAGAGAAATCTCAAGTCTCAGCACTACACAAAAATAGACAGAAAATAGATATGAGCGGTGATAAAGAGTAATGACGTGTAAACTTTAAAAGGTTCCATATTGCAAAAAGTGAGATTTCCATTTCTTTTTTTGATTATATAAAGCAGGCTGAGGTATTGTATGAATACTGTAAAAGTTGCAAAACGCTCAATCTCCAGAAAAATGCAGACAACCCGTATTCAGAAACGGTGTCGTAAACGAGCAGTCAGGACTTCCGTACAGTTTTGATGTCACAACTATAAGATATTTTGGTAGAAAGTGGCATTACAGTTGTGTTACAGTTACTTCACACAGGAAATAATAGAGCACAGATGTGAAAGACACAGACGCTGACCAATAGGAGCAGAACTTTGATTTGACAGGAAGACGGCTTAAAGACACAGGTGTTAAAACAGAGTGTTTTCAGAGAAAGCGTGTATACAGGTATATTCAGACAGACCGTATGAAGAGAAAAATTAGTATGAACTTAGAATTGGGCATTTAAGAACCACGGGAATCTGTTTCACATACACTGATGAGGTTATGCTCGGGGAGGCTGCAGGCAGCGATGTGGTCCTGCAGCAGCTGCTGGGAGAAGTTCTGGTGCATCTGGGCTGCTTCATGGGCATCCATGGTGTTCCCCAGGGCCTTGTTCAAGTCTGTAAGCACAACACGCGGTCAATATCGTCCTTCAACCACAGTTTGTTTCTTGAGAACAGAGATGTTGTGATTCAGCATTCTCAAAGGCCTGCAGAGTCTGTTTCACAAGTACAAAATCTAATAACACAAATGATGTCCGAGATGAGGGAAAAGGTCAGTATACACACACACCTTTCAACAGCGCTGAAGACCACAGCTGAACAGACATGTCAGGGATCTTGCTGGCCAGCTGCATGGCAGGTACAACCATGTTGTTGCTTTCCTAAAAGAAAAAAGGCTACTTTTTAGAAAACAAACCTGGCTTACAGCATTTATTATATAATGTACATTTCAAATTGGCATAAAACATGAGTCGCTCTTTCCCAATTAATAATGTGCGCACAGAAAATAAATAATTTCCACACAGTCATTTTGAACCCTGAAATCAATGAATGTGTGTGTACACATTATTCTTCAAATTAGCTACTGTAGAAAAAGAACCTTTTTACAGTTTACAGTTGTTGGGACTGCTCTTGTCAGTTAGGGAGAAACACCTAGACTGTGAGAACCAGACTAATGGCTATGTTTTCATTTAGAAGTGTTATTTTATTGTGATAACTGAAGACAACAAGGTCCAGGGCGCTCAGGAAGTTCAGTCTGATGATTGAAGATGCTCTTTGAGGTCGGGAATGCAATTAAGTATATATATAAAAATAAAAAATAAAAATCCAAGGCACTCTTCTTCAAAATTATAAAATGTAAAAGACATAGGGAGAAGCAACATCTCCCTATATCTTTTACATTTTCTATCATGAAATAGCCAGAAAATAAAGGCTTTTTAAAATCATTTTGAAGAGTGCCTTGAATATCATTTTTAACTGAAATCATTCAATATTTTCTTTTAAATATTATATTTAAATTATTATTATTATTATTATTATTATTATTATTATAGTATGTCAGTGTTTCCCTGTCAGTTGATGCTTGGTCTATATCTAGTGCGCAACAACGTGCTGAGGCACCTCAACTGTGACGTCTAAACAGTTCTTAGAAAAGTCAGCTACCCTGAGCTTTAGGCAAAAGTTATCATGTAGTTATTAGTCTTACTCTGTGGTTGCCCAGTACATAGAAGATGTGGCCCAGCAGAACCAGGGAGCAGGCAGTCAGTCGGTTCAGATCCTCAGCATTAGACATCTTCAGGGTTTCTCTTAGGAAGCGCCTGCAACACAACGATATATACATGTATACGTATGTACAGGCACAGGATGGGTCTGTAGGTGTGTAATTTAAGATTGGACATACTTGGCCTCGTTGTAGCGTCCTTGAAAGAAGGAGAGGAGTCCCCTGATGTAGACAGCCCCAACAAAAAGCAAAAACAAAACAAAACACAAACACAAAAAAAACAAAACCACAAAACAAAAACACAAAACACACCCCACACACACACACACACACACACACACACACACACACACACACACACACACACACACACACACACACACACACACACACACACACACACACACACACACACACACACACACACACACACACACAATAAAATACTCGTATTCCTCTTACCTTACTGGGAAGTTATGGTCGGGGTTTATTCTCTCTAGGAGGCTATACAGCTGAAGAAGAAATAGAACAGGAAACATGTTTAAAACTTTACCTTTGAATTATTAAAAAGATTTGTCTCTGTCCATCTTTCCTTTATCTCCAATTTCCTTTATTTTTTATCAAGATAACTATAAACCACTGACTGTTCTTGGAAGATAAGGATGACTTAGATTTGGTTTTAAAGTACTGTGCTGAGTCGGACATTTTACACTTGTAAAAAGATCAACTCATTTTGCGCTCTCTAGTGGACGGACTATGCAATGGCAGCACTGTTTCTAATTTACAAAACAAACATGCTGTTTATTTGTAGCCTGGGAAAAACGCTGACGAACGTCCGGCTAATTTCCCCCCAAATCGAGGCACCAATCACAACCGCTCTGCAACATGCTCGCTGGTTGAGATGTTTTTCCATTGGTCTGCATACGTTATCTCCTTCATCCATCTGATTGGTTTCAGGTCTATCCAACTGCGCCCAGAGGCATTTGAGCGGCATCCGTTGGAAATGTGAATGAACCTTCCCCAGACCCAGGGTCTGATGTCAACCAGGCTAATTTATTTGGCTTCTCCTGCATTTCATTTTACTCTGTGGCCAACATACACACCAAGTATTGATTAGGCTCTACAAGGGCGTAAAACCACAAACTAGATATAATGTACTGTATACTAATACCTCTTTCACACCAACCACCAGGGTTGAACAAGGGTGATCTGAGCAGGGTTCAACCCTTCTTTTGGAAATAAAAACCAAGCCAGTCAACACAGGCGGATCCCTGGTCATGACAATCCACATACGACCTGGGTCACAAGCCGGGAGCAATGCATACCAATTACCTTAAGTCACATACTCCACTCCATCTGTCCTCCACAAGAACTGTTTGGTAGCTACTTGGATTTGTCAATGTACAGAAGAGAGAGAGAGGAATAAAGCTTACTTTATGATTGTTTTGCAGTGATTATGTTTTAAAAGCACAAATAACCATTAAACACTTTGTATAATAATTGTGTGGACACAGATGCTCTTTTCTCCTCCTCTGCATTTCATTCATTGCCGCAGTAAACAAGGAATTAGGTCTACTCTAGAATTGATTTATGACCATTTTAAGAAGAGTGGAGAACCTTTTATCTTTGTTTGATCTCATTAAAAGTAAGGTTAGGCTTTGCTGACGGCTTCTCAACTCACTTTAAAAAAAAAGAAAAAAAGAGAGCGAGAGTCGCATGAGCCAGCAGCCACACTGAACTGCAGACGCGTGTCTCAGGCGAGAGAGAGGGAGCGAGAGCTGCAATGCAGTTGATAAGAGAATTAAAACTTATTTTCATACGTTAATTTTCTAACACTGGCTTTTTACAGGCAGCTTCTTTCCAACTGCAACCCTGCTACTGCTCTGCAAAAGTTGACTCAGAGTCAATAAGAAAACGGGCAGACTAGTGAACATTCGGGCACTCACTGTCACCGACTTCGCTCATACACGGCTGTTCTCATGGGAAATAAATTGAACAGCTCCGCTCTGCTGTTGATAAAAAATGCCTGTGATAACCCAGCATGAAGCACAGTGAGACTAGGGGTGGGTCTCAAGACACAATTTCTGTTTTTTTCAAAGAGTGCGGCTTCCTCTTGAAAGGGGTGACTGTGCCCCCCTCTCATTTCTAACCAATCACGTAATTTGTCCCGCCCCGGTTGTAAGCAGCCCTGGTTGTGTGCATTTATGATTGACCCTAGTCCGACATTGGTCCAACCCACCCCTCGACCTGGGTCGCGAAGCCGAGTTGATAGTAGAGCCCAACTGATAATGGATTTTAAAGGCCGATATCGATACAAATATTTGGTGATTTAAAAATCTGATATACTGTATATAAAATTATCGGCCATTATAAATGTGTATACCAATATTTTGGAAAATGCCCAATATCCGCCGCCAATTTATCGGTTGAGCTCTAGTCGATAGACAAGGGTTAACCCTTTCAAACAACCCTAGTTCAACCCTGATTGAGCCCTCGGTGTGAGATGGTATAAAACCCTTTTATTAAAGTGATTCATTGCATTACATTGTTGTTAATTAAAGACGTGAAACGTTATTACTTCACTGACCTCCTGATGTCGGTTTCCTTCCCTTATGTAGACGCTGGCCAAGTTGGTTACAATGTACGTCCACAGTTCCTGATGTGTGGTGAGCTGAAACACAACAAACATCTTTGAGATAGGAAGAGAGATCGGCTGCAGCAGAGCAGAAGAAGAGAAAAGAAGAGGCCAGTAAAAGAGAGGAAAGAAGAAAAGAGAGCTACTGGAGACATTATCTGAGGAGAGGCGGTACTCACCCGCAACGCCGTGGTAAACTGTGCCTCTGCATTATCCATACAGTTCACTGAGATACAGTACAAACCCTGGGAGATGACAAGAGCAAGAGGAATAGATCGACCATTACAGATGTCAATTTGTAACCAAAACAGTAATGGAAAAAAAAAGTGGTTTCTTCAGAAAAAGAGCTTTTGGAATGTACAAAAGCTGCGTGTTTTGATTTGACAATTCCACAAAGTTTTCAGAAGTTTGATGGTTTTACATTGTTATTTTGGGTTGGTTATCACTTTGGGTTTATGGGGTTATCTATTTCTAAAATGATTTATAGAATTCTAAAATAATCTAAACAAACATTGAACTCAAAAGTGTGTTAGTTATTTCAACAACAATGTAATAAAAACAACTGCCATTGCTAACATCTGCTACCTGTCTAATTTGAGTATTTAGCAATCTACTGCTAAATCTATGGAACTCATACAAATATGTTTTAACGTCACAGTAACTTAAATCATAAGTAATAAGAACTTATTTTACTTGAATTTATGACCATGAAACATTTTTTGTATTTGCATGAAAAAGTAACCCTGAGGCACACACAAATGTTTAGGTTGAAAATACTCACTAATAGTGTGTGAAGCTGAGCAGCGTGGTTGGTGAATAACCTGGGGGACTGTTGGCACAACTGACACACCTGCGAGATCTGGAGGGACACAACAGAAAGTCAACGCCCACTTCGTTTTTGTGGCATGCTACAAAAGAAAGCTGCTGGACCGTATCTTTTTCACACTGCCACGTATTAAATACAACAAAACCATGGGTGCAGAAACAAAATACCTCTTGTAACGCAGTGGCCTTGTGGCCCGTGACAAGTCTACACATGATGATGTGTTCCAGCAGAATGACTTGGAAGGTAGAGAGGATGGGGCTGCAGTCCAACACTGAAACATGAAAACACTAAATTAAAAAGCATGCTTCAACAAGTCCAACATTATATAGTTATTTATATAGATTCTATATTTTTTGGACAAGTACAGGAACCTGTTGGGCAACGCACTTTTTAGTTTCTCTAGTTGCATAAGAGCCTTGTCTGTGTACTTCTGAGCTTTCTCCAGATAGCCTGCTTGCATGGAGTGCATGACCGTCACCTGTAAAATGACAAGGAGTACATACTTGAATTGTTGGGTTTCTGTAAATAACATCACAGAGAATGGTGCAGACCTGCTCTTTTATGAAAAGTGCTGTGAGATAACGGTTGTTGTGATTTGGCACTATATAGATAAAATTCAATACTCAGCATTGTGAACCAATTCCTAATAATGTGCATGTTAACCAAATCTCTGCAACACTGCAGTTATGTGAAGCTAACTAATAGGATAATGCAAAGAAGCTCAACAACTGTGTACACACACACACACACACACACACACACACACACACACACACACACACACACACACACACACACACACACACACACACACACACACACACACACACACACACACACAATATAGTTTATTATTGGTTTTCTTTTCATTGCAAATCTATTAGATGCAACTTAAATGAATAATGAAGACAAGACGGCCTCTTGTCTTTGTGCTCTGCTCTTCTTAAGTGAAAATACATTTCAGTGGAGAGTTAGTGGAGTTTTGAAAAGTATGGTTCTGGCCTATTATTATTTCCAAGGCCAAGGACATTTAACATGTCCCGGGTCACCAGAATAGTGTGCATCCATTCAGAGGATTTGAACACAACCAATGACATTTTAACTTTAAAAGTGCCTCGATTCTTGTATGGTAGCTACAAAAAAAAGGAGAATTCCGTTAATAATGATCGCTATAAATATGTGAGTACAGTCAATAGAAAAAACACAACCCGAATCGGTGCAGTCAACACGGAGTAGCTGCAGCTATGTATACGAGCTTCCACTGAGCTAAAACAGCAGTTGTCTGGGAAAGTTTTAGAATGCATTTGAACAGGGCCCTTACGTGACAACAAGATGCGTTTTCAACTCAGACACTGTTTAAATTCATCTCTATCCTGCTGCTAGCTAGCTCGCCCTGCTAGCTGCTACTTGCTAGCTGGCGTGTGTTCAGTCACGTTTCTGTGATAATCATCACGCAGCAGTTCCGTGTGTATTTGTAGCTCATCCATTTTGTGTTGTTGAGTAGGAGGCTTTGCAGTGTTGATCTGTGTGGTAGTTCCCTTAGCCGTACTAGCAGGCCCAAACAGCATCCTTGCTTCTGATTACTCCCCACCTTTGTCGCCTCCTGCTCCCGAAAACAATCCAGTGAGTGCCCGGTGGTCTTTCCAGAGGAAAGATCATGCCTTTGCGACAAAAACTTGAAGTGTATTACCCCTCAAAAATAGGTAATTGAACACTGTAGTGGTTATGACCATCTCAGTGACTATGTAACTACATGGAAATGGGCCAAATGATGTATGTGGCTTGCACAGTGATACTGAAGGCTAGCTGTAGTCTTGCGCTGAAATCCTGGTGTAGCAGGAAAAGGTAAACACTGTGCAGATTGCTCCGAGAAGCAAGGATGCCAGTCGGCAGATCGACACTGCCAAGCCTCCTACTCCTAAAATGAATGAGATACAAATACACACGGAACTGCTGCGTGATGATTATGACGGAAGCGTGGCGGAACACACAAGTTTATCACAGACAGCAGCTAGTAGCAAGATAGCTACCAGCCGGATCAAGACACGGTAGGTGAATTTAACCAATGTCGGAGTTGAAAACGCATCTTGTCACGTAAGGGCCCTGTCCATGTTGCACAGATATTTTAATTGCATTTTGTGTCGGTTAAGAGACACAAAGGCACTCTAAAACTTGTCCCGTTAACTGCCGTTTTAGCTCAGTGGTAGCTCGTAAACATAGCTGCAGCTACTCAAGTTTGCCAGCACCGAATCAGGTCAGGTTTTTTTTTCATATTGCAAGTACTCCTACATTTATAGCGATCAATATTAATGTAAAAATTGGCCGGAATTCTCCTCCTTCTCCTAACCTCATGTCTTAAAATTACTTAAGGACTACACCAAGTTAAACCAGAAACTAGCCAAAATCCAGCAACAAACAATCAGAAGGAGAAAAACAAGGGAGGTTGTTGTGTTGGAATAACAGCCCTGGTGTGTTTTTGGGAGATTATAACTTTTATGTGGCAAAGCGAGAGAAGTGGCATTACCAAGTAGACAAGCACACACATGTGCTCCTTGGGCAGCCAGTGGAAGAGGTCAGCTGGGTTGCTGGGCAGAATCTCATCATCGTGGAGTGTTGAAATGGTCTGGATGCACTGCTGCAGCTGCTTCAGACACGGCTTCACACTCTTCACCTGGAGAGACATTGAAATATATACAATCTCAGCTTCTAGTGGTTTGAGGGAACCAGACAAGCTATCAAAAAGGTTTACCCTCTCGAAACTCTTTATGAAATGAATGTAAGCATAAATGCATGCTGACCAACAATTTCCCTGTGCGTTAATAATTAGCCATTTAAACCCCTATTAAAAACTCTGTCCAACTTTATCTACCCCTTCCAGACTGGCTTTCCTACCTGTCCAGCATCCAGGTAGTGTGTGACTTGTAGGACCAGGAAGAACACCCTCAGGGATTCCTTCTGGATGGGGTTTCCCTGCCAGTTTTCTACAATAGTTCCGCACAGTGTGAGCAGAGGATGCACCTCGCCAAGCTTCCTCTCCATTAGCAGCAACTGGAAGGCAAAAAACACCGCAATCAAAACTTGATAGAATGTGATGTTCCTTGCTTTTGTTAAAAAAATAAAAAATACATACATTATTATTTTTTTACTATTACTGGTTTTCCTTATTGTTATTGCAGATAAATATGCAAGATAGGAATTTCTGTGGTGTAGGACTTTTTTCCTGTTCTATAACCATGGTGTAACAGTACAAAAAAAGCACAACTAAGTAAAGTAGGGCAGATGACTCACCATTCCTTTACTGAGGAGAAACAGTGCCCTAAAAAAAAAACAAGAACACATAGTAAGCTTTTTTTACCACACAATCCATCCATATTAATAAACATGTTATGACACAGCTGTATTGGTAGCAAGGGTTCACCACTATTAGTCAGCACTGGTAAATGTGGCTGTCACAAGAGACGGGTGTGTTTGTTTTAAAACTTTTACAAGAACATTTGACTTGAAATGAAGATGAAAACGATGTAACGATGTTCTGTCTCACTACACATTAAAGTGCTCATATTATGCTCATTTTCAGGTTCATAAATGTATTCAGAGATTATATTCGAACAGCTTATATGGTTTAATATTCAAAAAACAACATATTTTTGTTGTACTGCACATTGTTGCAGCTCCTCTTTTCACCCTGTGTGTTGATCTCTCTGTTTTAGCTACAGTGAGGCATCGCAGTTCTATTCCATCTTTGTTGGGAATCGCACATGCAGTACTGAGGTTAGGACTACTAGCCAGTCAGAATCAGAGTATGAGGCTTTTTCACTTTGTACACCTATAATATGCACAAAAAAAGATATATAACAAAATAAAAGGGAAAAGGCAAAAAGCATAATATGAGCACTTGAAGTGATTTGACAGTTCAAAATTACATTTGCAAAGTAACATACATAACAAACATGTAACAAACATAAGATAGATTTAGGATATAACTTAATGTAAATGATGTTTCCTGTATTTAGTGGCACTTCTGTAAAAGGAATATATATAGAGAGGAATCAGAACAGAATAGCTGTCAAGAGTTACATTGTCCACTTCCGTTACTTGGTTTGGGATAGCCCTTCAGATGGAAATCCCTTTATATAAACATGCAAACTGAAGGGGAGAGGCTCTGTGAGGGTGTAATGGCCAGATTTAGGCTACTTCAATACTACTCAAAAACTCCTTCCATACAAGCGTTTTAGCGCCGTAGCAGAATTAATCTCTGGTTTTATAAAAACACGCCTGACAACACAAACCACATGACCATTCGCATACAGGGCGCAGATTGTCTGACGTTACTCTGCAGTTGAAAATCACGGATGTATAAATTGAAAATACAGAAAATAGTTTGGAGAATGATCAACAATGGCGAAAAGTAAGACCAGGGAATTATTTACTTGGATTGACAACGACTGAAAGGTATGTAAGCCTACCTAAGCAATTAGACTGGCGGACATGAGTCGTTGTTTCGAAAGATCTCGGTTTGTGCATGTCCAACGCAACCCCGGTGTTGTCAAACTTAAACGGGGTCAGCAGAGTTTGCAAATGTCTCCGGTTTGGGGGAGTAGTTTGGACGTGAGGCATAAACGTAGCAAAAGATAATGTTTTTTTAACAAAAACGTAGTTGTGTGGATGTGGCCTGAGACTTATAAACTACCCATATTTGACCTTGGTTTATAACAATTTGTTTTTGCTGGTCCGAGATCAATGATAATCTTTAAATTAAAAATATAAAAAATAAAAAATGGAGGTGTTAACCACTTAAAGCCTTAAATATGCAGTCAACAGAAGATTGAGTGACATTTACCTGGTATATTCTGAGCCAACCACTCGGGCGTACTCGGCTCCAACCCCCAGCAGGTCACATGCTGACACCAAGTCTTTCTCCAGTGTATGAAGTTGCTGAAAGAGGCAATAAGAACATTCCCGCCATTGTTGGAGACTCTTTTACTGTCTGCACACAAAGTCTGCAATCAGAAACTTTCAAAATGCAATTAAAAAATACAAAAGCATGGTACAAGTGTGAGCAAACAGCACACTGACTAACCACAAGAATTACAGCTGCAGTAAATGCGTTCTTATGTCAACTCAAACACTGCAGGACCAACAATGTCACCCCTGTTCATACTATTGCACTAATACATACCGCCAACTGGAACAACAATCTGCAGTGCCAGTATGGTGTTTGTTGTGAAATCTGAATGGCCTTGCGCAGAAGGGGTTTTGCAGAGTCCACCAAATTCTGAAAGGATCAATAGTTATAAATCATAAATAACAACGCACAGTCTACTCTAGTGCATGTACTACCATGGGATCCACAACTTCTAATACCTTCAATTTCCCTTCGTGCTCAGATGTAAATGTATGGAGCCAAGCTAATGTTACTTTTACCTCAGGAAAAAAATAACTTGACTTACCTGTTGGCAGAAGAGTTCTGACAAAATGCTGGCAGCTTCGAATTTGACATCTTCAAACTGAGGGACTTGTTGCGATATAAACCACTGCAAAAAAAATGATAAAGTCACATGTTAGCAGCGTCATTATGCCGGTGTTTGCTATCTTTATAAACCAAAATTAATAATACCACACAGAGGCTTATTTAGCTAGCTAACGTTAACACCAGCGTAAGAACGAAAGAGGCCGACTCGCTACGAATGTTTAACAAAACGCATAGAAATCTCCAATTTCAGCCTCTGTGCAAACGTAACCTTCCTAAATAAACAGCTATTTTAAGATTTCAGTTTGCTGTTTTCGCTGCCTGAGGCCTACACCCGTCCCCTTCTCCGCGGCATCCCCGCTCTTTCCTAAATCAAACGTCCCTCACCGCTTTCTCCAGGTGGCTGCGGGCCAGCTCGCTGTTCTTGGTGTGGTGGTAGAGAACCGAGCCCAACTGAAGATGTGTCCGGGCCTCGATCCTCTGTGGAGGCTTAAACTGAAACACTGCCTGTAGACAGTGCACACAGAGCCGGATTTTTGGCGGACTTGAGGTTCGGAAATGCTCCGCAAAACCGAGAAGGGCGAGGTACCAGCGCTCCGGGGCCTCTACGTTAGACGCCATTTTCCCCGACAACAACAAGTTTTTCAGCGCTATGGCCAGACTCCCGTGTTGCCAGGTTTGGACATGTAAAACCCACGACCAAAGCGTCCAATAACCCATCTATCGCGTTCAATTGCTTTTCTTCATTTTTGTAACCATTTAATAACGATTGTTACGCGGTTTAATAAAAGGACTTTGTACCTGTACTTTTATAGAACTGAAAGGACAAGGTGCAAGTAATTTCCTCAAGGGCTGCAGACAGCAGCTATTTTATTGTGATACACTGGCACTCTAATATTATTTTTATTTATATACTCCTACTTAATTCATTTCATTGAGAAATATATAATTTTGGATTTCCCTATATAAAATAGGCTTGTACGTGCAAAAGTTATGTAATCTTCTAAAATGGGTAATTTTTTTAAATGATTAATTTTACATTACCTAGGAACAACTCATAACTTATAAGTATCAATTAATAGACGCATGTAATGTTCAACTTGTATTTATTTTAGGTGAGTAGTTGTTTCCTTTGAAACTGCTCTGAAACTCAAAATGTTCCATTAATCGTGGCAACAGCACAGCACATACCGGTAACTACAGTTTGTTATTTTTGCGCAAAGCTGGCAACCTAACGTTGTCGATAAACTCGCGAGATTTCATATCAATAGCGGGAGTCTCTCATGGGTATTGTAGTCCAAAATACACAGTCAGTTCTTTAAAACCTTGAAAAGCCCAAAAAAAATCTTGTGCGCAGAACCAGGCAGTGGCAGTGGCATATGCAGAATTTCCTCGCAGACGATAGTCTATAAACAACACACACTCTGCTGCAGCTTGACACCTGTCTTTTACAATCATCTTCGGAAACGTCTACAACGTGAAAGACGTGGAGACACCTCGCAGTCGTATCGAGTTGCAAGTTTCAAGAGCAACTGACCAGCCTTCTGCGATCAATGAAGAAATACGTGCAAGAATCTGCAGGGCAGGCTGGGGACGGATCATAACACATCGCAGACTTGGAAACACGGGGTCCTTTTAAACTCTAACGAAGGTAACCGCAAGCAGCATTTTAATCACAATGAACACTTGATGTAACCGCAATAACGATGTATATAGGCCTGTTTATTCATTCTTTGATGAACTGATGATGCAGGATTCGCAGTTCATTTATGGGGTCACTAACATGATTATCTGCTCCCATATATTTTAAAGTGAGTATTTTAAGTGGGCCAGATTGACGATTGATAAATATAAACAGTGTATTTGTTTCTGTGCTGGAGAGTTAATGTGGGTTGAACAGATTTTGTAACGCAACAACCTGGACTGTTTACAAGACAGGCTGTGTAGGGTACGCGCGTCCCCGCGTCATGACAAAGATACCCGAGGCAGTGCGACAGGGCGCGCTGTTGTTCTGAAATAAAGTGTCCTTTTAATTGCTCCTCCATATTTTGTCACATAGCTTCCTCTTCAGTGTGTTTTCCGGAATGAGTGGCTGAGCGTCTGACAGCCCTCGGTAACCTGTGAAGGGCACACATGGCCCACAACCATCAGAGCCCTCTGCCTGTGGCCCAGGCCACCGTGCTGGCCCTGCCACCCTCCAGCCAAGCTAAGGTGAGCATTGGTTCTCTTATGACTTATTCACATGTTCTGCGCGAGTACAAATGATGAATTAAATATTGCACTTTTATGACATATTAGAGCACCTGGGATAAGTGGACACAAATGGACTACAAAGCTTTTGTAAACAAGGTACAATATTATGACCTTGTTTACAAAAGCTTCAGTTGGATATTGTGTCGAAATCAGGTCAAAGATAAGAGAGTAATTAAAACATTTCCTGTCAGGCTGACTCAGCTATTTGTCAGTCTCAAGTGTTAGCTATACTTTAATGCGATTTGGATTCTTTTTTGTAATGTAGATTTTTGTGTATTTCTACCACATCTGACATTAAACAGCACAATGCATTTTACATTTTCAGTCAACAAAATAAATAAATAATACATAAAATAAAAACCACCATCTATGCTAGAATAATCTTGCATGGAAACGGTGTGCATTCTAATATTACATTTAAAAAGAACATACTGGTAAATCCCTTTTCTTATATATATATATATATATATATATATATATATATATATATATATATATATATATATATATATATATATATATATATATCACCCTAAAACAAACCCTACTGTGCGACTCCTCTCAGTGTAATGGAGTTGTTGTGACATACGGTTCAGCCTTCCTGGTATTACACTTATTTTTAAAGGACATGCCTCTACCAGTGCATTGCTCGAATTAGCAGGGAGTTGCCAGCTAATCCAAGCTGGCCTTAGTTTACAAAGCAACACTGTAGTATTATATAAGAAGAACTATGACATATGTTGACTGTAGTATCACATGGTAAGGGTGTGTCACTAAACAGGACAATATTTATCAAAAGTATTTGTAATGAAACTCAAGCTTATATTATTGGAAGATATCTCTATTTTCATTTGAAACCATTTTGCTCTTTGTGGAGCAAAGGTCATTCATGACTTTCCCCAGCTTGTTTGGAAATATTAAGATATATTCATCCAATGTACCAAATAATTGCACATTTTCATTTGAAAACGTCTAACAAAGTTGCAGTTGAACTCAGATACAGAATGAAATCCCAAACTGTATTTTTTCCTCTGTTTTGAGTTGTGAAGTTGTGTTTGTTATTCATGCCAAAATGCTCCTCTTATCAGTTAGGCGGATTGTTTATTGGGTTCAACTGTCCCTTCCAGTGGGACATGCTCACATTCCGTATCTATATAGTCCAGGACACATTCACCCACACAAACGTCTCTGCTTCAGTGGAGCACTAGTTGGTGTTATCTCTTGTGATTCTGTCTAAATAAATAGGTCACTCTGGCTCGCCACGTGCAGATTTCTCTGTTCTGTGGCAGTAAATTTGCTGAATGATGAACGCAATAGTGTGTGTGCGCTGATAAGCATGTGACATTTGTGCTACATAGATAGTATGTGAGGATCAAACAGTGACGTGAGAGATTAATGATTAAACTACTACTTTATTTGTACACATTTTAAAAAGTATAAGGTTGTGACGATATCTTAAGTTATCTTAAGGATCAGTGTTGAGCTGTCAGTATGTGTCAGTGTAATGTGACAAAATGTCTTCTAACGTAATGCAATGGGAACATGTCTGTGTGTCCAAACAGGACTTGAGGCCCAGATGGACAGTGCTGGACTCCCTACTGTGTGGAGCATTTGCTGGAGCTGTTGCCAAAACAGTCATTGCGCCTCTGGATCGGACTAAGATCATTTTCCAAGGCAAGAACAACGCTCCATTTCCTTTCAAATATAGAAGTTAGTGCAGAAAATAGACTACTGTAAATTTTGTTCTGAGTATTCCATTCCACAGATAATGCAACTACTGTTTTTTTTCTGTTTGTAGGCCTACAAAGGTTTCCACTGACCGTTCTAACTCATGTCTAATCCTCTTAGTAGATGTTTAGCCTGCATGGGAGAGTGTGTTGTTTAACCATTAGGTTCATTGTGTTTGTTTTTCTTCCACAGTGTCCTCCAAAAGATTCTCAGCTAAGGTGAGAATCTGTCTAGATTTCTTTCTAGATTAAAATAGATCATGTCTTCCAAAATCTAGATTTACCTCATTTAATATGTATCTACACTGGCAACCAGGACAAAGTTGAAAGGCGGAATGTATTTATGCTGGAAATTGATTTGTGACAATTTTGCCAAGTACAAATGATTTGGCATGTAGGTACAGCTCTTGGTTACAGATTTTATAATGTTCTTAATTGTGTATTTGTGTGACTAAGAAAACAAGCAAAACAGACAGAATTAGTTATTTGAAGTATCTATTAAGATAGGACATGTTTGACTTTTTGACATTTTATTGAATTAATTAAAACAAATTTATATCAATAACAGAAACAACCTTAGTTGGAGCTCTAGAATGTCTCTGGTTGATCTCTGCTCTAGTTTTATTTTATATGCCATTATGTCACGCCACACTCACACACTTTCCTACACATTTGGTCTTAAACATTACACCTGATTGTGCACCTTGAAAATATTGAGATTATCACGTTAAATTATTAGATGTGGGAAAACATGAAGGGCATCTATATCTCCGCTCCTAACACCATATATCCACCCACCCCCAGGAGGCCTTCAGGCTCATCTACTGCACGTACAAGAAGGAGGGGCTTCTGGGTCTGTGGAGAGGGAACTCTGCCACCATGGTGAGGGTCATACCCTACGCTGCCCTCCAGTTCTGCTCACATGACCAGTACAAAAAACTATTGGGGAGCTACTACGGCTACCAGGGAAAGTGAGTAGACCATTTGTCTATCAGCAGTAATTTATTTATTTGACGATAAAAAGAATGACAGTGGCGGTTGTTGGATTGGTCATTCCACCACTTTGGTCCAGCATGAATAGTCTATATCCTTGATGTTCCACTTCCGGTATTGCTCCATTGCCGCCATAAAAAAACACCGGATTTCACTCATTTAAGCCGTATATCCTTTGTGTTGGTATTTTAAACTCCGGCCAATTTATGAGAACTATGTTTAACCTTTTCTCAGATCTCTGCAGGTAAATCCAGATAGCTAGCTAGACTATCTGTCCAATCGGAGTTTTCTGTTGCACGACTTAAACAACTTTTAAAGGTACACATGTTCCACCAAAACAAGTTCCTTCCGAGCCTATTTTACAGCGGCACCGCGGCTTTTCTCCAGTGCTTAGCGCTGTCCAAGACAATTGTGATTGGTTTAAAGAAATGCCAATAAACCAGGGAAGGTTTTTGTTCCACCCCCGAATGCTATGCGGACTAGCCAGATCCTCCTCCAGCATGCTTTGGAGGAGGGTCAGGCCGAGCAAGACTAAAAATAAATAACATGAGCATGTTAGCAATGTCATTATTAGGATTATTGTGTTGTTTGTTGTCAGAGCTCTGCCTCCTTTCCCACGCTTCCTGGCTGGCTCTCTGGCTGGCACCACTGCTGCCATGCTTACCTACCCTTTGGACATGGCGCGAGCCAGCTGTAGTCAATCAGAATCACAGCCAGACAGAAAATTTGTAAGCTACATCACCAAAATTGACATATTTTGTTGCTGTATGTATATTTTTGACCCAGCCATTTTCAGCAGTGAAAGAACCAAACATAACACCCACTATCACAGAAAAATGTTGTAGAACTTATTGAAGACTCAAGACAGCCATAACATTGTGATTTTCTACAAGTGTATGTACACTTTTGACCACAACTGTACATGGCATACAATACTGCTCATAATGATAAATAGTACAGTTAAATAATTGTTAAATATTGTATTGAATGATGCTTTTTCTTGGACAGGTACAGCAACATTATGCACGTCTTTGTGCGGATCTCCCAAGAGGAGGGTGTCCGGACCCTTTACAGAGGCTTCACTCCCACTATCTTGGGTGTCATCCCATATGCAGGGATCACATTCTTCACATATGAGACCCTCAAGAAGCTACACACAGGTACTGATTGCTATTCTTTTCTATTCATTTTTTATTTTATTATATTTTATTAATCCCACAAGGGGAAACTACACTTTACACTCTGTTGTTATTACATACATGCCTAAATTACACACACATACTCAGGAGAGATGTCAAAGTGAGGGGGCTGCCCATGGAAAGGCACCCCAAGCAGTTGGGGGTTTGGTGGCTTGGAGGTGAACTGGCACCTCTCCAGCTACCAGTCCACCACCATACTTTTGGTCCGTACGGGGACACCCCCAATGCCTACATTATGTAGGGCTGGGTATCATTCAAACATTTTCATTACTGGTACCGATACCAATACCTTGACTTCAATATTGGTTCCTGGATGATACTTTTTTCAATACTAATTTCCTAAAATACATTTTCTTTCTGTGATAGCATTTTAATTTATTGAGCCAAATAAAAATGCAAGACTTTGGTCCAGATGACAGCACAAAGAAAAGGCACAGTGCCCCTTTTCCATCTTTCTCTACGATCAAATGTTTCACTCTAAAACAAAGAGAGGAAATCCAGGAAGGAGGGAGACACAAAAAAACACAACAATGCCTGCAGCTTACAAACAAGACACACCGAAACAGACACACACAAACAAACAAGAGGGATCGACAGGCAGACCGGCACAAGACAAAGGGGACCAAAACACACAGACAGACAGAAGTGAGAGGGCCGTAGCACAAATCTTCAATGATGACTTCAATGATCCAGCAATGCTGAGCCAAGAGTTCAGAGTCCTTCCCGGGGCTCCAGCTATGCTATCCGTGGAGAGCTCCATATACACGACATCCAGAAAGGAAAGGGTCCAAATAGGAATAGCCAAGTCATGAGGTGTTTTCCAAGAGCTAACAGATTATTCAGAATCAAAACACTGACAGTAACTTGGACAGTATCATTAATCAGGGCAGATATTTTGGATGCAATGTTGTTCCACAACTGACCGACAGGAGAGCAATCCCAGATCATGTGAAGATATGTACCTTGAGCTTTTAGTGGGCAGAAAATGCATAAAGGATTGTTAATTACCTTCATGTGATGCTTTGTCACAAGGGTGAGATATGTCCCATGAATGAAATTGTAGTGAATCTGTTGATGGTCTGGATTGTGTGATACTACTGGAATGTTAGACCATACATCATGCCAGTCAAGATTGATTGTCAGTCCTGGGCAATTGCGTACCCAGATCCTCTGAATAGGAAGGGCAGTACCGCCAGATATCACCAAAAACTAATAAAGCCTTGATACCATACCACAGGTTTTTGGCTGCATAGTAAATAACTTCCAGATAGGATGGATGGGCAGAGCTCTCTGCCAGGGGACACCCTCATGCCTTGAGTGCTGATCTTAGTTGTTTGGTAAAAACAAAAAAGAGGAACGTGGTAGATTGAATGTGTTTTGGAAGTCAGAAAGGGTAACAAGTCCAATTCAGTCTTCAATGTCCAATTGAAGCTTTGTGAACTACTGTCTTTATTTTCTGAGCCCACTAGATGGTGCCCTTGGGTTTAAGAGAAGGGCCTAAAACATTGCAATTCAATGTATTGTCAACCCTTTGTTAAACAAAGAGCGCCATCTAGTGGGCTCAGAAAATAAAGACACTGGTTCACAAACTTTGTTTGGCCATCACTAGTAACAAGCCAACCTTTTAAAAATGTCTTTTAGATAATGAAGTTCCCTTTGTTCCCATTGTAGGGCTGTCATAGGCCTCCTCCCAATCAGGATTACAATATTGTTGAATCATGGAGAAAATGTTTGCCAGTTACAAGCTATATGGCTTTATATGGATTTATTTATTTCAACAGGGTAAGTTCTAATATTACCATCTGAAGATATAATAGTGGGAATATCTGCAAAATGGTCACTGGACCTTATCAACTTAGAAATATAGCTAAAATTCGATCTATGTTAACTTTTAAAGACACCGAGACCATTTTACACGCCTTCATCTCATCACGCCTGGATTATTGCAACAGCCTTTTCACCTGTTTAACCCAAAAATCTATTGATCGACTCCAGACTGTCCAGAACTCAGCTGCCAGGCTGTTAACCAGAACAAAGAAATATGACCACATTACTCCTATTTTAGCTTCATTACACTGGCTCCCAGTATGTTTTAGAATTGACTTTAAAATTTTATTGATCACTTTTAAAGCTCTTCATGGCCTCTCGCCATGTTATATTTCTGACCTTTTAGTCCCATATACACCAGAACGCACCTTGAGATCCTCGGGCAGAGGTCTGCTGTCTGTTCCAGAGTCTCGACTGAAAACTAAAGGGGACAGAGCGTTTGCTGTCAGGGCCCCGAGGCTCTGGAACAGCCTGCCCGAGGAAATCAGGTCAGCTGAGTCAGTGAACTCTTTTAAGTCCCTTCTTAAAACATACTTTTATAGGAGAGCCTTTCCCGATCTTATTTGACTTTATTTTATCACTTTTATTTTATTGCATTTTAGGAATTTTATATTTGTCTGTATTTTAGTCTTTAAATGTTTTTCGTGCTTTTATCTTTTTGTATTAATTGTCTCTTTACACTTGTTAAAGCACTTTGTAACTTGTTTTTGAAAAGTGCTCTACAAATAAAGATTATTATTATTATTATTATTATTATTCTCTTGGCAAGTAGATGACTAGGTCTAGCGCCTTGAAAGTAATAGTCTCATTCTATAGATTAGGAATTCAGATTTCTGTTTCAGAATGTAGTTTATTTCTTTCTTGACTAGTGATTGCTCTAAAGCTATTTGATCAGTAAAATTAGTTTGCAACAATGAGTCTAACTTGGTGAACTCAGTTGGCTAAGCAGCCGATATCAGTCCATAGAAAATGCATCTCCTGTAATAATTCAATGTCAACATTTAGTCATTTATTAAGTAGGGCTAGGCTGCTGGCTCGCTTCTGAGGTACATTCAGACCACCACAGTTCCAAAGATCACTCATTATTAAAAAAGCTGCATTCTACATGAAAATAAATGTGGAAAAGCAACATGCTACTACCTTTCACTTCTTTAAATCCTAACAATAGTGCATCCAAAGTTAAGTCCCTCAACACACAGAACATGTAAGACACAGAACAAAAGCAGACAAGACAGTGACAAAAAGGAATGCAAGAGGAGCAACGTTATTAGATCTTGGTAGAAGCATGCTGAATGTTTATTGGCTTATTGGCTAAAGTGACTTTTTTATACTTAACTAAATAACAATGTGTTGTTTAGATGTTGAACTCTTTTTCTTTTTTTGTTTTTTGATAGAAAAAACGAAGCGACCCCAGCCGTACCCCCATGAGCGCTTGGCTTTTGGTGCCTGTGCAGGCCTGATCGGACAATCTGCCTCATATCCCCTAGACGTGGTACGTCGACGCATGCAGACAGCCGGCGTCACCGGCTCACCGTACCACACAATTCTGGGGACCATGCGTGAGATTGTAACACAGGAGGGCGTCGTACGGGGACTATACAAGGGCCTGAGCATGAACTGGATTAAAGGGCCCATTGCTGTGGGGATGAGCCTCACCACATTTGACATCACGCACAACCTTCTGTGCAAATTGCATCAGATGGGCTACTCCGCCCACTGAATCGTTTGGAAGTGACAGAAGGAGACAAAGAAGCACAGACTGACGTGAGGGAGATCACTTCTTTCACATGGCAATAATAAAAAAAAAAAGTCTCTGCACTCAGTCTGGGCAGAGCCGTCCTGCTGCACACTCCTGTTCCCGTCAGACAGGATGTCAGAGGAGGGGATGAGTGGACAGGAGATCTGTTATGCACAATGCACAAAGTAACACAGTTCCTCACACTTTGGCTAATGCACAGTCAGGATTCACTGACAGAGAGGTTGAGGAGACATAAAAAGAAGTGTCTTTAAATTGTTCAAACAATCACAACTTTTTTTTAAAAATCACATTGTGGCTAAAGTGATTACCAGTGGGACTGTGGATAAAGAAAAGTTTTGTTTTTCATGGATAATAAGGAGCACTTTGTGTTGTGTTAATAAGATGCATGCTTGCACTTTATTAAACCTACAATGTTCTTTCAAACTAATCTTGTACTCTTAACTGAGATACCTTGTTTTTAATGAGTTTTATTGATTTTAGTTTGGAGGAAATTTATTTTAATTTTAATTGCATTGCCCGTTTCTTTAATCATTTCAAATAGCGTGATCGTGCAGGGGTATGGATTGTGATGAAAGGGTGATTATGCAATATGTTTTGTTTTCCTTTTCCATGTTATGAAAATGTTATGATGATGGTGGTCCATGATGGTGTTACGATGACTTGAGATTGATCGAGCCAATGATTGTAGGAGGGTTATTATGTCAGCAGGACTGCACAGTTTCATTGTCCATCCAGTACTGAGGAGATGTGGTATAGTATTAAAATGTCTAAGAGAGGCTAATCAAATGTATGAGAAAAGAAATCTATATTTACAAAAGATTTTTGGTTAATTTGCTTATTATTGAGAGGTTTTTGTAGTGTGTCCACATTGCAGATTCCACCATTGCTTTTACATGAGAGTAAGGCGTTGTTTTCCTGGAAAATCTAAATATGGCAAAGCACTAAACCCAGTCATAAGTTTCATGTGAATACGAAGTTATTATACTTTCACTGCTAATGTACATTTCAAAGAAGCAGTATTTGCAAAAATGTATGTTGTATGTTGTCGTATGATGTATGTAAGTTGAAACTGACTCTTCAATAAAGTGTCCATCCACAACCATGAGCAATGAGTCCTCTTGTCCACTTGAGGGGGTCATAAGCAAAGCCAATCACACCACCACCGATTAAAGGCCCATCTTAAAAATTGTAAATTTAAAAAAAGGAATATTTACAATAGGTTTCTACAGACGCACAAAGCTCTTTCAATTTTTATTTTTATTTTCTCATTTCCGTATAATAATGTGGTCTTCATTACATCTGCAATGTTTTGGTGTTTAGCCTTTATTTCCCTCAAAGTTTTAGTTGATCTTGAAATAAAGTATGAATAAATTATTTAATTATCTAATATCTCATATATAATAATTACAGCAATGTGTGTGTGTGTGTGTGTGTGTGTGTCTCAGACAGTAGATGGCAGCATTGAGTGGCTGCTCTTCTCTATGCATCCTGGTCCATCATGGAGGTTAGTTAGGCTCCGATCACTTCATGGCCTGAACTTGACCTGCCCTCTGTTCACTGAGACTATTTTTATTTTTTTTTATTTTACTCTTCTATGTTTTATTTCATTCAAACATTCCATGGAAACCTTCTCTTAATTGAGTAACCAATCTTGCAAGTTTACAAAGTCAAATGTAAGTGAAATTGAATTTGTGAATTCATATTACGAAACACTGTAAAAGCTAATTAAGGCTAAGACGTTGCAAAATGTTTTTTCTGTCTTGTTTCTTTTTTCATTTATTTTTACACGCAGATGTTTGATGTCGAAATTGTGTCTATGGTGAAATTGAAAGGGAATTATAATTATTGAAATCATTTAGAAAATAAAACTCCTGCCCCATCTTTGAATATTATTTGTATTTTTGTATTATTTATATGGACTCTATTAAAAAGCAAGTCATTAAAAACTAGTTACACAGTCAATAAAAACACCCAGAAATGGGTAGCAATTATAATAATAGATTCAAAAATGATTTCAGCAACACATTTATTGAACATTTTAATCACACATACAATTAGGACATAAATAGCATTTTTGACACTTCCTTCAAAACTATTAAACAAGACTGTGGTCGCCACACACATCAAACAAAATTATAACATCAAAATTAGTTTATTTTTGATTAAATATGACTTAGAATACTATTCAATAATACTATTCTTTGGTGACATCCTGGCTACTGTTTATTAAAATAAATTTTTTGAGTAATGGTATGCTGATTTCAAAGCTAGTATTCTTTTCTGTGCTCGTCCTGTTTTGCTGCGCTTGTTAGTGCACATGAGCCGTAATCAGTGTTGTAGTCTAATGTATTGTAGTTGGTATACTACTTCATTTGGGGGGCATATCACAATGGGGGTCTAGGTGTCCCCTACCAGGGAAGTTTTGAGCATCAACGACTTCATTTCCTGTATTCGGATACCCTTTTATGCACCAATTTACGGTGGAAATACCGATATTTATCCTATGTGAAGATGAAAAACACGTGACAATTCAAAATATATTAAAATATAACAGTAGTGGGTATACTGCGTTTACCTGCGTATCACTTAGACTACACCGTTGGCCGTGATTAAATCTGAATACTAGGTTAGTGTGTGCCCGCTCCGTCGCATCATTCACCACCTGAAACTCCTTTTTTCTATTTTCAGCAGCTGCTGAGTGTCGGCGGCTGAACTTCACATGTGAGCAGCTGGATGGAGGACTCTGCCTTCCTTCCATCTGTCCATCCCTCCATCTCTCATCCTTTCCTGTCTATATGACCTTGACTGTGAATTATGGGATGTCCTGCCACCCCACAGCCACTCAGCCTGGTATTGCAACAATCGAAACAATACCACTGGGTGGATAACATGGTCGGAGGGCGGGTGCCTGAGAGAAGCAGGAGGAAGGGGAGGTTTGGAAAGATGCTCCTTGAAGGCGCCGTTGCCATAGGTAACCTGGATCTGTGCCAGGAGAGGGGAATGAGCCATTTGCATGTATTCAAATCTTGCATGAATAATTCACTTTGAAGGCCCTGCTGGAGCGCTGGCAAACAATAGCTGTTCACATACACAATTTCACATTAAAAAATGCTGTGTATTTGTGTGCAGAAATGCACATTTGTGTGTATTTGTGTGCAAAATGCACACAAATACAGCCTTCCCGACACACAAACCCAGCCTGATCCTGTGTGAGAAAGGAGAGGGGGTTTTACTGGGAGGCACGCAGGAAGGAATCAAGCTTTTCTCACAACTAAATCAGATTTGGATGCTGGGAGTTGGATTTTGCATGCTTTTGCATTTTTCACAGCTTTTGAAAACACTCTTTGTTAAGATGAGGCCCTCTTTTTTTAAACACCTCTTTTTAATAAACAATAGATGCAAAACCAGGCACAGGTGCTGTTTGACTTTCAGCTTATTCTGTGGATGTTACACCACAGGAGGCAGAGGAGGGAATTTGTAGTAGACATATGCATTTACACACATGTCCACACCCCTGTGGTGCCCTGCACAAAGCCACACTGGCTGGCATCCAGTTGCCTTCAATTTGAAGGCCATGCTCAGTGTTTGCTTCTTCAGCACCTGGCTCCACTGCATACATTCACCAGCATTAAAAAAAGCCCTGAGAGGCATTTTATCAAACATAAACAGGCCTGTAAACGTGTCTTCAAAAAGCCAAGAAACAAGTGAAAAAATACCAAATCACGCTGCCGTGAATATAAAACTCAGTCAAGAACATCTATAATCGTTCTGTGCATGCATGCTGATATTTACAAGTGCTATAGGAACGTCATCCTCTCTCACAGCACAACCTCGAAGCTCCCTTTCCCCATAGCTCAGTCTTGTTAATTTTACAAGATCCAGCATATTGCCACTTATCGGATGGCAGCGTTGTAAAAGCTCTGGGGTCAGTGCATTACTGAGCTGCTGGGCTCCACTCTTCCATTAGAGGGAGTGTTCAGGCAGCGCTGGCCTTCACTCAATCAAATACAGGCTACAAACGGCTGCTCCAAGTGCAGATGAGGGGGCACAACACACACACACACACACACACACACACACACACACACACACACACACACACACACACACATATACACATAAAAATGGAGACTCCTTCAATCCCTGGTTGTGAAACTATAGCACGCATAAATCTGAGCACATAAATCCAACCACCACACACACACACACACACACACACACACACACACTATGTACTGGTCCTCACTGTTTTGAGCCCGGAGGGGGCAACACACTCATTTGCATGGAGTGTTTGCATTTAAAGAGAGGAAATGTATAGGTGTGTGTGCTTGTACTGCGGCTGACATTTTCAGCACTTGGCATTTGAACAGATTCAACACTAAATGAAATGTAGCTCTGGGTCAGGTGAAAACAGATGAGAGGGGAGCGTTGGAGACGAGCAGCAAGCAGGAAAAGGAATCAGAGAGGGATTTAATAGATGTCAAAATAGAAATTTAAATATAATTTGTGTGTGTCAGAATGTGTGGTACAAAATTATTGCTCACCATCATTGTGGAAGTTAGGTTAACATCATGCCAATGCCCGTCAAGACAGTGTCAAGGTTATAGGAAGTGAAGATGGCATTAATGCGAGCTATGGTGCATTCCTCTCTCATGACTAATTATGATGATTTTAGTAAAGATCATGCATCAGACTTCATACTCCTTCTTTGTCCAGTCGTTCTGTTGAGTGCTGTACGCTTAAATTACAATTCCAGGGAGAGGTGTTCCTTCATATTTAAAATAAAAACGTTTTGTCTAAAACATAGCCTCTCGTACTAAAAGCTGATGACTGATGATGCGATTCTTGAATTTTCATGTCAGCAATCATATTGTGCAAGTGATTGTCATTTTTTATAAATGGTTTTATTTACAATGTAAGTCTCATATTTGCAGACCTTGCACATTTAAAAAAGGGGTACCCTGCCAAGGCCTCAGTGAGTGTGTGCCCATGTATAAACATGTGTGTATTTCTTCTGCAAGAGTAAGTAAAGGCTGGGGGTGGGTGGTGGGCGGACGGAGAAGGAGAAGGCTCTGACAGACTTTGCATGAGAATGGCCGGGGTCCTGTGAACCTTCTGCTCCCTGTGTCCACATTCAATGGCATCTCTGCAGTTAGCATGACAAACTAGGCTCCAAGTTCTTGGACTTTTTCAAATGCCCCCCCCCCACCCCCTCCCATTACATCACCCCCACCCATCCATATCTTGACTCCACCATAACCCCCTTTAGGCAACCCCCTAACCCCACCCTAGCCTTGGTTTTCTGTGTGCTCTGATGGCTATGAGGTGTCTGGGGGGCTACCAAGTTCAGGGGAGCCAGGAGGACAACCCCTGCACTCACACACACACACACACACACACACACACACACACACACACACACACACACAGTAAGCATGTGAAAAAGTTCCAAATTTAAATAGCACTGGACTTTACATTTTAAATTCACCAAAATCAAAACTTACAAACAAAATCTGTAAACGTGCAAGTTTTATCTATAATATATATATAATCATTGGGGTCTAAATTTAGAACGCTTACATAACAATTTAATTTTGTACGTGTGCATGCTGGGATGCTAAGCTCTATGAACTCAAATTCCTTGGATAGGAATGCATTAATATGTTTATAAGTTAAATAAATAAATAAAGTAAAAAAAAAATGGATTACATAATTTCACATGTACTGTGTATACCTTTAGCAATATAAAACAGATTTTTTCCACGCTGCTCTAATATTTTTGCACACCTTTTATCATATTGGAAGCCGGCACACACATTGTTTGATGTTTTATTAAAGAGCTCTGGCTCCAGTCTTTTTGCCTGCCTGTGATAGTGAGTCAGCATTACATAAATTAATATAATAAATACATATAATAAGCACTGGCCAGTGTTATGCAAATAAATGCTTAATACTATACTCGTGTTAATCAGAATTGTGCAGTATATTGTAGTATGTTCTTCCAGTGTTTGTGTAGCTGTCTTATTTAAAAACTCATATCATTCCTGAGGGCGGTGAATACGTTCCACACTAGTGTCCTCTTTCTGTGTTAAGATATATTTATCAAACCCAATTTGGAAAATAGAAATGTGCCGTCATTTAAATTACATTACAGTCTAAACAATTAAATAATTGCATAATTTCTGAGATTTAGGACAAGTTATAAGGACTACTAATGTCAGCGCAATTTGAACACAATAGATTTTACTCATCAGAATCAATGCCTGCAATTTTTTTTCTTCTTCTCTTCCAAATTAATTAAATCAAACCTGTTTTCTGTGATTTTGTCTTAAGAGCAAATTTAACCACTCCGAGAAAGGGTTAGTAAAATAATGGATGCTCCAAAAAAGATGACATTTATTACAGCAACATCCTGGGAAATGTTTTATTCTTCACGTCAATCAAGATATAGAAATCATTTTTAACTTTGTTCATGCAAAAAAAAAATGCTTATTTTAAATAAAAGCCTTTTATTTTAAAGCTAATCCAAAAGAATGGAAAGAAAAGATGAAATGATCTTCATTGCTCTCTTGTGATAACTCCTTAATTGCAGTTTACATGCAGTAAAAAGACACACACTCCTCCCTATAAATTCTCTGATTTGTTTTTCTGCTAGTGAGCTTTGTGCAGCTATGCCCTGCTGTTAAAGGCCTTTGTGTTGCTAACGGACCGGGATGTTAGTGACTCTCCATCCACAAACAAACTGCTGAGCAATTGAAAGATAATTATTTGACCCCTGAGGGTTTGTTAAGGTCTACAATGGGTTGCTTTTACAACTCAGGGAGATGTTATGAACTAGTGTAGTGGACAAGTAAGAAAGAGCCCACGATGCTGTGTTCATAATCATTTATTTGTATGTTTACGAGCGGAAAGCCTCAAGTGTATTTCACAAAATATTACCGTGTTTTATTTACTGTATGTCCTGTTTTATTAAGAGGCACAGGTCAGTATATGTAGAACAGCAAAAATAGAGAAAATGAATGGTCTTTACACATTCATGCATTTTATTGATCAAAAGAATGTTATTTGGACATATTAATCGTAAAAAAACTAAAGAATAAATAAAAGTAATCCTATCTTTCAACACAAGCTAAAAATGTTTCACGCTGGTCTTCACATTTGCCATCGGGAGTTGTACACTGTATACAGACTGTATGTGACATGATCCGTAACTCTATCTATAGGTGTTATGGTATCATTCCCACCATTAAAGAGGTTCTCCACCTTCCCAATGACCTCCGCCTCGCCTCACAGGACACAGAAAACGACCTGATGGCAATGTCTTTTACTGTACAGAGGCTATGCTGTTTCATTCATTCACTGTGTGTGTGTGTGTGTGTGTGTGTGTGTGCATGGATGGTAGGTCACTCCGCGTACAGACTCCAGTGTCCTTAGAAAGCGTCCACCCTGTAGGGTTTGGCCTTCTCCCCGGTGAGAGTGAGGGAATCTAGCACGGCCAGTAAGCATGTATATCAGGCTATCTCACGGCTGGCTGGACGCTCCCTGGGTGGCCCACCATGGTCAATACTGCACTGGTGACTGGACACACAGAATAGGATAATCTCCTACTTTCTTTCAGGGCCATGGTGCACACACATGCATACACACACAAACACACCAACCTTTTATGCTGGCCTGGCCAGTGAGGCTAGCCTGGCCCTAATTTCAGGTCAGGACCAGTCAGGGGGAGGCCTAGGGTTTGGGAACCTGGAGCGAGCGAGGGGACAGTGTTGTTGGGCGAGGGGGGAGCAGGGAGCCCATTTTAGCCGGAGCAGTGGAGCACACTGGGGGCACTGGGGCATCACCTCTACTGGCTGTTGGGGGAAAACAAAAGGAGGTGTGATCCCCACAAAACATAAGACCAGTGTGTGTGTATGTGTGTGTGTGGTTATAAATGTGTATCATTGTTCAGAGTTTCCTTCAGCTCCAGCAACTCGCTTCAACACCCCTGCTGCTCCCACACAAAGGCACCTAATTGACACCACAGATTTAGGCCACTAGGTTTAACTGTTCCCCTTCCAACCCTTCAGCCACTGCTAGAATAATCAGAGAGAACAGGCTCCTATAGCTTCTCATACCAAATATTAGACAATAAACGTCATTTAAAAAGAAATAATTACTTTGATTTGGGACTACTTTCAGCTGCGAATTAATACATTTTTGGAGTATTTACGGCACTAGGACAGTAAGAGGGGTTGATTTAAATAAAGAAACTACAGTGACCATGTTCACTGTAATGACGGCCATTGTCACCAAGAAATGTCTCATGGATATTTTTTAATAGTATTTCTTTGGACAATGGACATCTATGGCACAGAGGAATCAGATATATTAGGCTTTGAACACACAAGAAGTTGGAAGAAGCCAATTTGTTTTTTTGTCTTTTCATGGAATTTGTTGACACTAAGAAAAATATAGAATATCACCAAACGTATCCTTTAACTGTATAGGCAGCTAGTGTATAATCGCAACAACAGAAACATCACTGACATATATAGAAACAAGAATCAAATAGAAGAGGGGAAAAAACAACCCAAGACCAATTCTTATATCACAAATTGCTTAACTTTATTGAAAATATAAATCATATCAGGGCAACACTTGGGATTCGGGGATCATTTTATGATAAAGGAACTCATTATTCTATGAAAAACAATAGATAAATATGTCTGTGTACATAATGTCACACAGAAATGAGGAAAGTTAAAAAAGCAACACACTTTTGTCAAACGATTTTCCAGTCAAATACTTGAATGTAAATTACTGAGTGAAAAGAAGGACCCCTTGGGGTCTCATCCAATCTCCAATCTAAAATTCCTCTCAAATATAGTAATTCATATCTAATGAAACTAATTTTGGAAAATATTGCTCAGCAGGTCCATTTTACACTTCAGACAGCAGTAAAATTGATTCAACCTTTTAAACTTACCTTTCAGAAGCGGCTCCAACTTACCTGTCCACATCCACAAAGACTGCAGACTGGACGACTACCGGTATACTAGATAATCAGACTCTAATGATGTGTGTCTAACTAACTGTTCTTGCAGGTGCAGAGATGACATTTTCCGTAAGTGGCTGAGGAGGCTTAGCGCTAAATGTTTGGAGAAATTGACTACAGTCAGTGTGCATGCTTTGTTAGAGTAGGGTCCAATGGCCAATCGTTGTTTTTCATTTCCATGGTGGCAGTCATGACTGGCTGCATCTGTGAAGACATGAGCAAATAAAAAAAAAAAAGAGGAATTAGTGAAACAAATGCTCTTTACTTTTACTTTGTGCAATTAGTCCAGACATATGCTTCTAATTCTAGGCATTCTTAAAAAAAAAATAAGGAAATAATATGCAGTGAGTAGACAGATGTAGTTGTGCACATGCGCTCTCTACATACAGCCAGCTGGGATGACGCTGTTTGTGTCATCATCTCTCTAGACACACCAAACTGTTAAGGTTTACTGCGAGGGGGGTGGGGGGTATGTGTGTGCGTTTGTTTGAGCATCTTATCAGCTGTCTGTATCAATGGTGTACGTGACCCCTGAGCTAGCAGACAGTCATGGGTCAAAGGTCTAGGTAGAGCCTGTCTGGGCTTCCTGGCTGACCCCAACGCCTGCAGCACACACACACACACACACACACACACACACACACACACACACACACACACACACACACATGGGGATGGGTTACCCCCTACCAGACTAATATCACCTTTGGGATTTGGATCCAGACAGAAATACATTGACCCCAAACACACGTGCACGCACACACACACACACACTGAGTGTCTCAGACACTAGATCTGCTTGGTCATAAAACAGGACGGTTGCAGTGCATGATGCAGAGAGCAGCAGTGGAAATGCTGAGTCTGAGAAGGCCATCTAATTATCTGAGTTACAGAGGAGAGCAGAGGAGGTTGAAACGTCACCATGGAGAGCTGCGGAAGCAGCTAACAGTGCTAGCTAGCTACATCGTAGTGTTAATGCTGCGAGGATAAAGGAGGCTGGGAAATAAAGCCAGCTGCAGTAGCTCAAATAGTGTAAACTGTTAAGGGTGTGAAAATGCACATGTGAGTTAATGTGGAATAAAATGTGAATGAATTAAAATGTTCAACCTGCACCAGGAAAAAGAGAAGATGGAAAAAAGAGATTGTTTGTTGCTAAATCTTCCTGTCATATGTCAAGCAGTTTAGCTCTGTAATTGTATTTAACCCTGGTGGAGCTGCAGGAAGTAAGAGCCCAGGGCACTAATCTGGATAAAAAAATACAAATAAAATCACATATCAAAGAGAAGTGGGACTGCAGGATCCCAGCACAAAGCAAAACAGAAAAAAGGTCAAATTCAGAGGAGCCGACGGGCTTCACCGCCAGGCCATCGGGAAAACTCCCCAAATAAGCCCCAGTGTTAAGCCTGCTAATCCCCTGTATTATTGCAACATCTGTGAGGTCTAGAGAGGCTCTGCCAGTGATTAGCAAGACAGATGTAAACAATATCCTGGCTGAAAATGAGGAGAGTGCTTGGCTGATCTGGGTAACAGGGCTGGAAGGATACAAAAAAGTAGAGATAGATAGAGAGAATGTGGAGAATACAAAGCAAGTGAGGTAGGAGTGAGTGTGTCGACGGAGAGGAAGCAATAGTGATTTTGGAAAAAATTATGAGAATATTATAACATGAGAAAGAAAATAAGATGTGAAGAAGCATCTGTTAGCTTGAGGGAGTCAGGTCAAAATAAGTCGAGGACTGATAGGATACAGTATAGACGGGGGAGGTGGAGGGAGACAGAAGGTGACAGGATGAGGAGAGAAGGAGCAGCAGATTGTTAGACGGCGGACCCGGGGCCAGGGGTGCCCCGACCGGCTGACGAGACACCAGGGAGACGTGCCTAATTTATGCAGAGTTAGGCTGAGGGGCTGAAAAGCGGAGGGTGTCTGGGACCCCTTCAATAGCACTGAGAATCAAGGGGAGCAGCTATGGGTGCTAGCTGTGAAAGCAAGAGGGTATGGGGGAAGGTATGGGGGATGGGGGAGACTGTTTTTTGGAGAGACAATGGGGGCTCACCCTGCTCAATTGAGGCAAGGCTGTCCGTCTGACGTCCCATTAAGGTTTGGGACAGGGCATGGGGAACGAGGCGATAAAGGGGTGCGGGAAGGAGGGAGGAGAAGAAGTGAGGGAGAGGCCATGCTTAACTCTCTCTTCGCTAGAGATGCTCTGCCCCCCCCCCACTCCAGTCTTCTTCTTCAGTCTGGCTACCTATTAGATCTTCAGGGCCATCCGTCTGCCTCTCTGCATACTAATTCCCCATTACCACAGCTTTGAACGTGAGCAAAGAACAGAGTCGGACAAAATCAGAGACAAGTAGCCGGGCTCGTGGGCTGGTTGTACGAGAGGCTGGAAGAGTACTTCAGCATCCAGGCAGGCAGATTCATTGGGACATTGGGTAGTGTGTTGTGTTGTCAGCCAAATATTGGCCTTATGTGAAATTGGGTATTCATTTTTTTATATTCATGTATTTATTTAGATTTTTTTCTAATTTAATTTTAATTACTTAATTATTATTTAGTAAATAAAACAATTAGAGATTGCAATTAAAAGTTGACTAGTCCACTATAGAAGACATTCATTAAACATTAAGTGTCACACAATGTGCAGTCTATATGGTTCCAAATCTGGGGGTTGGGAACCCTAAGGGTTCCGTATAGAAACGGGTCCCCAGATGAGTAAAGGAATAAGAAAAAGTCCGTTACACAAAATTATAACTTTTTGTAATATTTGTCTTGCATACCGGCTCTAAAATCCTTCAAATGGAATAATCTGAAAAGAAATAACTGAATCACTTTTCAGGTGAACTGCTCACATTCTCGTGAAGTGGGGTCACAAGTAGACGCCGCTTCATTGTAGGGTCTATATTCTATGCGGGAACACTGTTTGTTTGTGATTTTATGAAATAAAAATACTGGCACAAGATGTGTGCTATTTGCAGCTTTAATATAAAAAATAGCAGTATTAATGTCAGCGTTGCAAATATTGTAGTGTGAGGAGACATACTGTATGTGAATCCTGGCTGAAGGCCAAGTGAATCTGTGTGTGTGTGTGTGTATGTGTGTGTAGCTCGAGAAGGACCCAGCGAGAAGCAGAATGGACATCCAGGCAGGGTGATGGTTGAGTCTGGTGATGCAGGCAGACAGTTTAATGACAGTCCTCACCCCTGAACATACAAGCCAATGAGCGCCTGGCACGCTCGCAGATGTACACACACCGTATGACACGTGTACATATACGTGTGATATATGGTGTTGCATTTTCTGAAAAAGACACAGGGCGGTGAAAATGAAAGAGAAAGAAATCTCTCGGTGTATGACCCTGGAAATAAATAACTGGAGGGGCTAGAAATGGCACACAGGCACTTCTTCTGACTGTCACTTTATTCTGTTACAAATAAACAAGAGTTTTGAGCATGTCCCTGTACACATTTACACCTTTCATCTCACATCATTTAAACATGATTTATACAGATGACACTGCACCAAAACACTGCAAAAAACTGCCATTAGCTTTGAGAAGTGAAACTTTTGTATACATGCTCAGAATCTGCATGCCTGCTTCCAGCGATGTTCTAGTAAAGCGGAGAGCTATTCACCGGCTCAACAGAAGCCAATCTCTTTGTGCTTTTATTTTGTAAGTTGTGCCTGGCCATGGCTTTGCATCTTATTCAGCAGGACCTGCTCAGGTCTGGACTTGAATTTGGTGCCCAAACAAAGACATAGAGCTACCTCATTAAAAAAACATGTCATTGGATCAGGCCTGGGCCGAGTTGTGTGATTTTCCCTCCTACCATAAGTGGCCGTGACTGAGCGTTGGGCTGAATGAGAGGCCAGATAGAGGTCTCCCAATGGAGCGCCACGCTACATCCCTATGGGAACCACCCCCTCACAGAGGGGGGCACATTTAAAGCTTTGTTGGTCTGTTAACACAGCTTTTTAAAACGCCTCTTTATGGACTCAGCTAAGCAAACTGCAGCCCCTGGTTTTCTTGTGCCAGACGGAGAAAGTAAAAAAAAAGAAAGAAAGAAGGAAACAGTGAAGGGCAACAGAATAAGACGAGAAAAGAAGGCTGAAGAGGTTGTTTTTGTGTTTTCAAAGGATATAAGAAAACTTTAAAGTAATGACAGCAAGCACCAGGATGTTAAAATAAGATAGATATTAAGATGTTTCTTATGTGGCTTTATGTGACATGAAATGAATACAGATGAAAATGATTAGCAGTCAAACCTAAAATCAGGTTTTAATATTTCAAATCCACCCTCAACACATATTGCTAAAGAAAAGACAATATCATCCTCATGGACTCAGTCCACCTGCTCTCACTGCAGCTGAGCACTGAACTTTGCATTATAGTTAGATGCAGCACAACTAGGTCATTGACAAACTGCACGTCTAACGGTGTCCTTTGATACAGTCAGCATACACGTTTACCCAAGGGGCTACATACATCCTGCTGCTGAAACAATAGGTTTGTGTGGGCCTGTGTGTGTATGACAAACACAGTCCTGCCTGGGAAACCTGGGCTAGAGACTCAGTCAGTCTCACAGGGCGCTCAGGATGACAGTGAAATGAATAACAATGAACTTGCTGAGAGTCAAGTTCAGAACATTAGAGATGGACCAGAGCTGAGGAGCTCGGCCGTACACAAAAGAACAGTGCGTGTGTGTGTATGTGCGTGCGTGTGTGCGTGCAATACTGTGTCAACTCTCTCAGGAAATATCTCAATATGAGCAGAGCACTGGGCTCCAGAAAAGAGCACCCACTAAGATGAAAATGCACACACACCACCTCTTCTCACTCTCTCGCCTCCCTCCTCTACCCATCTCGTCGTGCACATGCAACAAGGACCCCGTCCCCGCAATTCTATTGCTGTCTGCTGCGCGCCTGATGAAAAAGCAGGACGACATAGGCATACCTAAATGCAAGAAAACGCACATTTGTAAATCACAGCCGCAGTATAAACATAGGGTTTAATAGGGGTTTCTCAGGCACGTTGGCAGGGGTCCACCTCACCGTGTGCTTCACGAGCCGTGTTGCATGTTTTTTTTTTTTTTCTGAATGCAAGCCTGCTACAAGAGAAAATGTGACTGAACAACCTCCACCACCACCCAGGAGTAACGATGGTCTACGGGGCTGAGAATGCATCTGAATATGACATTTACATAAAGATTGTGCTACGTCGACAGAGCCAACTGCTGAGAATGCAGTGTGCTCGTCATTGTCCCCAAAAATCTGAGTAATGATTGAAATGCAGTGCGCAAGGGAAGAGGGGAATAAAATGGGAAATGGTCACTTTATTCTGGGAAGAAAAAGGGGGGAGCCGCGGGAGCTCAGTGTTCCCTGGTCCCCTTTATGTTAATGACATCAGCAGTGTACAGTATAAAAAATCAGAGACTCATGCAAGGGAATACTACAGAGGACCCAATATAGCACTATGAGACCAAAATAAACGAGACTCCGGCTGGTAGGAGATTTGATCAAGAATAACTTTGTTACTATTTAGATGAAGAAGGCAATCACTTTACCTTAACTTAGATGCTAAATTAAACAATTGCGGACAAATGTGCAAATGCTCAGGAGACACAAACCCAAAAGCTCTTTCTCCAATAGGCAAATCTGATCTCTATTTGTTACAATAAATATCTTGATCACAATGTAATACTGCTGGTTTTGTTAAAAATGATGGTAGATATGGTAGAGAATGCAAGAATATGAACAAATGGAGTAGCTTATTTGAGCTGAAGACAATTTGAGTTGAAGAATGTTCCTGGCTGATTTGTTGGGCCCGAGCACTGACAGAGGCGAAGGCCCTATGGAAACTAAAGGAATTATTATTCCTTCTTTCGGCAAATTAATTACCTTTTTGAGGGGCTTAACATACAAAATTGCCAGTTGCATCAAGTCTGGTAAAAAATTACATATTTTAAGGACTTAAGTGAATAGGCGCACAAAAATGGCTCACTAGTGCCCCTACAAAAATAAAGAATTGAGCCCCTGCAGTCCATTTAACGTAGACTAACGAAACAAGGTACACATATGTAGCATGTCAAGACATACAAAAAAGCTCATTGGAACCATACCCTAAAGTTTAGGGTATGGCTCCAATGAGCTTTTTTGGTGTCGGTACTGAGGGATGATGGGAGGGAATAAGAAAATGAGTTGAGAAAGGGGTGAGACACAGAAAGGAGAATAGAGACCTGTTCTGTTTTTGCTTACTTTTAAAATGGAATAAATATACTTCATATACATTTAAATTCATGGTGTGTTCCGTCTTTTTTTTTTTTTAAATGTAGATGTTAAAATGATTCATAGTGTATTTTTGTAAATTTGGGTCCCTAAAGTCATAACAGCCCCTAGTGGCAACAGGAAGTAGACCTAAAAGTCAAGGTGCTATACTATAGATATAGATTTTATAGAACATAGATTTTTATTCAATGGACTTCAAACTTGGTCTGTACCATCTCAACACCTTAAAGATGAAAGTTATCAAATGAAAAAATGTTCATCAAACGATGTGGGCATGGCGGCCATTTTTAGTGTTTAGCGAGAAAGTGGCTGTAATTAGGGCTGAACGATGAACTGCATTTGCAATAATATCGCAAATATGTTGCGAAGCGATTTCCTAATCACAAAGGCTGCAATTTGGTCACATGACTCGCTAGAGCAAATCAGTCTGCACTCTGCAGAGAAATTATCACCTTGGCACGCTAACGCTACGCCGTAGCGGAGTGGAGTTCTGTCACTCAAACAACTCTGAGTTGTAGTTTAAAACTTTTACAGCTATTTTAATAAAATAAAGAGTTTTATTCTGGCTCGAGTCCATACATGCAGTTAATGGATAAAGGCACGGAGAACTGAAGGCTCTGTTGGCAATGATTGGCAACGATTAGCGGTTAGCTCCGGTTAGCTAGCTAGCTCCGTTGATATAATGATATGGAGGGGAGGAGACTGATAAATGACATTTAGGGAGCTTTCACACCAGCATGGCCGTGGTGTTTCTACGGTTTTATTAGTACAGTTAATCCCACGGTAAGACCACAAACAGCTGTTGTGCGTTTGTGTATATAAATATAGTTTGTTTATTACAGTAAATAATAATCTAAATACGTGTGTATAAGTAATGAGTGTGGTAAAGCCACGTATTTGTTTTTATATTTCTGCAATCTGAACTTCAGTTTGTGTGATTTGTTTCTGGCTTTGATATGAATGTTTGTTTACACCAGACTTGATCAGTGCTCATTATACTTCTGTGATTGAAGTAGTTAAATAAAATAAAAGATGTTATTCATATAAATTAATGCGTCACCTAATTTCATACATACATGCCTGGCCTCCAGGAAAGAACAGTTTGTTTAATCTATCTAATCTTGTGTTCATACTGTACAATGATTTATTTCTTGTCTTTGTTGAATAATACAGAAGACAAAGAGCTTAAAAAAAATAGCTGTAACTACAGTGTACATTGTTATATCTGCTTGAAAACAACAATCAAAGAGTCCAGGCCTGAGGACATATACAGGCCAATATTGACTTTTGGTCATAGCTACTTGTGATACTGAGCCGGCCCGTATACTTTGACCACGCCGGTGTACTCAGTCCACGTTATGGCTTTTGAACAGTTTATGGTAGAGTCTGAGTGTAGAGTGTGAGTTACCACAACGCGAGCAGAAAAACAAGGGCCCGTCCAATGCTGATTGCAGCTTTATTTTTTATTTTTTGGCTTCCCTCTGGCAAAAATATTTAGTAGTAGTTTGACTTCAAAATACTGCACATATGAGACCTTATTCCGTAACGCACAGCATCGATTTTTCGACTCCAGATTTTATTAGGAGATAAACTGACCAGATTTTACTGTAACAAATTTAGAGGATAGGATTCCAGTAACCTTTAATCAAATAGATGGGATGTAAAGGTGAGCATGGCCTACGGTACGAGGCGGCTTTTGTAAAAAGCACTTTCATTTTGAAAATAAAAACAGGTAGGCAACAGTGGAGCGCGGTGAAGCCCTGTGATAAACCTCTTGAAGATATAGTCAGCTAGCCAAACCATCCTGTCAGATCAGTGCCTGAGGAGAGGCAGAGGGGGAAAGAGAGACGGCGAGAAGGGGAAGAGAGCAAAACACGGGTGAAAAGGGTCAGCAGGGAGGAAGGCTAAACCCCAGCAGCAAGCAAAAGATTGTGTGTGCAGCGCATTTATATTTCAGCATGGTTGTGTGTGTGTATGTCAACCCCAACTGGGCAGACATTTACTTGACATGCTGATAGGGATTTAAGCAGTGGGTGGGTGGTGTGCCTGACCAAGGTGAGTGAATGAGCAGAGAAGGAGAGCTAGTGGGGATCGGAGGATGATAGGCGTTGGGGAGGGGGATTTGGCAGACCAGAGGGGCTCACAAAACTGCCGTTACTAAGCTTGATTTCAGCGCAAGTTGAGACGATTAGAAGAACGAGGCAGAAATGAGGAGGAAAACAGGGAGGTGGGTCTTTTACAGGAGAACCCTCCAGGCTCAGTGAAGCGAAGAGAAGGGGGACTAGTCTATTGAGGTGATGAGGGGAAAGTGGGTCTTTCTTTCAGACAGTCTAATGAAGCACAAGTCCACGATGAAGAATGGAGGCTGGCTACCGCAGGGTGGGTTAGCTTATGTCACTGCTCCCCTCCATCTCTCCCTTTTACTTCCTTATCTCTCCACCTTTCTCCTCTCTTTCACTGCTTTCTCTTTACTACATCCCCTCTTTCTCTTTTCCCTTTCCTCTCCTCATGTGCTGCAGTCCCTCCTCTTAAAGGGCTTACACTGTTTATTTCAAAAGAGGCGTAACGTGCCGCGCACTCACGCGCTCGCCTCTCAGATGATTTGATGAAATGGCAATGATACAGTGGCCAGCTGCATTTCACCAATAAAGAGGATTGCTATTGCTGGGCAGCATCATCAAGAAAATGTAACACGTAGCCAGGCAACATTTGAAATTATCAAATGGCCCAGCCTCAGCTGCACTGCAGCACACTGTATCAGTACAGAAATTTGATCTGAATTTTTAAACATGATGATTTAAAATGATATCCGTAGGGATCCTGCCAATTCAAAAAAAGGTATGTGTAATGAGTGACAGATTTTGAATTGTGGCGTGCACATACAAAGAACCCTGAGCCGACATGTTAAATTACAGGAGGCAGCAGACTGAGACAGACAGGGGGGCTGTCAAAGTGTCTGACTGGATTTGACTGGGTTTGGCTGGGGGTTGTTTGACCAGGGGGTTGACTGGGCTGCAAGACTGATTTCTGGCTCGATTTAGCTCTGGGCCGACTGGAGACTGGCCAGAGGCTGACTGAAGGGGGTTGGGTTCCCCCCAGCTCAAGTTGTCCCTGAAGCAAAGCAATAAGAAGCAGCTTATAACATAAGCAAACACAGAGTTAGTCAGCCAGCCGGGGATGAACGGCAGATGAAAACACACACACACACACACACACACACACACACACACACACACACACACACACACACACACACAGCTGCACTGACACCCCCACCCCACATCCCTGACCTTGACCCTTGAGGTCCCTCCTAACCTGTTTCTGAATGGAAGTCGGTGCAGCTGGGGTGTCTAGCCATGAACTAACCACAACCCCCTCCGCTGCCCAGACCCCTCGTCCTCTAATCATCCAGCCTGTTCCCACGCTTGATGACTGGGATGCGGTCTCTGCATCTGAATGGTGCAATTTAATATTTCAGGGGCCGCCATTGGTCCTGTTTGTCTGTTTAACTGAGGGCAACACCAATCCCAGGATTTTCTGTGGTTTGTATGAATTACCTGCTAAACATTGATCTGATTGTTCTATTTCCAATTCAGGAAGCTTTTCTTTGATTCCGCACAATATTACTTCTCTCTGCTTTACATCTCAAAATCCATCTGCAGTCTGTCTTAATGGCTCAGTCATATAAACCATTCAGTCTGAGCACATATGTACGCTGTATAATGTGTATGTGAGGGTGTGGAAATGTAAGTGTGCCATGTGACATTGAGGGGGTTCAAACCCCTCCACCTTCACATTTTCATTACGGCCAAATCTCAGGCCTGTGCTACAGCAGCGTGGCCTTTTGCAGGCGAGCAGGCAGTTTAATCACACATACAGCACTACTCCATTTTCATTTCCTTTTCATACAGCCTCCATTCCACTATGGCTTTATAATTCTCCCCTCAGAGCTGCCTGGCCTGTTTGAGTATTTGCAGCCTGTTGAACTGACATAATCAGTGACTTGGATAAATGCCTGACTGTTTTCCCTGAGTCTATAATCAGACTTGGGGCTCAGTGTTGCAGCTCTGAGGAAACAGCGGCAGCAGCAGCAGCAGCAACACTTCACTCAGGAATTAGCCTACTTCCTAAGGAGATCAGTTTCACATAAGGAATTTGGTTGAGTATCAATGAAATGAATTGGTCAAGTGCATTTTGACAAATAAAATGGTTATTGTTACTTGCAGAAGCAGGAAAAATTATGTGTTTAAAAGAAATTGTCAGGATTATTGCAAAGATTACAAATACCCAAATGTGAAAACATAATGTGGTTTTATTGCAATGCAAAGATAATGAGCTTTGTTGTTTATTTACTGTATATGTGTGAAAAATGAAAAATGCTGATTAAAAAATACCCGTCAGATCATTTGTGCTCAGCAATCTCTATAAAATAAAAGGTCATTCAATCTCTTCCAATTAAAAATCATTACCTCCACAGTTAACGTCTTATAAGGAAAATCCTCATACAAGGGAGTTGGCTAATTTGCATTTTGTGCTGTATTTAAATTATATCAAGTGTTTTCAAGAAAGAACTGATCATGTCTGATTTGTCTCAAAGAAAGAAAGCCAGGATGAATTGAGCGATGGCTGTAAATGCTTTCAGCAACTATTACTTCAGTGGGTGGAACACGTTCAATCAATACCTAAGCAAATAAAAAGCAGTGGGCAGTCTGAATGAGAAAAGCTGCAGCGGACTAGATGACAATCACACACACAAATGAACAGTCCACATTAAAGCTGCTCAAAAATTCTGGTTTAAATAATTTGAGTAAACTGACAAAGAGTTCAGGCCATATCCACATTTTGATCTGCATTTTTCCTGTTGGGAGATCATTTCACTCTAACCAAATGCAGTTTTTAAATCATGCATCTTGTTAGAATAACTTTTGTTTTAGAAAAAAAAAAGAATGTTACTATTCTTTCACTAATATTTATAATTTAGAAAGATGCCCATCATTCATGTAACTCACGTACGAAATATCATTTGGTTATAAATCCTTGAGTGTAGTAGGCATGTGAAAGATGTGGCTTTGCTGTAGGTCTTTGGACTTAAAGCCTATGAGAGGAGAAAGAGTGGATATCGCTACTCTGCTCTGACATACACATGAACACTCCTATTTTCCTGCACATGCAGTATGTCCACATAAAGCAAGGTCTACTGTGCCATCCTGACGGTTCTCTTTGTGTTGAATTATGCATAATTGCAGCAGCGTAGTAACACACATGGCTATAACTGGTATTAGCATAAAAGCTTTCTGCAGGAGATGGTGTTGGGGTGCATGTCCTTTTTTTCTTGAGAGTAAGAGTGAATGGAGTCATTTATATCTGTGCGATATGGATTGGCATGCAAGTGTGTGTATTCATACAGTATGTGTACATGAGCGCATATGTAACTGTATGGCTGACTAGCATACATTGTCAGATGTTATATTCATCTGATGTTTCATCAAACATATGGACCCCATGTTTGATTTGAATATGCAAACAAGAAATACAATTGCTCCACCCAGTTTATCCCCTATAAACCAGCCAAACTATGCTTTCTTCTTAGAAGGACTTGACACCCACCTCCCTGGGCTTGTCCTTCATCCTTCTCCCTCCCCCAGAACCACACCCTTCTATAGCGCCCAAATACACACATCCACAATTGTTTTTAACTATTGTTTGCCTGTCTTTTATTTTCTTGCCTGTCTTCTTGTTGTTATTATTATTATGGCCCTGTTATATTTTTCTCTTCTCTCTTTCTGAAACTTAGCTAGTGTTCCACTGTAAAGCAAACCCTAACTTCCAAACATTAGCATTAACCTGGGAACATTTTGCTGAATTAAAATACATGAGTCAGGTTACAGAACAAATAAATGGATAAATGAAATCAATTCACTTGAGCACGACTGGACTGAGAGCAGATTCGAGCCCGCCTGTTTGCTTGACTGCCATTTTCCCAACAACATGACTCGGAAGCCTGCAGCCCCTCCAGGCTAACCACAGCTAGTGTTGGCACTTCGCACTAACCTTTTCTCTGCTTCAGCCTAATCAGTGTCACTATGGGTTGATTAGACAGAGAAGCTTGATTAAAACTGCCTTGAGTCTGATAGAGAAGACGATAACAGGGGTGAACCATGCCTTTTGAGGCTTGGTAAATGACAGCAGCGGTTACCACACCACTTAAAAAGATAATTTATTTCCAAATCCCTGCATGGCTTTCAAGGACAAAACATAGCCATGTAATTTGCTGTACTGTACGCAACTATTTAGAAATATCAGCCTTTTGTAATGGGCTCTTTCTGTGGAAGAGTGTGTGTGTGTGTGTGTGTATGCATGTGTGTGTGCGTGTGTGTGTGTGTGTTTCTCCTCCTACAGTCCTTGCTGTGAAGTTCAACGCTGCACTGCTTCAGACCAACAACAGATACCATACAGCAGGTCTTCAGAGCAGATGATAGCCTATTTCCAGGACACAGACAATCCGCCAAATCTCTCCAATAATTAGCACTGACAGGTGAAAACGGCCACAAACACCACAGGAGTTCACAATGAAACGGACAATTCCACAAACACACAACTATAGACCCCAGAAGCACTCACACACAAACACACACTTCCATGCACAACAGCAACAACAGAGGCTCCGCCTGCACAGCTAACACCACATTAAGACTATAAAGCACCAATACATCTCCTGTTCCACGTCCACAGCCCATATCCTGCTGCTTCTGCACTGATACCCCTGATCCCCCTGCGCTTTGACAAGGCGTAATAAAGCTTGTATGAAGCACCGCATTGTGTGGGGAGAACACAATGTTGCCTGCTGAGTGCTGTGAGAAGGGCGTACACCGGTGGGTCCCACGGCGCAGCAGCGCACCAGGGCCTATAGCAGGGAGTGCTGAGCATGCTAATGAGGTCATTATGTTATGCCTCTCCCTCGTTCCTACTCTCCTTTACAGTGTGGGCTTTGCCTGTCAGAGGAGGCAGGGTACCCCGCTAATGCAGCCAACCACAGATGTCACATATGGCACAATGAGTAGACACATGAGCGTCTCCAAATGAGCCGCAGAGAGAAAGACAGGGTGACGCTCCATTTTTCAGCATCAAAAGCAAGAGCAGGCATCTAACGATTTGCATGAGGTGAGCTTGAAGAAAAGTAAAGGAGGGCAACAACAGGCAACATTCATTTGCTAATTGTTCCTGCTGTGTATTCAATCAGCAACCGTATTTTTTTTTCCTTCCCTTTTTACACTAGCGCTATTATTTACAATCGAGGGGGAGGGGTTAAATATCAAGCACATGCAAATGCAATTACAAGATATTTGCATAGCCGTTAACTATTAGAGGGCAGATGGCAAACAGCGGGCATAAAAAAGCGTCCGAGCGCCATCTTGGCTGAGGAGACAGCTGGCAGACAGGAATCGGCCATTTTGTAAGTGTGGGTCGCTGCCAGGCTGAGGCGTAGAGAGGCGCCAGTCTCTCTCTGTGTGCCAGGAGATTGGCAGCGAGCGGGAATTGGGCTTTAATACCCTTCCTGGTACAGGCAACAACACCGGACTCTCCAACAGTGAGTGACAGTATGATTACAGCCAACGGCTCCTGTTGAGAGCTGACTGAGATCAATTACAACATTAAAGACTTTGACATTACAACTCTGAGCAGAAATGGTATCTTATCATAATATTGTTACCAGGGGTGGGGATATTTCTTATTTCTGTTATTCTCCTGGCTTGGTTCAATATGGCTTACAGAATCATATACTTGGTTTTATTAAAACAAAAAGGCAATTCAATGAAGACATCGTACTCACCAAGAGGTATGAATCCTGTTGTTATCTCAGCAAGTTTTCATGCTTGGAAAACTGTTCATCTGTCCTGTAATGTCTTCCAAGTCCACAAATATCTACAGTACAGTACGTTTTGTAGCATGACCTCTTAAAACTTTTTCTCAGCCGGATGTTTCTACCACTGCATGAAGAAATTCTACTGATGCCAGTTTTTTTTTTTTCGTTTTTTGCCAATTTTCTTTAGTCACCACCAATTCTGCTAAAACATCTGAAGAGCGAGTCTCTTTGTGTGGAGAAGGACTTTTGTAAAGGTGGAGGAGAAAAAAGTCAGATGAAAAACCGAGTAGTATTAGACGGGGGGGGACACTGAGTAGGTACTGTCCTTTTCATCTCTCATTCAATTAGCAGCCATTCGCTTGTGCTGCCATGGGATCCTTGCTGCACAGCAGTAAGTGGACTTCAGGTGCTATTTCCACACACATACACACACACACAGAGAGAGAGAGAGAGAAAGAGAGAGAGAGGTATGAAAAGCCCGGGCCCGCCTTCCTCTCTTCCACCTTACAGATCAATACTGCACTGCCATATCCTCTGATGGGAGCTGCTGTAGTGAGGGTAAGAAAATCTAAGGCAAAAAGTTCAAATTGTCCTTTCATCCTGGCTCATGAGATCTTAGGAATATTGTGCGCTTTGTGCTTGGAAGTGGGACTGAGAAGAAATGTCCTGTGTACCGTCTCCGATGGATCCTTATCAAACAGTTAAGGTGGAATGAGTAATAAGAGGGAGGGAGCTGGAAGAAAAGCGACCTTCGACGTCCTGTCTTATTCTTCTTCCGTTTCTCTCCCTCCCTCGCTGTCTCTGTGTCTCTCTGACAAAGTTTTATCAAGTGGTGTTGGACGCAGAAAAAAACCCTCCGGCTGAACCACACACAAAGACTCTTCTCTCTCTGTCTCTTCCCTCTCCCTTTTTCTCTCTATTTTCCATGCACACACACACACATGTGCACCTACTGACACACACACTGCGTGTGGGGCGGTTAGGGCCCTGGCCCTGGCTGGTGCTGGGACTGTTGAAGAAAGATAGAAAGAGAGATGGAGAGAAGAGCTGGGAGCAGTGGTGGTGGTTGGTCCCTGGGCTCCGTGGCCTGCAGGCGGTGCTGGGCAACCTCTGCTAGCCTCTCTCCTCTGTATTGATTTCTGCTGCTCCGCGCTGCTCCGCTCTGCCGCGGAAGCTCCTAGCCGCCGGGGATGAGAGCTTGGCTCACCCGCTTCACCTGCCTCTCTCCTGGCTTGGCTGGCCTAGCCTGCCCACTCTGCCGCAGCTTTGGCTGGCCCCTGCCGGCTCCCCGGGACCCCTGTATGCAGCGCCAAGGCCACAGAAGGAGGGCAGCCAGAGAGCCCATGGCGATCCACAGCTGTGTTCACCTGCTCTGGGTTCACCCGCTTCGAACCACCTCCTCGAACTGCTTCTATCCTTCTCTCCTTCCATCCTTCCACCCACTCTGCTTTTCTTTTTCCTCCTCCACTGCCTCCTCCTCCTCTTCCTGCTGTACACTAACAACCAGAGACAGAGAAAAAAAAGTTAATCTTAACTTTCAGCATTTTACGTATCTTAAATGTCAATCCTGTTCTTTGATCAACAAAAAATCAGGGGTGAAGATTCTGGCATCCTTTCTCAGCCGTTAATGTGGACCTGTTAACCTTAGAGAGCAGAAACTGCAAGGATTGAAGGCCTGAGAGTTAAGTGTGTCAGGCAGAGAGCTACTGTCTGCCAAAGGTAGTCTCAACTATTAGATTTTGATGTGCTGCAGGTAGCAAAATATGGCAAGAGTTGGCCCATTATAAAAATCAGCAATGCAGCAATAGAATACATTAGAAAGAAATTACAGGAATTGTTTCTCTTCAACAACCACCCTTTTTTGCTCTACCTGAGCCACACCAGACCACTGTGTTGTATATTTATTTGCCATTAATGGTTAGAAATAACAAAAGCAACATTTAAAACAGAGGATATCTCAAACTACCCTTCCCTCGCCCCTCTCTCTTTATGCCATAGTGAGTGTGAAGGAATGCAAATGTTTTGGCCAGACCAGTGGTGCTCTATAGAAACTTTGTCAAAGAAAACATCTCAGCTTTTGTATCATCAAGAATTATTCAAATGGGTTCAGGAGCCCTCTTCTTATGATAATAGCAGTTAGGGGGACATTTCTTTGAGGATTCATGGTCCCATTGTGTTCCTTAACAGAGAAAGAGCCATGGCCAAATTCAACCCCCACCACCCCCACACTGCGCCAACCACATGATCTCCTAAACATGCTCACTACAGCCACCACAGAGCTGTGACAGCCCTTCTGTCCACCTCTCTTCACCCCTCTGCAGGCCTGAAAAAGAGACTAAAACCCACGGGCCGACTGCCAGGGGAATAGAGAAGTAAAGTGCGGAGGTTTTAGAGCCGGTGGGCCGGCAAGGCTTTGGGAGTTAGAGCTGTCTGTTAAGGAAGGAGCAAAGGGGGTGCGAAAGGGGCGTGGGGGGGTTACACAGTTGGGACAAGAGAACCAAGTTTGTGAGAGGGGGGCAAGTTGAGTTAGAGGGACATGGATGGGGACTGGGGGTGCGGTGCATGTCTCAGACACAATAATACTATTCATTGGGCTCAGACATGGGTGTTAACTCCCCTCTGACAGAGCACAATGGGACTCGGCGGCATTCAGGCAGCCTTGGTGATATTGTTAGTTCAGGGCTGCATTCTCCCTGCCGCAGGATAGAGCGGCCGCATTGTACCCATCCGGCAGGATGGATGGAGGGAGGTTTGAGAGGTGAAAGGCAAAGAAAGAGAGAACAGTACGTTTGTCTATCTGTCAGTGCTCAAGGAGCGAGGGGCAGAGGGAACAGAGGGCGGAGAAGGTGGGGAGGGGCGGCGGAGGTGGTGTTGTTGGGGGTGTTTTGCCCCATGGCATTGGACTTGTTTGTTTCAGGGGGGAAATAAAAAGGAGAAGCTGAGACTAAAAGAGACTGTGCAATAAATATTACTCAAGCAGCCGAGTGCAGGGCTAAAGAGGCATTAAAGGGGGTGGGGGCACAGACGGAGCGAGGAAGGAAAGGTGGCATTTTTATGGAGAAAAAACGTTGCGGTTTTATATGCTGCTTTAGAGTTTAGATGCATTTTGTTCATACACCTCAAAAGAGAGAGAGTGGAGAAGAGTGGAGAAAGGGGAATGACAGGAAAATGAGAACTGTGGAGGTTGCTGCTGTTCGTGACTCAGATGAGGTGACATCCAACTACCACAAGACCTACTTTTCCAGAGGAGAGGAGAAACAGCATATAATTGCAAGGGAGAAGAAAGAGAGTTGAACCAGCACAGTAGGCATAGGGGAATTCAGGCTGTGACTACACGTACGTCAGTTTTCCAACTAAATGTAGCACAAATTGTAACTCAATTCACCGAACATCCACAAAAGAAAATGCAAATTAATGTGCGTTTAGACTACATGTTTATATGAGTAACCGAGAACACATTTGGCAATGAAAATGATCATGCAAAGGATGAAAGTATGCTCAACTTTGTTACGCAAGCGCGTCTTCCTCATTGACATGTCACATATAAAAAGCAACACTATTTTTCCATATGACATCTCATCAAATTCCTTTGGAATCTGCAGTCACTGAACATTTACCTCCCACTGAGGACTTATTAAACAGCAGATCTGATATCAGCAGTAGGTATGGATGAAAAGGACAGAAGTATGAAAGGATGCAGTCTGCATCTAATCACTTTACTCACTAGACATCTCCCGCACACACACACACACACACACACACACACACACACACACACACACACACACACACACACACACACACACACACACACACACACACACACACACACAGAGTATCACTGCTCCTTCTGCACTGAACAACCTGCTTTCATGAACAGTACTTTGTTTGTTTCCCCTCTGGTAAACTCTGACCAACCGTTCCCATAGCAACCTTGCCTACTCATTCAGTGTGTGAATGTGTGTGTGTGTGTGTGTGTGTGCCTGTGCGTGTGCGAAAGAGAAAAAGAGGGAGAGAGCTATGTGGGGTTGTGTGGAGGTTTACAGCAGGACTAATACAACAGATGTACCTGTGTGTGTGTGTGTGTGTGTGTGTGTGTGTGTGTGTGTGTGTGTGTGTGTGTGTGTGTGTGTGTGTATGATGGGGTGTTGGAAATATTAAGAGATCCTCTTAATGCATCCCAGACCTCATTCTTTGATGAACTTTGGATGATTCTGGTTAAAAGTAAAAAGCTCAACTTTCCCCTAGCATTCACACACGTTCCCCTGTTCCTGGACATCTGCATTCTCTCTCAGCAGTCTGGAGTCATACGGCCCTTCTTAGAGAAGCAAAGAACCAGTGGTGTTATGCTGGGGTGTCAGGCAGCCAGGGGCACACGGCTCTCGTCAGGGGGCTAATGCCCTTCAGGGGTGGCTGAGGTAGGTAGGGTACTGCCCTTTGTCCCTGGTGGGGGGATTACATTGGTCAACCAGCACAGACAATGTTCCCCCCTCCTGGGATGGGAGGACCAACCTGCTCTCTACCAATGATAGGGGCAGTCAACTGATCACTAACTTAATTAAGGACAGAGGAAAGTAAGAGAGGAGGAGGAATGGGTGATGCATGAGACAGAGAGAGAGAGGATCAGAAGAAGTGGAGGCAGCGGTGATAAAAGGGGGGATAAAGAAAAGAAAGTGAGAGGCAAAGAAAGCGATGCAAGGTGCACACGGACACGCTAAAATAAGAAGAGGCATGGAGTTAAAAAGCGAGCAATGGGAAGCGGCGGAGGGGCGAACAGAAGGCTTCTCGAGCACAGGATTAGGGGAGGGAAGATGAAAGGATCAGGTCTAACGGAGGACAGGAAAAAGGCCGGGATAGATGGCCAGAGGAGGGAGGCCAGCGACTTAAACTCAAAGTAAGGAAATCAAGTAGAACAGCGAGGAAGAGGAGAGCTCAGGTGTCTATGACCTTGAGCATTCATTGTAACAGGTGCACAATATGAAAACTCCCTCTCTGTTCCTTATTTATGCGACAGCACACACACCTATTCAGATCCAATGACAAATACAGCAGATAATTCTATTACAGAGGACTTTATAGAGGATATTTAGGGGACAGTTAGCGGGCCCAGGTAGCATAGCTCAAGCCCAGTGCAGACAGATATGGCTCTGCAATACTTAACAACAGGGATTTGGCAGCACTGTTGATTGAACATGCCAAATCCCATTTGTTGGAGGACTGTGCGCATTTGTATCGACACTCTGTAACCTTGTGGCTCCGTAAAAGGAGACCTCAGAGTGTGTGTGTGTGTGTGTGTGTGTGTGTGTGTGTGTGTGTGTGTGTGTGTGTTTTCCTGGCGGGCAGGCAGGTGGGTTGCACAGTTCTAAACTCCCCTCCATCTATGCTCCACTCCATCCCTTCATCCTTCCATCTTTACTTCGCTGTCTGCCTCTATTCCCTCTCTTCACAAAAAAGGGTGACAAGAAGGAGATAGAGAGGCTTTCTCAACACTCCTTTTCTGGTTTTTCCTCCCTCCCATCCTCCCCCCTGTCTCCCTCTGCTCCGTCCATCCCCTATGGTAGAGCTGCCAGACAGGAGTGCTCAGCAGCTCTCCGAACGTTATTGATCCTGAGAGCAAGCCGGCCAGGGAGTTGGTGTCTCTCCCTCTCTCTCTCCTCCCTCCATCACACCCTCATCCCCCACCACAGCCCGCAACTTTTTCTTCCGCTGTTCCTCCCTGCCTCTACTTCATTTATCAAGGTTAAAGAACTCTTATAAAAAAGGGAAGAGGGGGTTGCCTGGATGTTATCTGACTTCATGAAAGAAATCCCTTTAGGCCACTCCACTAGAGGAGGATGCTCTTTGCCAGACCCAACTCTACACAGACACACACACAACACACAGTGGCACCAACCAGCGTCCCACTCATAGCCAGTCAGAAATAGAAAGTAGCATGTCCATAATTTTGGTACACAGCAAAAGGATAATCAGAAATAGAAATAAAGAGTATGGATTACTGGACAAGGGAAGAGGAAATTAGAAAATGAGAATTACAGCACTACTTTTTATTTAGAAGGCACAATTTAGAGTGTCATAAGCCACTAAAAAGAACAACTTTTGGGTTGGCAGGTGCACTGAATGCTCTTTTTCAGAAGGTAGTGGTTGAGTGGTGTGTTTGGCTACAGCTGCAGTATGTCATTCTGAAGGAGGAACACAAGAGTGATTTTTCACAATCTGGCAACACAAATGTTGTTTTCAGAGCAGAAACAATTAGTCGATTGACATAAAATAAATTGGCAAAATCTTTCACATTTTAAAGTATAAATGAATGAATATGTGTTGGTTTTCTTTGTATGGTAATAACCTGACTAAGTTAGCCACATCCCCATTAATTGAGATACCATTGGCTATTAATGCTTTCCAATCTGGCACGTCGCCTGCTATGCAGTTAACAATGATAATACTGGCAGATTTACCACTCTGAATTCTTATTAAGTTTTAGAAATAATGGGTCCTGACTGCAGACACAGATAGCCATAGATATCTGTAATTACATTTTTACTAGGCAGTAGTTACAGATATCTATTACGCCATTTCGCCTAGTCAAAACTTAATTTAAGATATCCGAAAAGGAACATATAGATATCTTGAATTGAGTTGAATTGAAGATATCTTGAAATGGAGTTATGACTAGTCAGAATCAAATTGTAGATATCTCAAACTGGAATTACACAGATATCTACAATTCAGTTGCAAATATCCATAATTCAAATAGTGTATATCTGCCACTGAATTGTAGATATCTGTAAACCATACAAATGAAAAGTGACGTCATTTGTCCTAGGAAGAACGTCTTCGTGGATATCTGAAATTACAATTGTGGATAGGAAAAATGTAGTTGCGGATAAATGAAATGCTCTTTTTGGCTAGGAAAAACTAAATTAAAGATATGTGCAACACATATCCAGTCTAGCTCTTAAATGTTAAAATGGCTTGCCATAATTACTTACACTTTTGTTCTCTCCATCAAAGCATTACAGCCCCATGCACACCGCAGCTAGCTACAGGTGGAGAAATCCAAAGCATGACAACCAGGCTGTGCACCGCCTAGCTAGTTGCTAAGCTATAATTGGACAATCGCCGTTTGGGGGAGGGTTTGTGAAGATGTGAAAAAATATTAAATCTTATTAATCATTAGTTGCAGCCCTAGTTCTTTTTTATTTATGCATAAAACTGATAATGCTTGATAATATCAACTCATTACAGGGCACCTTATTAGAAAGTGGTTCCAAAAACAAAACTATGCAAAGTTCTGGAAAGCTAGTGTGCACAAAGCCACAAGACCTGTAGCCTACATTTTAAGCTCCAATTATTGTAGAGGGAATACAGTTTCTGCATTTCCAGTCTGAGACTGTAGCGGCTATTGTTCCAGTTTGTAAAAGGACTGGAAATGGCTCTACACGTGGAGTACATCCTGTCTTCCATTGTTACTGCTTTCACTCTCCCCTATAAAGGCCTGCCTACACTCCAGGCTACAACAGCCAGCAAATACACGCAGCAGCACATTACAGAGCCATACCTTCCCCTCCCTTTGTGCTCTGTAATTGCCACAATGCATCTTCTCGTCCAGCTAATTAAGTGAGTCTTTCCCATTGTCTCCCAATACTATCACCTCTTCACACAGCCAGAGAGAGAGAGAGAGAGAGAAAGCCACAGCAAGAGATGGAAAGAGCAAAGGGGTGGAAGGAGTACAAAGGCAGGGGTACAAATAGAGAAAGCATGAACGACAAAGGCATGTGTCTGTGTCCTAGTAAATGTTTACCTGTTGAAAAAGGTGCCTGTTGTCTGTGTGCCGGTGAGCACATTACTGCTGTCAGACAAAAATCTTCCTTCTCAATAAAGTCATTTCAGGAATCAGGTGGGGGAAAAAGTCTCAGTATTTAGATTGACAGCAATGCAATTTTAAAGTGACAACACAAGGCCAAAGCATTAAAATAACCAAAAGTGGAATGTCATGACTCATGAGTTATTTGGCTGACGACCATGACATAGAGTTATAGGGTGAATGTGTTTTTTTGTTAAGTCACTTGAATGTTTGACCTTCACTTTACAGAATTATCTATAATAATAATAATAATAATAATAATAATTTATACTTTTTATTGATGCCCAGTGAAATTACAAAATGAATGTACAAAGTTTGAAATGCACGTCTGTTTTCACATTCAGCTGCTGTAGGGGGAAAGGTTCTCTGTACCTATTTTATATCTGAGTTGAGCATGTGCACGTATGAGCACAATTTTAAGATATCACACCTACCATGGTCCACTATTTAACATACAGAGCAAAGTGTTTTTATATATATTATTGTGTGATATCACCTATTTCCTTCATGTTCATTTAGTCTTCCTAATTCAGGAAGAAAAGGTTTAAATCTAGCCTCACTGGTCTTGCTCATTATACACAAAAAACAAGAACTATTACAGTACAGTTTGACTACATCATGAATCTGAATAACAATCATTCTCATAATGAAACACAAACAGGAAGCAATCCTGGAGCGGGGCCAGGAGTGAGCCTGGATGTTTAAACTAAAATTGCCCTTGCCTCCCACGTCTAAAATAAAAATAAATATAAAAGACATATTAATAATTTCACTTTGAAGCGTTGCTCTACCACATAACTTCACAAAGACGTGAATTTGCTCAAGGAGATCACTGAATTCCACTTTTATGTGTGATATCCTGGATATTTCCTAATATCACCCAAATGCATTATGCTGTCTGTTCCAATAGTAATAAGCTATATAAGCTTTAAAGTGTCATGACTTCACTACACAAAGTGCAAAGTTGTGGAAATACTTGATGGATCCATAATGAACAAATAGAGAAAACAGGTGCTTTTGTTTCCCCTTCTTCTTTATATACTTAGACCTTTTGTCTGAGCCGAGGAGTTTGAACGACTGAATTATTGGAGGACATAGACCAACAGACTCATCTAAATTCCACTTCTCTTTAGAGTTGCTAGGAGAGCCCCCTCCTCCAAAACACGCACACACAGACGCACACTCGCTCCATGCTCAAGTCCACTCGCTGACCTCTTAGGCCAGACACTCTTCCCAAACCCCCCAAACTCTCCCTCTAAAAAAGTCCACTCTCAACCCTTAACCACTCCTTGAACCTCTGCCATCCCTAACTCCCCCTTCCCATCCTGAAGGCTTTTCCTTCCCACACTCAAGTTCCTGTCAAGGCCCTGACAGACAGGCAGACAGGCAGACAAGTACGGTGACATCATGGTGCAGAGGGAGAGAGAGACAGAGGAAGGGGGCTGCCTGCCTGTCTGCCCCAGCACCCACACAATACAGCAGGGCATCTGGCACTGGGCTGGTGGTGGGGGACTGGGTGGGGGTCTGTCAGGACAAAGCGTTTACATCCCCCTCCCTGGAATATGATTATAGTTTGTAAATGTCGGCTAAGACGTAAATGTGCGAGGAGAAGAAAGGAGCTGAGATGCGTTGGCAGGAAGGTGGGTGGATGATACTGTAATGGGCGTACACAGTTTAGACACCAACAGATATAGTAGTCCAAGCAAATGAGGAGGGTTTTCTGATTTTCATATGTCTTCATGGAAAACCTAGAAATTAAACAAACCTAACGAATCTGCATGTATATTTTAAATTTTCCTTCGATTTTCATAGACTTTGTCATGAAAGTCTATGAAAAGATTTCAGTTTTTCTAAAAACTGAAATTGAAACTGTTCAAACTAGCAGGTGTAGTGTTGATCTGTGCGTGTGTGTGTGGTCACTTGCAGCTTGTTAATTTGCAGGATCCAAAATGAAACAATGGTGGCAACAGGACAGAAATCAGTGTCAAAATATACTCTCTCTCTCTCTCTCTCTCTCTCTCTCTCTCTCTCTCTCTCTCTCTCTCTCTCTCTCTCTCTCTCTCTCTCTCTCTCTCTCTCTCTCTCTCTCTGCAGCGGCCCCCACCTCTGTCTCTGTCTGAGAGGCTGTCTCCTCGCTGCGTGCATACAAGTGTCTGTGTGCATACATAAAATAAATGAGCTGTGCGTGTGCATTGTGCGAGTCCACAGGCCCAGTGTATATATTAGAAATGTGACTTGACCCTGGCAAGCTGAAGCAGGGTTTCTGCGTCGTACTGGGCGTGGGAAAAAGGGGAGACCTCTTTTCACAGCTGCTCTGGCCGTTGCATTGAACCAATGGAGCCCCCTCCCCACCACCACCCCCAACCTGCCTTCGCTGCTAATGCCCTCTCTCCCTTGCTCGCCCCTTTCCTATTCACTCTGCAGCCTGCTGCCTTTCAGCGGACCCCCGTCCCTCCCTCCTGCGCTCTGTTCGTCACCCTGCTGCACCCCACCATCACAGCCACCACCAACCTTTAATACAGCCACCTCCCCATTCAGCCAGCGTGCACTGAGATGCCAGAGGCCTCTGAGCTTTAAGGAGGTACAGAAAAACAATGCAGCTAAGTGACTAACGAAATAAAGCAGCTAATACCAATGCAAACTAAGTAACTAACAAACCTAATTTGCCTTGGCATGTTTGTGCTGACATACCACAACTCAACCTAAACGCTAAAATCAGACCCCCTGTCTTATTTTCCCCACTTCTTCTTATGAGTTCCTTCTACGTATTTAAACTCTCTTTTTTGTTCATCAACTCCAGTTCAATTTTCTCACTCTCACATTCTTTTCTCTCTTTGCTTCCCCGAGGACCTCTGCAAATACTTTAATTTATGTTAACATACGCCACAGCTCTACACTCAGTGCCTACCCCCACACACACACACACATTCACCATCTCCCTCCATCCAGTGTATTCATTTGAAGAGATTTATTTCCTATCAAGATGCATAATGCAGAGGGTATAATTCAAATCAACTTTAAAGAACAGCCAAGCAGCGCAGTTTATGTATACAAATCTTGAAAGCCAAGTAAAAATAATTCCCGGTGTAAAGCAGATTGGCAACTTTAAGAAACCATGGGTGGGCGGTGGGCGATGGGTGTTTGGTTTGGGCATTTAAGATAACCTATTACTGACAAACCTCACAATCAGCCTGTTTAAACACATAATGCAGGCGTCTTTTGTTTCAGATGCTCTTACTAATCTGACAGTATTACCATACAAAGGCAGGCTCAGAGTGGAGGCATGAAACACACACACCCACATGCAATTTTTAGAGAAACTTTAAAAGGTCACATAATGTGCAGAATAACTCCAACCGATTCTCAGGAGCAGTCCTAGGGTGCTGTCTAGCTACCTTGCTGATACTCCAGGCGCGTTGAGGAAATGTTGAAAAGCGGCGAGGGGGCAGCAACTGGGGGAGGAGGGAGGGAGGTTGTAGCCGAGAACCTGAAAGGACTCCATCTCCCTTGGCCAACATGCCATGACGGTGTGGAGCAGAAGTCTGAATTGGTTTCTGTGGGGTGGCGGAGCTGGAGAGGTGATGGCAAGATGAGCCCGAATGGGGATGGAAAGGGGTGGGGGCTGTGGGGGAGGAGATACGGTACACAGAGGTATGTGTGTTTGGGTGTTTGTGTGTTTGAGAGAGAGCGTATGAGAGAGTAAGAAAGAGAGAGAGGGATTGCAGACTAGATCTGAGCTACTATAAATGAGCGGATTACCACTTCCCTCTCTTCAAGTCTTTCCATATACATGAGAGTGCTCGGCTGTGAAGCAACAATGCTATGTGTGAAATCACACATCCTCTGGCCTGCACTTCCTATACGTACATTTTAACAAATGCACATATTGTACGTGGCTCCTGTAAGGGTAAAACAAGGCGTGAAGGCAAACCCATGCGTGCTAGCTCTTAATTGCTGTTATGAATACAAAGAAGATGTGAGGAGTGTCACTTCTGGATTGATGTATCTCTGCGTCAAATTTAGCCTGTAGCTATGCCTCCACTTCTAAAGCCTATGTCCAACCGAAGCTTGTTTGCATCGATTTATCTAGTTTGTGGATATGATATTGACTAAGTAGACCGGCAGCCCTTATCGAGTTGAGGCAAAGTGAAGGAGGTTTAAGAGGTGGTCGAACACTATGAAGGAGGATAGCCACAGGCTGTGAAATCTCCTCTGATCTTCCCTTGTCTGATTCTCAAATGCAACTCTTTTGGGGGGGGGGCATGCTGATATAGAAATAGGCCAATGTCACAGAACACTCATCTAACCCTGGAGGGAATTTTATTTTTTATTTTTTTTTTGAAATCACTTTTTCTGTTTCTCCCCAGTGACAGACCTCACTCTCTGCGGATGGGGCTTCATCTCCCTCTCCTCGCCTTGCCAACGCTCCCTCCATCACTCCGTCTACTTTGTTCTCCGCCGGAGGTTGAACATGCGCAAGCTGAGCAGCATTCTCGGCCGTGATGGCCCGCTACGGCAGCTGTTAGGATAGCGAAGGTAATCTTTAGTCGTGTCACTCAACACTGAGAGGGAAGCTAAAAGGGAAGTGAGTGAGTCACCTAGTTCTATAGTAGCTACAACCCGCCTATCATCTTCAACATGATGTGCTGTTATAAAAACCCACAGCTTACAAGGTTTTGACAAGTACTGTAGTTAGCAGAGTAACTATGACAGGCTGTGGTGGAAGAAGTATTTAGATCCTTTACTTAAGTATAAGCACTGATACTACACTGTAAAAATACTCTGTTACAAGTAAAAGTCCTGCATTGAAAATGTTACTTAGGTATAAGTACGTAAGTATCATCAGGAACAATGCACTCAATGCAGAAAAATCCTCACATTTTAGAAACTGGATACAATCCAAACAGTTCTGTCCATCAACTAAGTGTTTAATGGTCTAATAATTTCAGCTGGACTTAGGCTGCTATATTGTTGGGTAGTTTCATTTATAACAAAACATCATATTTAATATACTATGTGTGTTTTGTCTGTAATCTAAAGTAACTAAAGCTGTCAGATTAATGTAGTGGAGTAAAAAGTACAATATTTCTCTCTGAAATGTAGTGGAGTAGAAGTAGAAAGTGGCATGAAAAAAAAAGTCCCAAATTAAGCACAGGTACCTCAAATTTGTACTTCAGTATAGTACTTGTAAATGTAGGAAAATAAGGAAAGTAAGTAGTTGGGGGGGAGTTCAGAGGGAGGGAATTAGAGGAGTGAGGGACTTAGCCACCCTGGCAGTCTTTCCACATGAGCACACCTTGTGCAAACACCAAGCCAAGCCCCCAAAACCCATGTATCCTTAAAGGGATAAAAAGCATGGACAAAGGAATTAAAATATAGATTACACAAGTGGCCACCCTGCGTCTTATCTGCCAAAACCGTAGAATCTAACAAATTGGATCAGATGTTATAAAGCAGGGGGCGAGAGGCCGGCGAGTGAAAGAGTGAGGGAAGCAAAGGAGAAAGTGCGCATGTAAAGAATTAGAGGCACGCTCTTTTTTGATGAGATCAATTATGATGAGATCCGGATTTCTTAATGCACACTTGTAATAACACTGTGTGACTTTTCAGGCCTCGAAACAGTTTGAACGCAATTATTTGAAAGAACTGTAAAAATAGTTCAAGTTCAAGTGTGTTTTTGGTGTGAGTGTGAGATAGCCCACTGAGGAAGATTATTTTGAAGTCTCACCTGTAACTTTGGAGGGATGAAGTCTGTTTTGACCCACTCTGACCTCTGACCCTTAGAGCAGGAGGTGGTGTGTGTCTCCGTTGACCTGGTGTCCTGCAGATGTGTATTTCTGTGTCTGCACTCCACAGACTGCTGCAAAAAAAAATGAAATAAAGCATTATATTTAGAGAGAGGGGTCAGCAAGTGTCTGATTCACCTTCATATTTTTCTTACACAGTGCTTTGAGCAGAAATGGATGTCAACGCAATAAATATTTCGGCCACATTTGACATCTTCTATAAGTAACCACAGAGGTAGGTGTCGATTTAAAAATCAACTTATATCTTTCATTTATTAATAACATAGCATTAACTGACGTTCTGCAAACAAGACCTTGATATTTTGACTTAAAGATAAATGATGAAATCATAAATTAAACGTGTCAAATTCAAGTTTTAGTTTATTGTTTGTCAAATAAAGAGGCAAAAAAAGATACTTTGGTAGCCACTTCCTTATATTATCTGGGCTTCTATACTACATAACAAAATTAAAATGTATAAATTAAACTCGAAAACAATAAACGTCAAACAAATAAATCTACTGTATCTACTGTTAGTGACGATGAATTTCATATGCACATATAATGTCATCAAAAAGAAAATAATTTATTGTATCCAAATAGAATAATGAGGAGAGTGCATATTGTTATATTGGAAAAAAAAAAAAGCACCAGTGTCATGTTAGACATAATCTGGGGAAAGTTTCTTATATTTCTGTCTTATAACTGTCAGTGGTAAATGCATGACAATACCAATCTCTTCACACACACACACACACACACACACACACACACACACACACACACACACACACTGACAAACACTTCACAAGCGATTACACAAAATACTCAAAGATTACATCCGCTGAAAACTGATGTCCTTTACGGGTTTAAAGCCTGCACGTCAGCCTTTCAATTTTTTTTTCTCTTTCCATTGCATGGGTCAGAGGCTGTTGCTAGGCTACCAAAACCCAGAATTCATAAGTTCAGAGAAAAGGTTTATATAGGCCATTGCAATTCAAGGTAAAATGATAATAGAAAATTGATAACACTGGAATATATGGACTTTGGTGATATGGAATCAAATAGACCATGAGCCCGAAATAGTTTCAGATCTGAACCAAAGTGTAATAGCGTAATAGCGATAACAATAATAATAATAATAATAATAATAATAATAATAATAGGCAAGTCTATATAGCTTAAATAAAAAATCACTTTTATATAAAATTATAAAATTAAGAAACCTATGAGAGAATGCATTCCAGGAAGAACTCAAAATCAAATAAGTAATTTTCTACAAAAACACATTATAAAAGCAGCTTTTGTGAAAATACAATTCCCACACTCTGATCTTGAGCAGTTTTGCATTTGAGTAAAAAAAAAAACTGGGCAGCCTAATTCCACATTGAAAAACACATGCAGAGCAGCACATGTAAAACTGTAAAAAAAACATGTGCACACACACACACTCATGCACAACAACAGCTCGGCAATCTAGTGGCCATGTGTGACACACACATGTTAACATCTACAGGATGGTAGATGTGAAATGCAGCAGGGCTGTAGACCTAAAACAATGGCTCTGCTGTAACATGATGGCTGCTTTGTTCCAACATCTTTGTCAACAAACAAAATTCGCACCTATGCAACAACCCAGACGTGGAAATATTCAACGTTATCAATACAGTGCACCAGTGCAGGTAGAGGAAGAGAGAGGGACGGGGTCCGGGGGCATCCTGTCATATCTACGCTTCAGCAGAAAAGGCTACAGACGTGACAGGTTGGTTAGAAATGCACGGCATGAGTGCATATACACATTAACTCTCCTAATTTCTTATCTTCTCGTTCCTTCTATATCATTTATTCCCTCTTTCATCATACCACTTCTTTTTTTATTATTTGGTTGTTAATTACTCTATGACAACAATACGCAAATAAACCCCAGCTGGTGAAACACAACCGTGCAAGACAATGGAAAATGTAATGCAGCCTTATGGCAGGTGTTGGTAGACTAGACGTAGACCAGACTGGGCTCCATCTGGTGTAGAGGGCCTCATCCTGATGGGGAAGAGGGCCCAGACAGACATATATTAATGTGGGAAAAAAATGACGTCTAGTCTGCCTCTTAGACTGCATTTCAATCTCAAAGGGCTCTCCCCTTCAAGCAATGCATTAATTTCTACTGCTACTGGGTGAAAACTGAGAGGGTGCTGTTGGCGTGACGGTTGGTGTAAGTCGTAGCACAAAACGCCATTGTCAAATCAAATGGAACTGCGCAGTATTATTAATGTTTTAGCTTAATATCCCAATTATCCCTTAAAAAGACAGAAGGGGCGTGCATTTGTAAAAATATTTGGCACATTTTGCACATGGATAGTCCCCGAAATCAGGAATCTGCTTTTATGAAATCATTGTACCTGTACCAAAATTACTGCCACTATAAAAACCGTAAAGACTATCCCAGCATTTACTGGCTCCTGTAACACTGAAATGGAGACATGGGTATCCTGACACTACTGCAGTGTTTCCTTGATAAAAACATTACTTTGCTCCACACTCTATTAAACTATGAAAATCATAACTGCACAGCTCATACTAAAATTACCATTACTGTCATAATTACAACAGCAGACAACTGAGGTGTATAGCCTATTGTTACACATCACACATGACATTGGCATGTCTCCACAGTATGTATTAACAAATACAGCATAGCAGCATGTTGCCAAGCGTTTCCATGCTCGGCCCACGGTAGCTCCTTCTCCACCTGCCCTGCTCTGTGACGCAGTAAACTAGGGCCTACTAACAGTAGCACCAGGCTATGTGCTACACACTCTCCACCATGCAGGGCAGAGCCACCATGCAGAGCAGCAGATCCACCTTTAGCAGCTAACACAGAATTGGCTTGTTTGAAATTCAACAGGCTCCACTTCAGAGTGCAACCTATCACTCAGCCAGAGCTGGAACCAGACAGGGCAGCTCGTCTCGGATTCGGAGGAAAGAAGAAGAAGACGATGTGCAGCCCAAACTGCATTATAAAACAGGCTCAACATCAGACCGGTCTCTGGACTAACCAGCTGACCCTGTCCTCCCTTACTGCTTCCAAAATCTCTGCTTGGCCTGCTGCTGTACATCAGCTATGGAAACATGTGCTTATTGGTATCATAATATTGGTAACCTGCTTTTTAGCAATCATAGCTATTGCAATGCATTTGTTTTGTTTTTAAATCATACAAAAGGTGTACATGATGTTACCTTGACATGCCGCAGGCCTTTTCCTCAGCCGTGTGAGACATTTTTTGTTCTGTCCTCTTTGTGCATGAGGCCTGACACTGCTGTTAATAAGCACATCAATCAAGCTAAATCCAGGGATTACTGTAAAATGATCCCTTTGACAAACACTTACTCAATCACAATATTGTCTTCTTGTCCACCTCATAACCTGTGACACATCACTATGATAACCTACTACACATTCTTCTGATATTTGCTGTACCAGATAGTGGGATTATTTCTCACTGCATGCAGCAGTGGCACAGTATGCACCAAGCCTCTCAGGCATGGCACAGTAAAGCTAACACCATCAACTTTTTAGAGACAAAATACAGCAGCATGCATTAGCAGAGGCCCAGCACAAACAAGTGAATTAGCTTGGATTGGTAAAACACCTTTCCATTATAGAGACAGTGTACTGTAGGCCAGCAGCATGGGGATATGGGGGCTACTGGTTGAACACGTGACCCCAGGACGTCGTCCAATCAGGTGCTTTTCCAGCTGCAAGCCGTGTTCCTCTCACCTCCTGGCTATCAGCATCCAACTAACTACCCAATCAACAGAAACACATCCAAAACATACTGCTTTTAAGCTGCTGTCTTGTGACTAAAAGGTAGGTATATTCCATTAAGAGAAACAGCAGAAGCACCACTGCCGAGTCGCCCTCCTCCTCCTCTCATCATCATCATCATCATCATCATCATCATCATCATCATCATCATCATCATCATCTGTCTATGAATGGAGCCTGTCTCTGGTTGCTAACTACAGTACTGTCACTCCACGCATCCCCGTGAAAGGAATATAACGCTATCAATCCGTGTTTTAGGGGGGCGGCGTTCTCCTCTGCACCGGTATATGTCCAAAGGGAAGCAGGAGGCGTTTCTCGGTGCGATGCACGGACGCTGCCGCGGGCTTCCAGTCCTCCTCCGTGCAGGCTGCATCCATCCATCCATCCATCCGCTCCGGCAGCACCTCTCCTTTACCATCGGTCCCGGTTCCGCCATGACGACTGCAGAATTAGTTTATACATTCGGTTCTCTAGCTTTATGATATTGCATAAACTCATACAGCTAGATAACCAAAGAGAAAAACTAACCCACGTCTCTTAAAGGGCCCGCCGCCGCCGGAGACTGCTTGTGTTGTGGTCACATGGAGCCATTGCATTCCGCCTGCATGCGTACGTCTCTCTCTCTCTCTCTCTCTCTCTCTCTCTCTCTCTCTCGCGCGCGCGCGCTCTCTCTCTTCTTCTTTTGCTTTCTCTGTCATCTCTGTCTCTCTATTTCGCATAGTTTATACACATAACTGCGCGTATGCACAAAGCTGGTTATAGATAATACCCTGTTTTATTATTGTCTTTACGCATAATGCGTAATTTCATAAAAAACGGTATGTCTTCAGACTGCTTTGGAATAGCTCAGAGCTGATGGGCGATGATGTAAAGCATTACCTCCATCACCATGAGATGATCATCAATATATAGGCTACAAAGTGTATCATTTTCAACAACCCTTTCTATAGGCTAATTATAGCCTACAACAATGTGAGATGATTCCTGCCATCATTTCTGTTCTTTAAAAGCAGCGGTGAACTTCCTCCTCAGTCCTGACAAGCATCTGCAGGGTGAAGTCATCCAGCTGCAGAAGAAGGATGACACATTCACCTGTCATCCACGAACATGCGTAACAGGAAGGCCCCATGCCACTGTTCATAACCTTAATACAGCGTTCATTTACCCACTAACTAAACCATGTCCAGTTTAAGCTGCTGGCGTTAACACACCAGCTGATTTAAGAGACAGTGTTACTTCCACTGTCTCTCTACAAGATCACACTACAGGCCCTCACAAACAACCATCTTATTGTTGTTTTAAATGCCAGCTCACATCGACCCATTTCAGGGCGCAGAGCATAGTTTCCGTGTTGAGCGAATTAATCCATGAATTGTTTGAAAGCATGACAAACTACCAAAAGGCCTATATAGCGCACAGCTCCCAGCTAAATGTCAACAGCATGATCTAGTGGAACAAGTCCAGCCTCACTGGCTGTCACTGTGTACTTTGGATTAGTTAATTACATGCTGACAGGTAAAGCGGGGAAAACTAGCCTATATAATCCTTTGTAACCACAGAGGATTATTATTATTATTATGCTCAATAAATATGTATCGTCGAGACAGCTCTAATGCTAAGCCTTTAAATCTAAATTCCACTAAAGAAAAAAAGAAGATCACAGATAAGCATCAGGACAAACATCAGGATAAAATCATCTGACATCTTTCTAAACATTTATATATCTGCTGGCACACGTCATTCTGTGGAGGATACTAGCGTGCAACTCACATGGTATTATAGAGAAGATAAAGCAAATTAAAGCAGGTCATTTAACACTGTATTCTTCCTACAATAGGCTACGTTGTTCTTAAATGTGATTGAAGCTGCATTTCATATTAAATAGCCCGTCCTCGGCGAAACAAGCCCTTGAATTAAGAATAGACACACATAATACTTACATATTCGGTCTATTTGAAACGGCAGTTTCCATAATCGGACAGTTATGGGTGATTCTTAATAAATAGGACAGAATTATTAAAATCCACAACGCCTTGCTGCGGCCGAGATATTCTTCTAGACTCAATCCGGGATGGGAGCCTCTCTCCCCGGCTCTCTCCAGCCGTGATGCTCCCTGTCTTCGACCATGTGGGATGCCGGCACATATGCGAAGACAAAGCCCATTTTACGCACAGCGCCCCACCATGTGAATGCTTGGAAGAATAATCGAGGAATAACGTCTATTCCGGGCTGTCAAAAACACTGCAGCAGGGGTCGAGGAAGCGAAAATGAGAGTGAGAAGAAAGCGCCCCGGCTATCAGAGTGTCAGATGTGGGGCGCAGGAGGCGGAGGGCCGCCCGGGGGGCCTCGGGGTCAGATTGCCAGGGGAGACGCACGGAATTAGGCATGCTCATTGGCACACACACACACATGGGTGAGCACCAGAGATATGGGGTGCACGTAACAGACAGACGGAGAAAAACACAAGCTAAAAAAACTACATAGACTCTGGGAGATTCAGAGAGACAAGTTATCATCATTATACAAGTTTCTAAATGCTATCAAACCTATCCACTATCATAAGCAGTAAAAAAATGGTCGTTGGATCTCAATTTGGGGGTCCTATGAGCCTTCGAAAATGCACCCAGGGGGTCTCCAGTGCTCCTCAAACAAAATGAGGAATAATTTCATATTTCTATGATCCGCTAGAAAACATCCACTTAGAGAATGCAGCATGCACCATGTTTCCAGTAGCCTACACTCATTAACAACATTCAATTATCACCATAATAACGTTGTCCTAAATAGAGGTAAAGAGTGTAACAGCGTGCACAGTCCCCTGTATGAATAGGCCTTGGGCAATGCATCACCCAACCGGCCATGTTTAAGGATTTGTTGACAATGAACATCCGTCTTTCAGCCCCAACCTGTCTGTCTAAATAAGGACAGAAAGTTTGTTCCCATAAAGAAACACTGAGCAAGCAGAGTACTGAGCCTAGCAACTTAAAGGTTACAGCACAGAGCAATACAATGGATAGGGTTCAGTATAATGTACACGTTTTTATTAAAAGTCTAATTTCTTTTTCAAGAAAAAAATATTTGTATTTCTGTATTTTTTTTTCTGTATTTTCCTTTTTTGGTTCGAACGAGTCTAAAAACAGTCAATTCACACTGTATGTTAAAATTATTCTGAATTTTATTTAGAATTAGAGATGCTCGTTATTTCAGACGCGAAATAACGAGGCTCTTATTATACCTTTTTATGTGTGCATATTACCGTGTGTGTGTGTGTGTGTGTGTGTGTGTGTGTGTGTGTGTTTCCTGTTTCTATTTGAATTTAATCAGCCAGTTTTCTGAAGGCCTGCGAATAAAGCTGCTTTCTATCCGGTGGAAATATTTCAGGATAAAAAAAAATACACACATAGACACATAGGACATATTTTTCATCTTTTCAAAATAAGAACCCCATCCTCAATAATGTCATAATTACTAAGGCTACCTGCAGTCGACCCTTGTTTGAGAATCTAAAAATAGGCTACAGGACAGAAATCTCATTTTTCAAATTATCTCAACTTCCACTGCATGCCATTGCCTACTACTGTAAATAAGCAGTTCAAAGTGTTTAAATGAAGTTGAAAGGGAAGTAGATTTTTTAAGGTGTGTGTGTGTGTGTGTGTGTGTGTGTACTGTATCTATATTAAACCTAATTGACTCTCTCGCTCTGCCTTTCATCAGCCTCACGTGAATTATTCTTCTGGACACGCCCCCTGACTACGTCACGTCCGGACAGACATCCAGTACAGTAAGATGTGCACGAGCTGAATTATTCTCTATTCTATTACAGTCAGTGCGTATCGTGTTCACGCTCTTCTTCCCTGCGCATATTTGTCTTAGAAATATCAAAAATCAAACTCAAACCTCAGATACCCAATAATTAATTCACCTGCCATATTCTTTTGTTTATGGTCAAACACCAGTGATTCACGTCGGAAAAGAAAGGATTCTTTCTGCATGCATAATTGGAAAACATGCTTGATTTGTATATGAAAACTGTGTAGTGTGTCAAAGAAAACTGTAGAGACTGTAGAGTTCAGCACCTCATGTGAAAATTCCAGTCACTGTCCATGGTGCTGAACCCAAAGAAAATGGGTCCCGGCTCTGTTTGGAGATCGAAAGGTGAACAGGAAAACACTGAAATACTTTGGGTTTTTAAGCAGAGATAAAAACCTAGTAGGATCTAATGTAAGGTAATTCTATACATTTTTCAAATTAAAACTGAGTAACCGTATCAAACGTGAACAAATTTTTCATATTGTGATCGGAGTCACACCTTAGCATGCAACAGAAACAGAACCGATTACCTAATGTGACAGTTTCCCGTGTTTTAATCAAAGAATGAAATAAATGAGACTGAGAATGATGATCTCAGTAGAGCCCAACAGACTTCAAGAAGCAAAAACATTAATTGCGATATTGTTTTCTTTTCACACACACACACACACACACACACACACACACACACACACACACACACACACACACACACACACACACACACACACAGAGAGAGAGAAAAGATCATATATATGTATAATCAGAATAATATGATCTGAAGAAAAAACACGATTTAACTCTAATAACATTATTTCTAAATATCAGATTTATATCAGTAGAATTTTCCATCTGATGATATTAGTTGCTTTAAGGTATTATGTTTATAGTCAAAGTGTTTGGACTAATGTTAATTTAAATGGAATTTCTCATCTCATGAAACAGCTAAATCACCTTAGAATGAACATAGAGCTGTATATGTACAGTAGATCTGATTGTATGTGGCATGAAAAAATGTTTTAAGTGGAAATGAAAAAGAGGCTAAATAGTCCAGTGCTGGTAAAGTTTAGAGTAGGCCTACACCTGTTGCACTATAAGAAAGAAAGAAAGAAAGAAAGAAAGAAAGAAAGAAAGAAAGAAAGAGTAATCCTTTCTTTTAAAAAATCTGCTACATTTATTTTGCTTTTCGATTAAATTAAACTATTATACTGACAACATATTTCTGTATTAAAATATTACCGTTAAATATAATACAAAATATCAGGCCTAAATATGCAATCATTTGATGTAGGCTCACGATTAATTTTGATTTTGGGAGGGGGAAAAGATATGTAACGCAATCAAAAAAAAATAAAATCCCATAAGTGTCTTCTCTCTAGAACGGGGTTGACGAAATAAACTGGCGAATAAAAGTGACTGTCAAAGAATGTGATGGCTCTCTATTGTAGTAAACCGCAAGGGCCTGATTCATTAATTTAACACTGTAGCTCCGAAGAAGATTGTTCCACAAACAAGTGACAAAAAAAAAAAGACTGAAAGGAAAATAAAAAATAAAAAAAATCGCCCAAAAAAAGAAAGAAAGAAAAAAAGTCAACATCAAGTTCAACAACGTGCTGGTGCTCATTAGCATCACAATGCTGTCTGGGAGCTCACAAGTCTTCTTAACAAGAGGCTCTGGCGTCAAGTCCCTCCACCTCCCAGCCAAGGGGACCTTTTCCCAGGCTCTGCTAACAATCACACAACTGTTTGCTTTCTAAACGCCAGCTCTGGGGCCACTCAGCCCGCCTCATCAGCGCTCAATGGTGCTCCCGCTAATATGGGATGGAACAGCCTGCTGCCACTCATCACTCCAGGCTGCACTTTGAAAGTGACATTTTCTGTTTAACTTTAACCATATTGTTAATGGAATCTTATATTAGTCATTTTACCTTATTTTTGTAATGTCTTCTGACTTATTTTACTACTACTTTATATTATTAATAAGAATATCATTATTATAGGCCTATAGCAAATAGCCCAGCATCCACTTTTCTAATAGCCTAAATGTTCAAATCATAAATCCACAAATTCAAACATTCAAAAGTCATACTTACAAGCCATAAACTTTGAATAAATTCCGCATCTCCTGTTCAGGTCCATTGAGAATTTTAACGCGAGTTTGTACCAGCATCTGGAAGTGGAAGAGCCAGAAGTCCAGGGAGAAACCCAAACGTTGCACGCCTTCACTCACTGAGATTAAACCTGCACAATGAGTCGATCCAACCCACAGAAGTGTTTTTTCTTAAAAAAACAACAACCCACTGGCGTTACTTTTTGCTTCAGTGACCAGAGACAACCCGAGGCCGAGGCGATACTGCTGCCAGAATCTACTCCTGCATCCCAACATCTCCTCGGATGACAGTGTGCGCGCGGAGTTGCTGCGTCGCGTCGCTGGTCCCCTCCTCTCTCTGCCCCCCCCCCCTCTCTCTCTCTATCACACACACACTACACACCGGCTGCTATGGACGACGTGTATAGAAACCAAAACACATTACGCACCGCTTATGCATTGACCATTGTGAATTGGGGTCCATTGTTCGTTTGGAAGGACGCGTCTCCGTCTTTAGTTGCACCCCGACATCGTTTTGAGCATTTGACAGACGTGGTGAGTGACGTGCAGCTCACGGCTGGAAAGGAAAGGGTGCAGGAAGGCACCACTGAGGACCTTTAGGAGACAGATCCAGCAGACCCCAAATGCTGGGATCTTTCGGGTGGAGGGAAGAAGGCATGAAACAAGCTTTAGCTCGACGCCACGGAAGGTACAAGCACATCAGAGTGGCAGAGGGTGTTGGTCACACATGTGCCATGGAAGATACCTACACTCCTCATCCCCAGCACACTCCATCCTCCCCCTGTCAGCTGCACACTGATGTCCCGATAGCACCGAGCAGGAAGTCAGTTTTTGGGCAGTGAAGCCGGCAGATGAGAGACCTCGATTGAGCAGTGATCTCCAAACCTGCACCTTGCTAAAACTGAAGCACCTGAGCCACAACGAGCCTTTAACCAGCCGAGACTGTAGAATTAAATATTGTAGTGTCCTTACGTTTCTGATCAGGCTAGAGGGGGAGTGCGTAAAAGAGAAGCGATTTGTGAGAGATGGGGACGGGCGAAGCGCAGCACGCAGCAGAGAGAGAGAGAGAGAGCGCGAGAGATGCTGTTGCCGCAGCCTCAGCAGCGCCAGGAGAAGCAAATGCTTCCCAGGAGCTCCTGCAGGTCACGTTGCTTGTACGTGGGGCGACGTCTGCTTCCTTTCTGTGCGTAACGGAGCGCACGGTGGACATTTATGCGCCAAATGTCAACCATGAACAGAATGAAAACTACCGAATTAAGTCAGTAAAATCAGAACTACACATTGCACTTGCACACAGAGGAGAGTGGCCGCTGCGCGCAACGAAACTAGCCCTCAAAATGAGCGTAATTGTTTACGTGCTGACGTCAGGTGCCGGGATTGGTTATTCCAAATATGTTATCCAATGCGCCTGCGTGTGGGATCCACGGTACAGGCTCGCTCGTTCGTGGGCTCTCGTTTTAAGTCTGCTTCACTAGCGCTGACACGGCATTGTTTTTTTTAAAGAAAAAAATCTCTCTGTAAAAGGCATTTTGAATTTCCAAATAAATAAATGTGCGTGTGTGTGTGTGTGTGTGTGTGTGTGTGTGTGTGTGTGTGTGAAAACTAGACCATGATAATATTTATGTAAGGAACATAATTCTTTTTTGGCGCAAATAATGATTGTAAAAATAAAACCTTAAAAACGTACTTAATGTACACACAGTTTGTCTTTATTCTACTTTCTTAATTCAACGTTTTAAAGCTAAGAAAACCTTATATTATTATTATTATTATTATTATTATTATTATTATTTTATTTTATTTTTTTACAATCCTACAATATTAGGACCAACACTCTTCAGGATTAATTGGTGTAGAATCCAGTCTCACACATGAAATTAATAAATAAGGTTATATATTGCCCTGCACATACAAACAGCTCTGGGATGTAGGGTGAGTTGAGCTGAAACAACTTTTCTGAATCACCACACAAAGCATATTATGGGAAGTAAAATATATAATATAGCAAAATAATCAGTGTCCTTTAGAAACTCCACACCGCAGAAAGCTGAGACAAGAATGCCTGCGTAAACATCGAGTAACAGCGACACCTATTGGCTGAAAGGCAGCACTGAGGCTCAGGCCTGTGGAGGTGCGACTGGCCTAACCCACAACACATCTCCGTCAAACGGCATCAAACGTCATGACAACAATATCATAGAAACACAGCATCTACCATGATGCAGTTGGATATATTAAAACTCTCCAACTTTGCAGATAAAGTGTTGGAGTATCTGATGCAGGAAGTGATAGGCCTTTTCAAACTAAAAGACATGCTAATTTTGATAAATTAGAAGGATCTCAAGCGATAATGAGTGCATAGCCTAATGATAGTGAGGGGTATGAAGATGAATATTTTATCGTAATCTAGGTCCCTACATAAGTAGATATTATCGGAAAATAACCCGTTATAGGCCCATGATACAGAATAAAAGAAATCTTTTTTATTATCATTTTAATTGCACAACTTTGCTGGGAATACATGTGAATCCCCTTGAAATAACAATGGACAGGGAGAAGTAAGTCTGTGAGAGTAAGCCTAGTGTCATCTAGTCATCAACATATTATATAATCAGTAATAGTCGCTCTTAGAGCTGTAAAATCATAGAATGTGGAGTAATATTATGGAGTGTTTTGGATTTATAAACATAGAGGAGGAATTGTGGCTGTTGTTAGGCTCTATTTTTATGGCTTTAGCAGGACAGCGTTTCTATTTATGAAAGTAAGGGCACCGAAATACAGGAGTAGATCCTAAACAAATCCCTCAAAGACTCTGTTCACAAAGATTTAAAATAGAAATCCTGTCGATATGATTTTAGATTTGTTGTATCATAAAGCTAAAAAAAACCTATAGTTCGATTCTGAGTTACTGAAAGAAAGGTGCATTGTTATCATGATATAATTCGGATTTATTTAGCCTATTCATATATAAAACTGCATTTATGGAATTATTACGTAAATAGATATTGGGTTGTGCGGAAGTAGCATATAACCGAATTATTGTATTAATTAAAAGAATTTTAAGAGTAACAGAAACTGTGGTTATCATCCGAAGGTATAGCCTGATATAGTTATAACGAAAGCGCTAGGCATGCATTGTTCTATATAAAATACATTATAATAATAATTGTAAGTATTAGATCATGTTTTGGTGTTTAAAGGCAGTAAAACGCAGAGATCAGAAAATTAAACGGTGCCGACCAAACGATTAAAGCATCAGATTAGATTAGATTAGATCAGATTAGATTAGATTAGATTCAACTTTATTGTCATTACACATGGACATGGACAAGGCAACGAAATGCAGTTTAGGTCTAACCAGAAGTGCAATAGCAGTAAGGGCAGGATATACAATGGTTTCATAAGTGCAGGATGGATATGTACTGACATTAAAGAACATCGAGGCTCATTACTTTCTGAATTAGTGCAATATTATTATTTTTTGTTGTTGGATTATTGCTATTGTTTCTATGAAGCTGAGAGAAGACTTTTTAGTTTTTCAAAATCTGTTTATAGTAGGCCAATATGTATTTTCTTCAATGCGTTTATTTTTTCATTCAGTAACTTATTAACTCCCACTCACAGGAATTATGTTTGGTGTATTTATGAGCATTTTCAGTGTTGTGACTAAATATTTCTAAAAGAATGTTGTTCGATTTTTTAAATTCTAAATTTATCTTCGGATTATCTGTACATCTTTTCATGCGTATTTAAATAAATAAGTTGCCACTGTAACACACACACACACACACACACACACACACACACACACACACACAACTCAGGCAGAACATTTTGAATCCTAATTATACTCCTAAATCTCTCAGTCCAAACATGCTTCCAACTTAAATTCATTAATTTCTCTCAAATTTGTATGACTGTTACATCGTCACGCGTGACCACACCGAGCCTTGTTGGGTTCACTTGTTAATAACTGACCAATTCAAGTGGCCACTTCTGGGAATTGTAATGGCCGCTCTTCAAAGAGGCTTGACCTGCCAAAGGGACATAAAGATGTCAGAGGTCACTCATGAAGACTATGCAGGGAGCAAATGTTTGTCATGCCCCCAAATTAGCAGCAGTTAATTGTAAAGTTATTATTTTTGGGTGATGGAGGTTGCTTGTAGTGATGGTGGTTGTGGTATTACAAAGGATTTTAAATACTCAAATCCACAACAAATAAACACTAACAATTGTGAGCTATTAGACAAAATCCACAGATGTGGCTACAGTAGTGTCTTATAACACGTCTGGAGGAAATTACCCCCCAGGCATATCAAGACAAGCAAGAGTAAGGTGTCTGAACTCTCACAGCTCTCTTAAATCTAGTCTGGATTTCTTAGTATTTATTTTAGTATTTGTTTTCTTAGTATTTATGCAAGTGATACAGATGATACAGATCTGTTGATATAAGAATGTAAAGCCATTTTGGTTTTACATTGGTTTGCATGATGGGAGCACTTTCCCTTGAGTATAAAAAATGCATTTCTTATGCAAGGCAATTTCATAAAAATGGCAATACAAATATAACAACAAATGTATTGTTTTCAGATTATATCTTCAATAGTCATTGGGCTATTGCAAATCCAATTCCCACAAAAGCTAATGAAGGAGACAGTTGGACTCAGGTGAGTAAGGAGAACCTCAACTGTTCGCTTTCCATAACCATGTAAGCACCTAACAGCCTCCTGCATGATAGGCTGACATCATGGCCACACACAACAAGCATACTGTACTGTGGATACACTCGATGATCAATTGGTCTAATGCAAATGCTTTCAGCAGAGCAACACCTCAGTGTATCATTAAGGAATCAGGTAGACAACCTCAGGACCCATAAAAGACATCAGAGATGTTGCCATGCAGCAAATGTCTTACACATTCAGGCCTACAGGCAGAAGCAAGAGCCAAACTGCACGTGTCATCATCATTCCCACATCAACATTCATGAACAGAAAGCAAAACTGATAAATGCAAGGAATTTGCAAATTGAAAATTAACAAAATTTGAATTTTGTATGTAAATTAACAGCACCATTTTCAATCACAAAAATTCAACTTTAAAATCAATTTTGAAAATACATCCAAAGCAATTTCAAACACTGTTCCAACTGAAGAAAACTTACATTGCAGCAGCTTCTTCTTATGTCCAGAGAGAGAGAGAGAGAGAGAGAGACAGACAGAGAGAGAGAGAGAGATGTTGGTTCATTCTCCGCCATGTGAAAACAGACTGGTGTTCCTACTGCTTTCCTGGTTTAATTGGGAACAGGCTGAAGTTTATGCTAATGAGCGCTGGCATCAGTCTTAACAGCCTCCACTCCATAAAGGAGAGGAGCAAAGGGCCAATGACGCGCCTCTTTTCCCAGGCAATTCCGCCGGTCAAGTTCAAGCGCAGCGCCAGTGCGCACTGATTGTCATTCAAAACACGTGAATGCACAGAGCCAATTCATTGGGGGAGGTGGGAGGCCGGTTCCACTGTAGGCCTGCAAACACAGTTACACATAGCTTATCAATTACTATCGGTTTATCAATTCTAGAGAAGAAGAGTTCACAAAGAAGGTGGTGTTTAAAAAAAAAAATTCAAATAATTTTACAAGCCAACATTTTATGGTTTAACTTTACAATATCTGGAGCAAAAACCAGTTTAGACTGTTAATAAATGAATGAACATAGGCATCTTTATATGCGTTTTTTAAAAACTTGCATAATGCAAAACTGTACAATCATTTCTATCCTGGGGGCTGTTTACTGGTCTTGAAAAGGTGCTTTTGACAATTCAGTGAACAGCTTTTTATGGATGGACACTTGTGCGACACGTGCGGCCTGTTCTCAGAAATCCTCTCCTGGGCATGTAATGCAGTGCCAAAACATGAGGAGCTTCTTCTTTTCACGAAGCAGATGAGTCGACTCAGGTATAAAAGCCCTTATTTCATATATTTCCTTTAAATAAATAAATATATACACCCGTCAATCACAGATGAGGATATGTAAGCTGGATGAAGAAAAAAATGTCTGAGTTAGAGATTTTAAATAAAAATCAGTGAGAGCTTGTGTGAAGGGGCTGCAATTCAGTGATGAAAGATGTATAATATTTGGTTAATTTAGTGTCAATGATCATTTGTGCAAACATATTTTCATTTGACGCAGAAAGGTAAAAGAAAATAGTATAAAAATAAAGCCTATTGCGTAATTCTTTAAGTGCCAAATGGCACTAGTGTTTGTCTTTGTGTGTGTATGTACATCTTCCATCTGTGCATGCTGGATCATCCATGGCATCATCTATATGCCGTAACACTTAGTGAAATATAATAAGCAGCATACATTTGCGTAATTACGGTGTAAGTGCGCAACGATTCATGTCGTCCAAATCCAGAGTCTGTGTGAGGACGAGCCAAAGTAACGGCTTAACACATCACAGCAGAGTGAGGCAGAGCTAATTCCCTTCTGTTTGAATCCGTTCCCAGAAAATAGACGAGCCATCCAGTGAGTGAATATGCAGATATGAAGCCTGTATGCAGATAGGCTTCAAATGTATGTATGTTTTCATATTTTTTAAATCCACAGCCTGCAGCCATACTGTAATGTAGTCCATTACAGAGGAAGGACTGTATCACTAACAAAATGGCTTTTAGTTGAATAACTCCAGAATTTTTTTATTTTTTTAAATGGTATGCTGTGGAATAACTTATTTTTTAAACAGGCCTTTGTCACTGCAGACATTTCAGCATGCCGCCATAGAAAAAGCACAGGTATAAACGATCAAATGAATAATGGCTGAATTCCATTTGGTTGCTTCAGGTGAGTCATTGTAAATGTTATAGAGTCTAAATATCTGCTGTAAGAAAAGGCCTATATGACAATAAACTACATCTTATTTAAAAAAAAACAAAGACTTCAACACTGAGGTTCTTGCCTTTTTCTTTTACAGTAGAAACTTGGCCTGCAAGTCTAAACCAACAGTACACACTAACGTTGTCATTATTACTGTCCTCAGCAAGACATGACACATGCTGAATGTCTGAATAGAAAGACATGCGTCTGTCTGACCCCGTCATATCTAACACTTGTGACCCTGATTTTTGGTTTGGATTGAATCATAAACGTGATCAGGTTGAAGGATGGTGTATCACCTTTCCAGACTCTTTTCCTCTCTTCCTTATACAGTAAGTCTGTGTCTATGTAATTAGCAGTCATGGGTCTCACTACTAAATAAATCCCTGTGACAAAGCGGATCTGTCCCTCCATAGTTGGTTCCCACACACACACACACACACACACACACACACACACACACACACACACACACTGCATCAGTTAGGAAAGAGACAAAAAGCAAAAGAGCGGGGAAAATGAAGGGAGACAGGAGGAGGGGATAAGACACGGTGGTGGTGGTGGTGGTGGTGATGGGAGTTTCCTTTGACGGGCCACCATTGCAGCATTTGCATATATTCAGATCAGCCAATGAATACCATGCATGGGGGCAAACAAAGACGAGCCAATGGGAGGGCTGCATCCCTGCTGCGGGCTCCGAAGCTGCCGCCGGGATCCCAGCAGCACCCTGGGAGAGACACAGGGAAGTGGTGTGGGAACCGAGAGGCCCCCCGAGCTGAGCAGAGGGAGGGGAGCCACTTGTAGCCCGTGGTGAATTAGCATTTTATTTGTGTCCATTTACCTCAGTAATTTCTGCCCCGCCACTTCAGCCACAGATGGCTAACATGGCAGGGGGATTAGCATTTGTGTCAAAGAGACAGACATTTCTTCTCACAGTGTGACTGACAGTTTAATGACGGAGATGTTGGACACAGGGTACAGAATATTGAACCTGTTTCTGTATAATTTTGCTGCTTATGATTAATAAAAGCACATTTTGGATGATCTTATGGCAATGAAAGACAAAGCTCTCTTGATCTTGCACTATCTGCATGTAAATAGGTCATAAAGTTCTCAAATGCTCTGGTTTGCCACATCAGTTTATACATATGGGGTACATTTTACCTTCAGCAGCAGCAGGAGATGGAGGAATTAGCACCTTTGTGTCTTTAAAGGTAATGTGGACAAAATAAGATCCTAATTAAAATGTGATCGCTCCATTTCCCCTCGCTCAGAATGTCACACACTAATTGCCTTTGGGTATAGACTGCAGTTAGACCAGCAAGACTCATAAGCATCTAACAACCACACAGAGTTTGATATTGAATTGAACAAGTCATTTCAGGTGATTTATGTTTACAGATGCCTGCCCGCTGGTGCATACATGCCCCCCAGTCATGCTGTTGCTTCATCGCACAAAGCTCCATTTGATCAAAATGCACAGCTCTCATTGAAATGTCATGCTGTTGTGCGCAAATTCACAGGGCAAAGGATCACACACACCTTCAGCAGAAGGGGTGTCCCCAATTAGCAAGAAGTGGGAATTCAATCAACTTCTTCAGACCACCCAAATAACATGAACACACATGCTAAACACAGATTTGAATGTGGTGAATGGTTTTTAGTAAAAGATCTTTTGGGGGGCGTGCGGCTGGAAACACTCCGCACTGTTGGAGGCACACCGGCCTCCACATCACAGAGGATGAGCTGCTATTATAATGCATGTACAGGCCAGTGTGTGTGTGTGTGTGTGTGTGTGTGTGTGTGTGTGTGTGTGTGTGTGTGTGTGTGTGTGTGTGTGTGTGTGTGTGAGTGTGGACAATCATTCTCATCCTGAGTGACCTGAAGCATACCACACACAGAGGATGCATCAGTGCACAATATTCCCCCAAACACCTGGTGGTTTATAATAAGGATCAGAGATCATACAACATAGTAAGGCGACACATTACAAACATATAAATGTTGTCTGCAGGTTTGAAGATAACAACTGGATTTCCCTATTTTTGTTCATGTAAATGGAAAAATAAAACTTAAGTTCATGATTACATCCAATCACACTGCATCTTCTCTCATCCTCCCTGGCTTCTGTGTGGTTTAATGCCAGAGAGTAAGAAGAGCATATCTGAGATGTTAAGCTTCACCATTTGCATAATGTTTGTTTTTTAATTCAATGAAATGTTAAGCTACATGATGGTGGAAGCATGAAACATGGAGATTATCATTGGGGGATCTCACAGAGGTGTTAAGGGGTATTGATGTAGAACAAGGAACTAAAACGGATAACCTTTTACATTTTAATTAAAGATGAGGAGCGAGTGTAAGCGTGGTGGTTTAATTAAACCTGCTCTGCTGGCTACATTAAAAGGCTACATATACTTATACTTTATTTGGGAGGGAGTACATTTGTCTGCTTAATATTTTTCAGATAACACTTGGTATGTACAACAGTAATATTATGGGTAAACATGTTTTTTTATAATATTTTAAATATTATAATAATATTTCTTTAGTTAGTGTCACTACAAGCCAATGAAAGCACTGTTCCTCTGTGGCTAGTATATTTCCTCCATGACTACCGGAAATAAAATAATATTGAGGCTGAGAATAGAGAGAGTTTTTAGATGCCCCTGTTGGTTTGGTTCATTAGTTGGGCAGTTAAACAATTTCAATAAAATGGTTAAAACTCAAGGGCGTAGGTTTGGTTTCACAGATGAAGGGGGCACATTGAGTTAGTTGAATGCTCCAGAGAGGATAATACTGTCTATTACTGCCTATGTTTTACATAATCAAATAGATTTAATTATTTTGAGAGCACATTGGCTATAAAGAAAAATGTAGATTCAATGAGTTGTTTTCTGTCAAAAAAAAGTGCAGAAGAGCTTTTTTTTTAATAAAAAGTAGGCCCTACGATTAGTTACTATTGACACATGGAAGCAATAACAGGAACAGAAATAACTTTAAAACGAAATCAAAAAGTGAAATTATTAACTATTAACCTGAAAGTAACAGGCCTAGATGGGGTTGTTGCTAAATCTGACTGCGTCACTGGCAGTTGCGTAGTTTACAATTTTATCTTACCTTGAGTTTTGATTTTAAATAGCCCTAAATCATTTCGAAAAGTCACTGCAGCAGTACAATACACGTGAAACATGTCTCGCGGTAATTACAAAATAATGACAGTACTTCGGTCATGCTAATGTCATGTATGTAATAAGAGAACAGTTCATGTAGGCTACTTTACTTCCCATCTTTGAGCAGCAGTTGTTGTGCTGGTAGAAATCAAAAGTCCTCCAATTTACAAAGCTTTCGAGGAGCAACTGAAGGCAGCGCGACTCCACTACCACATCCGGGCCATTCTGCAGTTTCACATGTCAGTTGGTTCAGCTGTCAAGACTTTCCTGCATGTGAAGAAGCTCCGGCATCTATTCTGGTTTTGACCACGTCTTTCTTTCGAGAAAAGACATGGTAAGTTAATTCTCACACCAGTACATTGGCACGTGGTTATCAGCCTGCTGGTAAATTCGCCAGCGAGCTAATTTTGCTTGTATATTGCTTCTATAAGAGCTAGCTAGTGTGCTAATGCTATGTAGCTAGCTAACGTTTGCAGCAGCGCTGACAGGTGGTGAAGTTTAGCTAAATTTAGCACGATAGCCATTTGCTAACTTTCATTCATTTTGAAGGAGCTTTCAACATATTCTATGTTTAGTTGTTAACTCTTTAGCATTTAACGTTAGACTTAGCTAGCTTCTCCTGCAGCCTGTGATGTGTTGACAAACTTACCTTTCGTGTAAATTAGCTCAAACTAACGTTACCTATTCTTGAAACTTTCTTGGGTCTTGTAAGCCGAGTCAAAATGAAATGCTGTCTTGACAGACTGTCACAGTTGTGGATAAGGCACACATACTCTCTGACCGTCTCTGGCGCATTTACCTCATAACGTTACATGTTTTCGTGTCCAAAGATGTGTTTTATAGTTGCATCTCAAACTTAAACGTGTGTGTGTTTGCTCTTGCAGGCGCTGATGGGAATTCAGCTGGTGGTCAGCTTGCTGGCAGCCAGCATTATGCAGAGGATGGCTCCACACTGCTCATTTGCACGCTGGCTAATCTGCAATGGAAGGTATTACATTTTATCACCCTTACAATCCGGTTGTGCATTACACACATACTGTGCTCAGCACTGTATGCATACATGTCGTTTTTTTTCCCCAGTTTGTTCCGGTTCAAACACCCCTCGGAAGGAGAGCTGTGTGCACTGGCTGGGAAGCAGATGCCTAAACAGACCAGGAGAGACAGGTGGGAGTAGGGGGAGGGTCTGATGATTTAGAAAGGAGACACAGCAAAGTAATGCCGTCTGCAGGAAGAAATTGCCTTGAAAAAATTATAACTTATAGTTCTTTGCTGCCAGTGCTGTACTTCACTTCTGAGCAAAATAAAAAGACTTATCCAGAAGAGCTGGCCTTTGTCTCTCTTTTTTCTACTCAATAACCGCAGATTTTTTTTTTTTTTTTAAAACATCATTGTGTCTTCTTTGTTTTATTTCTAGGAGACAGAATGGGGAGAACAAGCCTCTCACTGTGCCCAAAGATATCGACCTTCACCTGGAGAAAGCTCCAGTCAACGCCATTGACGCTCTTGGTAAAATAAACACTTATTTTTATCTTTATCACAGTGACATTGTGCAAGTACAAACACTGCTCAAGCTCAGGTATTGACTCACAATGCATATACAGTATTTGCATTTTTTTGCCTTTTAAAAAAAGTAGACCACAAAATAATCTTCTGAGCCTACTAATGTTTTTTCCGTCTTGTTTCAACTTTCAGTGCTGCGTTTTTTCCTGGAGTACCAGTGGCTGATAGATTTTGCAGTCTATGCAACAGGTGTCTTCCTGTTCACTGAGTGTTACTACAGTGTTGTGGATGCCAGCAAAGAGGTCAATATTGGAGCCATCTGGTGTGTCTTGACTGTTCTTTTCAGTCTGTATCCTTCAACTGTAAAGTCACTTTGTCATGACGTGATGAGTCTGTAAACATGATTACGAGTTGATACTACTAAACACAGTTAACTTGTTCTAGAGCTGCAGTCTAATGTTTTGCATGAACGATTAACAAACACAATGTAGCATCAAGTCTACATCTTATTAGGATTTGTGCTAGTGGTAAAACTTTATATTAAAAAGACTTTGGATATTTTATAATTGGTTAATGGAAGTGGCCTAATATATGGGGATTGGACTGGATGGTAACTTTTTCCTCGTTAGTTTTAATTTAACCCACAATCCCCAGAAAGACCCTTCACACTCTGATGAGCCACTACTTCCGCTCTGAAGAGGGCGGCGAGCGCTCGGTGTGCCTTGCCTTTGGCTTCCTGTCTCTGCTCGTGGCCATGCTGGTGCTGGTGGTCAGAGAGGACTACCTGGAGTTCGGCCTGGAGTCAGGCTTTTCCAACCTCTTTGACAACTTGGAAGTCTTTGCAAAACAGCAGGGCTACGCCGACTGGTCGTAAGTATTCTGTTCCTGCAAAGACAACTTATGACTACGACACCAACTTGGTTAAGTACTATGCATGAGCCGGTAACAGACTTTACTCTGCAAATGGCTGTCCTCGGCACATCTACATTTGGTTGTTGTTTTGACTCCCTCCAGAATCCCAGTGACCAAGCTGACAGTGAAGCTCGTTCTGGCTGCTATCTGTTCTTACATCGGGGCTCTCCTGGCCTTCCCCGGCCTGCGAATGGCTCAGACTCATCTAGATGCTGTGCAGATAAACTCAGACCGACCACTCATCCAGTAAGAACTGATGCATTTTCTACCACAGCAAGCAATGTACTCCCTGTTTTATTAAACACCTATGTAAGCAGTATTTCACTCTGATAGATGTCTTTATTGTTTCCTGCAGGATTCTGCTGCAAATTAGTTTCCTGTCTCCAGTCATTGTGTTGTTTCTATGGGTGAAACCCATTGCAAGGGACTTCCTGGCCAATGCACCTATGGGGAAGAACTCTGTCACAATGTGAGTGCACATACATATTTGCTTATTTTGTCCATTCCAACTACAACTCTCAATTCTCAATACAGAAACCATGGCTGTTAATGCAAGATGTCTTCCAAATGGCACATTTGGCTTTTTCTGATCCTCTTCCAATCTCACGCTTGCAGAGTTTCCAGTGAAACATTTGACAGCATGCGCCTGTGGATCATCGTGGCGTTGTGTGTGCTACGGCTAGCACTGACTCGTTACCACCTGCAGGCCTACCTCAATCTGGCTCAGAAGTGGGTGGAGCAGATGAAGAAAGAGGCAGGCCGTATTGCTGCGATTGACATTCAGAGGAAGGTCAGATATTAGAACAATGACAGGTTAAACTTTGAATTCAATAGTTTTTACATAAAGTGGAGGTTTACGGGGCAGTGGAAAAGTAACTGCATGTGAAGTGGAAAATAACGATAAATGTGTTTTTCAGGTCACACGTATCTTTTGCTACCTGACTGTAATCACCCTCCAGTATCTGGTTCCTGTTTTTCTCATCCTGTTCTCCACACTGGCACTAAAGGCACTAGGTACGTAAAATACCACCACCACCACTATCATGGACACTGCATGTGAGGAAGAAGCCACACTTGATCTTTGTGTGTTTGTTCTTTTTCCCAATGATTCAAATGTAGATTTTTAGGGAATTTTGGGAAATGTGTTTATTCTCTCGTGGAGAGTAAGACGAGAAGATTGATCGACCACTCTCATATCTGTTTGTTAAATATCACGCTACAGCCAGGAGCCGGTTAGGTTAGCTTACCGTACAGTCTGGAAATGGGGAAACGGCTACAACAGCTGCTTCCAACCAAACATAGTCCAGCACATAACCCCAGTAACACTTTAGATTCAACGAACAAGATACACATATGAATAAGTGAGCTTTAGAGGTTCTAGTAGAGTTTGTTGCCTACGCACAGAGCCAGGCTATCTGTTTCTAACCTGGATAGCTAACTGCTGGCTGTGGTCATATATTAACAAGACAAATATGGGATTGGTAAAGCATATTTCCCAAGATGTCGAACCATACCTGTAACATCACATTGAAACATTTGCAGCTACAGTGCAGTTGCATATTAGTAACATCCATAGTAAGTCAAGTAGGATGAAGTTTTAGTCTTGGTCAAACATGTTTTATTTTTTTTTTTTTTTTTTTTGAGAGCCTACTTTCTTACATTTTCCTCCCAAGTTGAGTGGTAAAATCAAAATATTGACTGATCTCTACCATTCCAATAGGGGACTTTTCCTGGGTGGCTGGTGCAGAGCAGACCCCCGGGGTAACACCAGCACTGGTGATGCCCACAGCAGCGCCTGTGCTGCCCGGGGGTCTCGACGAAGATGACGAGGGGATGGAGGATATGGAGGAGGACGTCCAGGTCACGGTAGCACGCCTAACAGAGGCCTTCACAGCGCTACGGTCCGTCCTCACTCCACTTTTCTTTCGAGGTTTCTTCGCCTTCCTGACGTGGTGGGTGGCTGCCTGCCAGGTCATCAGCTCTCTGTTTGGAATCTACTTCCACCAGTACCTAATGCAGAACTAACTGAGGGAAACAGGAGTGCCACACGGTTCTACCTGCAACGCAGGCCTCAGCTGTCTGCAGGTATCCTTGGCAACAGCATAACAACAGATAAAGAGGACATTTCATTAAAAACACACATACAGACAGAATGTACCCTGTTTGTAGCCAGAACTGAAGTTTTGGTCAAGGTTTGTTGAGCGGAGACAGGTGATGGACGTGGTCTGTTGCAATATTGGCTTGTTGCCCTTAGGGCTTTTTGTGACCAGCAGGCTATTGGTACCAACAACGCAAATACAGAGAGAACTGGGGTCTGTTTTACAAAGCAAGTTTAACTTAGTCTGGCTCTCTTTGGGTTACCTGGCTTTGCTGAGTCTTAACATTGGTTTTGTCTTTAGTAACCAGTACCACAAAGCTGGTTTTCACCCGTCTCAGTTACTGAGCTGGCTACGAGTGTGTTCATGTGAATGAGGCAGAGCTTTTAATTGCATGCAACATCAAAAGAACCACGAGGATTACATAATATGACAGAAAAACCCACAGGGAAGTTATGTTTTTGTGTTCGTTAAAGGTGATATTCAGTATAATTGCACAGTAGAATAGGATATAAAGCTTTTGGGAGTAAGAGGATGAATTTCTAAGTATGGCTATGTAGTATAATAGTTGCACGACGGACAGACTTGACAAAGCATGAATTCTGACTTGTTACAAATCTGCATCACAATGTCATTTCTCAGCTTACTTTCTATCTGTTTATTACAAGGAGCAGGTTAGCTGTGCAGCATAGATTACCATGGTGGTCTACCTTGGCTGAAAGTGAGCCAGCTTTGTAATATCAGAAAACGACTGAAGCCCAAAGATATCCAGCTGACCCACTCATCTTGCTTTATGATACAGGCCCCCTTGTCATCGTCCAGCTGTTTCAGTGGAACATTTTCCTGCAACTTTTCAGATGTTTCTATGCCAGTGTTACCAGAATTGTTCTTAAAGCTCCATTGTGAAATGTTTTGAGTTGATTCTTAGCAAAAAAAAAAAAACCTTTGTTCTTTCACAAATATGTGTAATTACTTCCACCAACTAATCAAAGTATTCTCATACGCGTAGAATCTGCCATTCAGAATACATACGAGTGACTCGCTTTTATGTATTCTGCCATGTTGCGCCTCCATCTATAAAATACATTAGCCAAAGAGGGACATACCTCCGTGTTTCACGCTTTTACACTCAGTGGCACCGTGACAAATGCCGGGGGGGAAATTACTCTATCTGCCGGCAGATATGAAAGCCTGTTGAAGATGGAGGATCACGCTGATACTTTACTTGCATTAGCTTGGGAAGCTGATAGCTGATGAAATGAAATGGTACCAAAATAACAAAAACGTAAAACTATTATTACACTGGAAGGACCACTCATGGACAAAGTTGTACTTTTTGAAATACGGCCATGTCCATCCATCCGTCTTCGTCCGCTTATCCGGTAGCGGGGGGAGCATCTTCAGCACCGTAGGAGTTAAAATGCGGTCGGAATGGGAAGGGCTAGAAAGTAATATTCAGTGGGTTGTTGTACACAATTTCACCGCTAGATGGGAGAAATTCTTACAGTGTAGCTTTAATAGAACATTATGAAATGGTACCAAGGCAGGTATTAGTACTGCCTGTGTAGATAAGACGTCTTATTTTTGTGAGGGACTCTGTGTCCCCCTTAAAGAACCGATTCAAGAGTGCTAAATGGTTTTTTTAATCTTTCTGCTGAAAAGGTTTTGATTGAAAATGTGTAGTAAAGCTTCTGATCCATCCTATTAAAATAAACGCAGCTGAACGTGAATCCTAACCGTGTTTGTGGCTGTGTATCGGCCAAGAACTGGAGAGATTGAGCTTTTATCTAAGGAGTTTCCTACAGTATTCCTAAGTGCCTGGGAGCTCAGGGATTTTGAGTCAATTTTAAAATGACCTTTCCTCCTAATCATGACGTATTTAGAATGCCGTATGTTGTTGTTTTTTTCAAACACTACTCACTGGCAGCATTTTTAGTTGCAGTATCTTAATTAGCTCACATCAGTTTATTTTGCTTTTATTTTATGTACATTTTAGATTTATCAAAGCCTACTTTTGTGTCAGTGGATTTTATTTATTTATTTATGATGCATTAACTCAAATAATGTTTGTTATTTTAATAATGATAGATGTAATTTCTTTTATGGCTGTTTCTGAATTTTTTTTTTTAGATAGTATATTTGAATTGAATGCTCTGAAATTGTTGTACTGTGGACTTTCTATGGAAAGTGTTACTTTTCTTCTGAATGCATGGTGTGCAAACTTTTGGCTGTAATCTGGCATTTTTGTTTGTGGGGCTCAATAAAACATATTATTTTCAGTCTCATGTCAGTTTGATGTTTCCACTTAACACTCCTTATCCTCGAGGAGCGTGGGAGAGACTGCCGATAAAGCATTTCCTTTTAAAAGTCGGTGATCCAATTGACAAAAGCTATCGTGCATGACAATAGAGTGTGTCTCCGCTGTGCTGGGTCCTGATCTCTGACCCCCAACCTCCTGAGAAGATCTTTCTTTAATCACTGATAATTATTTATCTGAAAATCTTCCAAATCCTCTCCATTTGTCAGTGTAAACCAGATTTGTAAGCCTTATGACTTCATCACAACCTTCGTGCCAGTTAAGGAATGTAACTTTTCACCAGAGCGAGGCTGGAAAGGGTCTTTGACAGTTGTCATCATTTGACCAAACACCACGTCCAGTCAGAAGCCACAGAGGTTCTTTTATTTAGGACCACCTTGCTGTCTTTTAAAGGTCCCATGGCATGAAAATTTCACTTTGAGGTTTTTTAACATTAAAATGAGTTCCCCCAGCCTGGATATGGTCCACTAGTGACTAGATATGGCATAGGTGTAAACCGTGCCCTGGGTATCCTGCTCTGCCTTTGAGAAAGTGAAAGCTCAGATGGGCCCACCCAAAAAATTTGGCCACCCATGATAGAGAGAGAGAGACATCATGGCTTTCAAACAAGCAAGGTGGCAGTTGGTCAAGGCCACGCCCCCAGCCTCCACCTTGCCCCCTTTCTCCTCCTCAAAAGCTACATACTCAGAAATGGCACATCCTAATGAAAGCTCATTGTGGGACAGGTCTAGTGGCTGTAATTCTGCACCAAGGCTGAATTTTGGGAAAGAGACTTCAGATATGGTATTGGGGGACCACTGAGGTCTATACAAAAGCATCCAAAGAGCACCATGCTATGGGATCTTTGATGTGCCCTGGGACAGACTTCCCTGGAGGAAAAGTCAAGTGAAGAAATTTGGGAGGGTACCAGTTACCAATCTGACATCCCATATATCATGGCTGTTTTAAGATTGAGCATTGAGATGTTCTGTATCAATAGTATTACATTTTTTTAAAGAACAATTCCATGGAAAATATTTCTGTTATTGTTAGAAACCTTTAATCGAGGTGAACAATTTGAGCTTTCTAAGTTTATGTTGAGCTCTGTGACAGGTCTGTGGGAGGCCTCATGAACTGGAAGGTGACAAGGTTGACATATCTATATAATCACATTCATTATGTGCATCTGTGCTGGAGGCCTCAGGCCCCCTGAGTCTGAGCCGTGGTCTGCAGCGGGCCATAGTCAGGCAGCCATGGCTGGCTGTGGTTGCTATAGAAACCAGGATGTGTGTATGCCTGTGTGCAGGACCCAGACATGCCCTACAGACAGGGGCCAGCCTAGTCTCAGGGGAGCAGACCAGACATGACCCCAGTGAGAGCTTCTTTTCATTTAGGAAGGAGAGACGACAGAGGTGGACTCACAGCGCTGGCATAAGAGAACGTTGTGGCATAGTTGCTGTGTGACAACCAGCTGTGGAAATGGACCTTTTTTGTGACAGATGTATTTTTATTTGAAGACATAAAGGTTCCCAGGCCTTTAAAGTGGTCTGTTCTTGTTCCTCTTGTTTGGTGGCTGCATGGTGAGCAGCCATGATAATGAGTGTGTGTGTGTGTCTGTGTCTGTGTTCAAAAGATGGAACAGAGGTGAATAAGACTAAATCAATCAATCATCAAGACACATGCAAGCCACAGCGGACAGCATTTTATCTGTCTTCAGATTCAATGTACATGAAGTAAAAAAAAAAGGTACATATCAAACTGTTTTTATTTAAAAGGAATCACAACAAATCTGTCTTTGTTCTGTTAGTAAAGCATTCAGCAAACATGTAAAAACTCAACCCAAAAACATCAGAATACTGATCATTTGGCTCTTCATGCTGATATTACAGTAATCCACATAAAACCATAAAAGAAATAAAAAGAGCTAATTCCACAGCAGCACCTGACTTGAAGACCTGCACCAAGAACCTCTACAGGGCTTGCCACGCATGCATTTGTTGCATGTCTTCAGGACGAACAACTGAACCTGTGTATTGTCAAAGAAATCCATCAGATCATCACTGATTGGTGATTAATCAGGTCAGCCTGGGCTTCCCTGCGCTGCACTCTCGCGATCAAATCCAAATTTTGTGACATAAGATGACCCCTTGTGGACAACAAGTGGAAATTCTTCCAAACCCAAATTCCGAGTATATTATCATTTGCACACAACAAACAAAAATTGAATATGCAAAATGAAAACACATAAATCCAGTGCACAAAAATACAATGCAAGGTACATTTATAGATATAATGAAAACCAAACATTCCTCAATAATAAATTAATTTGTGTGTTTGTTTTATTACATAGCCTATCTTAGAAATATTTAGACATTCATTACACAGTGTTTCATATATTTCTAAACATTATAAGACAATGATGGCATTAAGGCTCAATCATTTCTGCAATACGCAGTTACTAATTTAAGCCCTTCATTAAAAAGAAATATCAAAACCATTTTTATATTACTTAAATCAAATTAGACCCAATATAGACAAACATATAATGTCTTTGGCTGTTGCAGCTTTTGATTGCAATGCATAGGGACAATATTTATGCACTTTTGGTCTTTAGTTAAAGTAGAATGCCATAACTGTGTTGATGGGGTAAAGTAAAAAATATGAAACCAGCAATTTTTGGAGGAATAACACAATTTAAGCTTAGCTTATCCACAGCTACAGTCTTACAAACAAACATAGAAATAAGCCATTTTTAAACTTCCCAAAGAAAACATCATCTAAGTCCCTGAGGGGCACTGACGCCCAGAATTGTAAAGGATAGGTTTATATTTTATTTTTAAGTCTGTCTTAAAACAATACCCACATGTCCATACGTGCATTTAAACAGAGATCCCTAATGTGATTTTAATGTACAGTAAGAGACGAGGGACATAATTCACAGTCCTCCTGATTAAATATGCATTCTTAACTGAATCTGGAGCTTTTGTGGGGCTTCAGCACTCTGAAAACTTGCAAAGTTACAGTATTGTAGTACAACACTCCCTGTCTGTGTTACTCTGTAACTTTGTCTTGCTTCTGTATGACATTGTGCTCTACAAATAATGCAGTGAAACACTGTGCAACAAACACTTGTAAAAATAACTTGTTTTGTCTTATTCAGACTACTGAAGCCTCCTATTAGCCGGATTTTTAGTCCATATCAGTGATGTTCTACTTCTGGGATTGCTCCTGTGTAGCAGGGAATTCCCCCAGATGCATGGATTTTCCATTTCCTTCCACTTTCTTTGTGATAGAATTTTAAATTTCACTGAATTAATGAGGGCTATAATTGACTGCTTCTCAGATTGCTGCATGGTAAATTGACCCAGCTAGCTGGACTATCTGTCCAATCTGAGTTTTCTCTCGCTTCTCAACTATTTTGCAGCGGCTCTATGTGGAGTGTCACCCATGACGATTCTGATTGGTTTAAAGAAATGCCCATAACCCAGAGCACGTCTTCCTCCCATCCCCGAATGCTATGTGGAGGCGCCAGACCGTCCTTCAGCGCCTTCGAAGAATAAAGAGTGTAGATTTTGTCCCCCATTTCTTATATTAGAACATCTTTATGGAAGTATCTTTTCCCTGCCGGTATGGACAGTAGGAGCAATTTCAGTAAATTAAAACTTTTTCAGTGTGCATTATGGCCACGTAAGAATTGTTTTAACACAGACTCAAAATATGTGAATTCAACCTTTAAAATATCTCAGTGTATTTAAATTTTTTTAAAAGGCCAAAGCGCCAGTGACTGGTTTTATGTAGGTAGACCATGTCAGTGAAGGCTAAAACATTAAAGCCTATATAACAGGAGGGACATAAGGTGGAAAGGTTTACTGTACACAGAGGCTAAGTGGTTTCTTCTGGCTGGTGTGATCAGTCATTTTCCATCTGCTTTTCACTGTAACATTTTTTATCAAGACAGTGAGTGTCATTTTACAGCTATATCCCAATTTTCACACCAAACCTCAGCAAAACACTGAAGACCGTTTGGAAAGTCAAATATGTACTTAGACGGTTTTACAGCTTCGGAGAAATTCAGCTGGTCCCGATGTGGTGCCGTAGCTAACGTCAACAAAGTCACCAAAAAAATTGTAAAATTGTATTTTTGGTTCACATTAGCTCCACACAGAAACCTTAACTTAACCAAACAAAAATCAAATGTCTGTATGCATCTGTCTCCTCAAGGGATCAATCAAGTGATGCAGAGATCATTCTCCATCGCCCAGGAGAGACCAGCTCCGTGTGAGGCGACAAAGAGAGGCATTCCTCTCTGAGATGATGGTGACAAATTGACCCCATCTTACTATCTTCTGTATATGTGTGTGTGTGTGTGTGTGTGTGTGTGTTCTGATGGATGATAGATAGCTGATTGAATGGGAGATGGTGTGTGTTAGACTGCAGCAGCCAGCTATCTCTGCCACCCATCACTTATCTCTAACTGCCTGAGCGGCAGCCCTCCTTCCTCTTCGTCTTGTGGGTAGCCGGGTTTGGCTGGACAGGCTTCTGGAGGGGACCGGCGGGCCGAATCTGGGTTGCTCATTGGAGAGTGCTGCCGGAGGTGGTGTAGAGCAGGGGAGGTGGGCGAGGACATGTGCTCAGGAGAGTTCCGCTCCAATTTGATGCTGAGGTTGATGGAGGGCAGATGTGGAGAAGCTGAGGAGAAAGACTGAGAGGGGAAGGAGCACCCCCCACTGGACATCCTGGAAACAACAAGACAGAAGAAATGTTGGAATTTAAAGAACCTCAGTTCTCTAATTATGTCTTAGGTGTACCAGGTGCAGCTCAATGACAGTTTGATGTAGTTAAAATCAATGAAAATATTAAGTGCAAATGTGGCATTATGGATTAAACAGTCACAACACTTTCTGCAATGATTCCATACTTTATTCTCACAGAGCGTCCATATTACACCATACATATCCTTACCCTGGGCTTATATGAGGCCCATGGGGCTCCTGAGGCAGATGTGCTGGCTGCCAGGGGTGCATTGTCCCTCGTTGTAGACTAACAGAATGATAAAAACCATGTGGGCTGTACTCTGGAAAGAAACATATAATTAAAAGATGAAAAAGAGGACACATGGATGGATTTGATCAAACCAGAATCAGTGAATGGTAGATTATCTTCACAATAAGAGGATAGTTCGGCATTTTAGGAGTTAGATGAGAAGATCGACATATCATGTCTGTACTGTAAGCATGAAGCTACAGCCAGCAGCCAGTTAGCTTAGCTTATAGCTTAGCATTAAGACAGGAACCAGGGGGGAACAGCTATCCTGGCTCTAAATCTCTTAAATGTTTAATCCATACAATAGGGAGTTATGTGCAGGACTATTTATTTTATTTTATTTGGACAGTTGTAGTAATGTTGATATCCTGGTGTTGCCAGGCAACCAGTCGAGGTTACAGCGCTGAAAAGAAAAAAACCACAACTTGTCGTTTTTTTGTACATGTGCTGTTTACAGTCTTTGTAGCCTGATTTTTTAACAGACAGACATGAGAGTGGAATCAATCCTGTCATCTAACTCTCAGCAAGAAAGCAACCACGGTTGAATGGAGGAGACATGGCAGACGTACCCGAGGCTCCAGGAGAGGGGAGGCCGTAGCCTCCCAAACTGTGACCCAGCAGCCCTGCCTTGCCCATGGCTACCATGGAGCTGCTGCTGTGCAGGCCCTGGTACAAGACACCCCTCTGAGGAGCAGGGAAGGAGAAATCAGTCAACCCGTTGTAGTAAGGGCTGGGTACTGGTCGAAAAATCCTGGTACTGGTACCAATACCAATACCAATGCTTCATTACCGGTTCCTAAATGATACTTTTTGCGATACCAATTTTATAAAATAAATTACAACATAACACATTAGAATACAAATCTTTTTATTTATTTTTCTACCACGTGAGCTGTCTCTGTGTAATGTAGTTTTTTCTGTGTGTCTCTACAGATTGTATCCAGTGGTGGAATGTAACTAAGTACATACTCAAGTACTTTACTTAGGTACAATTTGAGGTACTTGTATTTTACTAGAGTCTTTTTTTTCGTGCCACTTTCTACTTCTACACCACCACATTTCAGAGAGAAATATTGTACTTTTGACTCCACTACATTAATCTGACAGCTTTAGTTACTTTACAATTTAAGATTTATGTACATAAAACACATGTAGTTTATAAAATATGATGTTTTCTTATAAATGAAACTACCCAACAATATAACACCCTACAAGTACAGCTGATATGATTTGACCATTAAACACTTAGTTGATGGACAGAACTGTTTGATTGTTTCCAGTTTCTAAAACGTGAGGATTTTTCTGCATTGAGTACTTTCACTTTTCAATGCAGGACTTTTACTTGTAACAGACTATTTTTAGAGTGTGGTATTAGTACTTTTACTTAAGTAGAGGATCTGAATACTTCTTCCACCACTGCGTGTAACGTTAGACAGCCAATCAGCAGCATTATTATCATTAGATCTTGGTAGAAGATGGTATGCTGCATGCTGATTGGCTCACTGACGCTGATGGGATTTACTCCTTAGGGATTGAACTTTGGCACTGAATGGCATTTTTTGATACTGGATACTTTAGAGGCAAATTTGGTCGGTGCCTAAAAAGTTTGGATTTGAATTTGGTACCCAGCCCTAGTTGTAGTTGTAATGATATAGAGTGACATCATTGCATACATAAAATATGTATATCATATGTGTAAGAAGTGTGACTCTCAGATACATTTAAGTGCAGCTCATACTGAATAGTAACTTACAGCAGAGTTGTGGTTAGCACGTGCGGCGCCCATGGCCTGTTGAGTAGCCTCTCCTCGCAGGTTCTCACTGCCCAGGTTCAGAGGAGGAGGGCTTTTCATCTCCAGAGCTCGATTCAGGTTGCCGTGGGAGAACACGGAGTAGCCGATACCTACACAGCGAAATAAAGGAGCAGGAAGTGAAAAGAGATGTGAGCTTGTTTCACTCACACAGGGATAATTTATTCTCTGTGATACATTCTTCTGCTTGCTCTGGTTCTGCCACAAGTGTGATAAAAATTAACTTCTTCTTTTCCTTTGAGTTGATATCTGACCTTTAAGGACCGTGTGCAGCTCTAGTTTATGAGTTCAAATGTGTAATATATTTTATATGTGTAAAATATAAGTGTGTTGATGATCTGACGGAATCCATTTTGAACTTATCGCAAATATTTGTGTCATTTGTTGAAAAACTATGAACTTTACATCTAAAACATTACTGTCAGTGATCAGTGTCTATTAATGACATCATAGTACACCCAAATAGTGTATGTAAAAAAAAAAGAGGCCGACATGACTGGCAGGTGTTATAGATTCTGCAAAGAAACCACAGAACCGCTGACTGGTAGAGGGCCAGTTTCACAAAACACAGCAACTGCATGTGTGGATTAGTGTGCACACACATGCACGAACACACACTTCCTGTGAGTTCACAGCCAGCTGCACAGAAGGTTGATACACATGCCTTTTGGAGCAAGAATTTAGCAAGACTAAGTGTTAAATCATTTAATCTTGCTAAATCTATTTAAGGCAGAACAACGTTCATTGCTTAACCAATGGTCATTTTCTGTCAAACATTGTCAATTTCTAAAAAGACATGTTGTGAACTGCTAATGTCTTTGATGCCATTATATTTAAAGTTTAATGCCAGCAATCATTTTCTCATAGCAAGTGTCATATTTCTCAAATTATGCACATTTCATTTTGCAATGAAAATCATGTAGAAGTCAAATGATGGTACTGCAAATGAGTACAAGAAACACATTGAGGTAATGTGTTAGTTTGGTTCACTATTAAAATTAACTGCTTTTTCTCACAATAAGGGTCATTTCTGGCTGCAATTATGGCATATAGTATACAGTAATACACACATATATATCTAGCATGTGTAAAATATCCTGCAAATCTTTGTAAATAAAATGATTTGGGTAAGATTTCATACAGTATAGGAGCCACTTCTGCTCACCTGAGTGTGGAGACATGAATGCAGTGTGTGCGTGTTGTGCAGCAGGGCTGGAAGAGCCAGGTCTGGAGCTCAGAGATTTAAAGCCTGGAGGTCTGTGGGACGCCATGTTGGATCCGGAGGAGTTGGGGAAGCCGTTCTCACAGCCTGCAGACACCAGGAACTGGGCGTCTGGTGAGTGGAGCGATGGAGCCTGCAGAATAACAATCCATGTATAATAACAGCAGAAAAGAATTAAAGTTTAGAAACAGTCAGAAGGTGTCAATATCATATTATGTCTCTGGACAGTTCAGTCATTTCAAGCTGTTTCAATTCATTAAAATCATGAGAACCAGGAGAATCCACATTAAAACACAGCTCGGCGTGTGTGTGTGTGTGTGTGTGTGTGTGTGTGGACTGACATAGAAGCGTTGGCGAGCCACAGAGAGATCCATGCCCTCGCTATGAGGATATTTGTCCGCAGCCACCTGCATGCTCTCCTCACTGTCCAGCTCAGAGCCGTCGAGATTGAGGCCTTTCCTACGCAGAGTCTGATACAGAACAGAAGGCACACGAGAAAAATGATCCACAATGATAGCATGAAGATTTGGGAAAGCAACATATGAAGGGTTTTCTTCCAAAATATAACCCTCTGCATTTTCTTTTGTTCAAGTTTGCAACCCTGAATTTCATGGTAATGCTTCCTGAAACATTTGACTATTTGCTTTTGTCATTTCCTTCCATAGCAGCTTGGACCGTACCTCCAGTATGTCCGTGTTGGTGCGACTCTCGTGTGGCTCGCTGTACTCTGTGTACTTAAGCAACACTTTGTCCATGTCCGTGCTGGCGTACTGGAACAGACGGTTGGTGCTGTTGAAGATGATGAGGGCGATCTCACAGTCACACAGCACGCTCAGCTCGTACGCCTTCTTCATCAAACCAAACTTACGCTTGGTGAAAGTCACCTAAAAAACACACAGAGGTTTGTGTCACCTTTAACTACAGCCAGCTACTGATGAAAGAGAAGAATATACAGTATATGTACATATATATGTACATCATAGTATTTATATCAATCTAAAAGTCAAATATGTGAAAATGTTTCAGTGTGAACTCAAATATTTTTGCAGGAATGAATAATTGGAATAAATATAGCCAAAGTGTCTTTTTGCAGAAAAAAAACATTTATTTTGGCAAGTTTGGATTGGTTGCCACATAATCAGCGTTGAATACAAACTTTTTGTCTTATCAGATTAATGATTATTGATCAAACTGATTGTTTGCAAATACTTACAGTGTTGACAGTCAGGTATATTTTTTATATATAAAGCCTAAAACCACAAGTTTGTCTCAGAAGACTTTACAACACTGTCTATCCTCCTGACACAATTCAGATAAGGAAAAAGACCCAAAAAACAAACCTTATCACCAAAAAACATTCAATCCTAAAGATCAGATATGAGAAACAAATCATATTTGACAGCACTCGGAGCACAGGTTTTTCTTCTTGTCACCACTGATTCCTTGTGTGTGTGTTTGATGTGTGTGTTATTTTTTCATACATACTGATTAACATATTAATAGGTTACGAGCATGATGGTAACATTGCAGTGTCGCACTGTCATTACCTCAGTCTACGGTGAAAATGTATGCAACTTCTGGCTGTAAGTTGAAGTCAACATCACAGATTCATCTTCCATCAAACTGATAAAAAAACAAACAAAAAAAATAACTTCCTCTACTGTACTGTCGAATAAATCTTCTTTTTAGGCTTCAAACCATATGTCCTCCTGCCATTTCGCTCTGTTACAGTGCCCATTCCATTTTGTTCAGTGTGAAAGAGCATACTGTACGTGCCGTTACTAACCTTTTGGCACTGAACAAAATCTAATTTTTATGGTAAGATCTTTCAGATTTTCTTAAATTTACGGCAAACTGGGGCGCCTGGATAGCTTAGTTGGTAGAGCGGGCGCCTATATATAGATGTTTACTCCTCGGCGGCCCGGGGCTCAACTCCGACCTGCGGCCCTTTGCTGCATGTCATTCCGCCTCTCTCTCCCCTTTCATATCTTAAGCTGTCCTGTCAAAAATAAAGGCTAAAAATGCCCCAAAAATATCTTTGAAAAAAAAAAAAAAAGATTACGTCAAACTGTGGCAGCTGTGGCTCAGTGGTAGAGTGGTTGCCTGCCAATTGGAAGGTTGGTGGTTCAATCTCCGGCCCTGCAGTCCCATGTCGAAGTGTCCTTGGGCAAGACACTGAACCCCGAGTTGCCCATCGGAGTGTGAATGTGTGTGAGTGTTTATCTGATGAGCAGGTGGCACCTTGTACGGCAGCCTCGGCCACAGTGTATGAGTGTGTGTGAATGGTGAATGTATCCTGTATAATGTAAAAGCGCTTTGAGTGGTTGTTAAGACTAGAAAAGCGCTATATAAATACAGCACATTTACAACTAAATTTACTCCAATTTGGCCCTCCATATGCAAGTGAGAAAATGAAGCATGCATACTGCAATTATTGTAAAATGTAACTACATATGATTACGTGACCGACTATTGTCTCTTATTCAGTATTAAGAAATTATTCCTACACACATTAGCCCCTGATGCTACTGCATGTCCTTGCTGCCAAATGCATAAAACATATTATGTACAAATCAGTACAACTATCACATTGTGTGTGTTGTTGGGCTCTCCAACTTGTCTATATAGTATGACAACTTTAGGCCATGTTTTGCTGCATCTCTTGCACTCTCTGTGCACTTAACATGAGGTACTAATGTGTATGTATTTACAGCATGTCCAAACACGCCTTAAGATGAACCTGTGTAAAATTACTGAGGAAAACCTACTGTATTAAAAAAGGCTAGGGTAAATAAATGAAATATGGCCCACCTGTCTGTTCCTCTGGTCCAGAATACGAGAAATTTGTATTTTCTTTCTTCCCATTTTTTTCTGCTGTCTGACACTCTGACACCTGTAAAATAAAATATAACAATGTTACAGTGCAACACAATATTTTTAAGGCATTCATACTGCTGCAGTGAGCATCAACAAATAAATGTGATATTAAATACTTTTCTTGTATATTTAAAAAGAAATGGCGTTATATTGCAAATATTTCTTTTGTGTAACATTTGCGCGCATTGGCCACTGAACTAATGGTATATTATTGTGTATATGTGTCTACATTTTACAATAACAACAGCACAAATATTCAATAATACTTCTCTTCACGCTCATATAATTCTGGTGGGAAAATGTTTGGTTTAAGTGACTCAAGTCACTTTCCCTTGGGCAAGGGCAGGGTTTTTATTTTTAAAACTATGAGGCGATGCGGTCTAAAGTTAGAGCGGCCCTTGCCAGGCCAGCAGTCCACACAGTATGACACCCCCACAGTCTGGGTTACCCCCGGGCCGGCAGCTCAGTGCTCGACTGCACCGCACGGCCCCAAGAGACAGGGTTAAAAATACAGTCGATAGCTCCTTTTAGAGGTTCAGCAGGCAATAGCTAAAACCAAACAGTAAAAGGAAAACGGTGTGTTTTTGAAAGAGGGCTAAAGCTAAAAAGCCACCCACTCCTCTCTCATGCACAGCCAGGTCAGAAATACAGCAAGCAGAAGGCAAAGACATGGATGGATTGTGGTTGACTTGGCCCCTTTCTGTGATACGTCCGGCTCCAGTCCCTTATAGAGCTGGACACTAGAGAAATGTGAAATCACACGATTGTTTTTACTGACATTCTTTGCATTATGGGTGACAGTCACAAAGTGACTTTGATGCAAACTCATAAAACACTAAATCAAACGCATACATACATTTGCCGTATGTTGTTTCCTTTTTACACACCTCTATAAGCGTACAGCTAGTGGTGGTTTGACTGACCATACAGTGCTTCTCCAAAGCCCAGAGCAGTTTTCACTGGTTTTTCCCCTTTATACTGGACATGTATTGGACTTTTCTATATTTAGTCCCTTGTCCCTCCTGAGCGGATATGGCGCCTGTGTTCCCACGACCCCTAAAGTTCCTTCAACGTAAGCTTGGCACAAAGGCATCTGGGGCATTTCTGGAAGAATCCACCTCTTTTTGCCCTTATTATTACCTTATAAAGTCCTGTGATATCCACTGCACTGAATAGGCTGCAGATATACCTCAACCTCACCTCAACAGTGATAACTACAGATGAACCTGACATTGTCACCGTCTCGGTGGTAAAACAGGAAACTCTAAAGACAAATAGCCTACACTTACAAGTACAGGGACCGCAAAACCAGTACTGGTCTGTTGACACTTCCAGCCACACTACAAACAATTGAACTCACACTACGTCAAGCTGTGCCATCTCTCAGAAGTGAGACCATTTATCCTCATATCAAGGCATGCTAATGGTGAGAAGAGAGAGAAGTGGGACGTGTTCTAAACAGGGCAGAAAGATCTTTATCTCAGGGGTTTTACAGACAGTTCCTCTCCTCTCAGACATAACCAAACGAGGACTAGCACAGCAGCTCTGTTAAAACACACAACTAGGGTATATAGAGCTACACCTCCAGCCGAACTGGTGGAGTTAGCTATATAACGCTATGTGGTTTATTTTGTCGAAGGCCTAAAGGCCCAGACAAGCAGGAAAGGTCTGGTTGTGCCTAACACATCAGCTACTTCTGGATATTTTCCCGCACAACAACTGCAGTTTGAAATCTGTGGATGCACCAGAACACATCTGCTGCCTGTGACCATTCATCGCTAAGCTCAACTCTTAAACCACCAAACGTGGAAATGAAATAAAATGGCAGACCTTTTTTTAACCTCTCACCTAGTATTAAAAGCATATGAATGATATGAATATAAAAAAAAACAGAATTGCTGTGTGTCCTGTAATAGGTTAGTGAGATTACACACACACACACACTTGCCCCTGGGTCTTAGGCTTCTATAGGGAAAGAGGACATCTTTGTCAGACGCCTTCCCAGAGGTGAGACAGTGGAAAAAACTGAGCCCAGTCACACAGCAGCACTCAGCATGCTCTCTGGCATGCCCTGGGAGCTTCTGGCTAAACACTGGGGGCATCACTGGGACAACAACGCACAAACTAAAAGCTTGTGCATTAACAGACAAGATCATATCAATAGGTTCAATTAGTTCAAACCATAGACTATAAAATAGATTCAAATTCATGTATTTCACACTGGTGGTTTTTCTTGCTGCAGTGAACTTCACGCATGAATGAAAAGGGAAATAAGTAGGGCATTTCTAAAATATTGGGGGTTCTGGTATGATGGTTTTCTTTCCATGAGTCATTTAGAGCATGATGGCTTGATAATGTGTCAAAAACATGCTAAACTCTTTTTTTAGAAGAAAGTTTTTGAAAAAAGAAAGTAAAATGCAATAATCCATTTAGTTAGCGAGGTAGAGAATGCTTTTGCACCGCTGTGAAATATTATTTTTCATACATGTACTGGTTGTACAATGAAAGCAATCAAAATAAAAGCTGTATGACTGCTTCACCCCACTGATCTAGTGAGCCTAAGTGCAGAGCAGGTCTTCAGCTGTGTGGATGACACCTAACCGGGCTCTGGTGAGCAGCCTTGGTTTTGCTGTTGAAGTCATTTCAGTCTCTGCCGTGCTAGTCACATCAAAGTCCCGAGTTAAGATGGTAAAATGGGAAACCAGGTTTTGCATGAACCATGACTGAAATCCAAAAGTTCACAAGGGTGATTGCCAAAGATCAAATCAACACGGAAACCTCTATTATTTTAAGAGGAGAAAGTCTTCTTTGGTGTTCAAAGCTAAAAAATATAATTGTTATATCAACGCATCAGTGTATCAGAATAAATGCACAAGTCTGTGTGTGTGTGTGTGTGTGTGTGTGTCTGTGTGTGTGTGTGTCATCTTCAGGGTCAGACAGTCCATGGACTCACCAGGCCTTTGCAGAGTAATGGTGAGGAAATATTTGTCTAATTTTAACAGGAGATAATTGAATTCCCTTAAAATAGCCAGAATAGTAATAACACACGCAGGCATGAGCGGAACATTTCCATGAATGATTACATGTTTCATGACTTTATAAAGTTGATACACTTTGACTGAAGTAACTGAAGATGAGAGACACCTTAATGACAACTAACTAAAGGAGATGTCTGGCAGACGGCTACATTTGTTTCAAAACTGACATCTTGAAGAATAGTCTTATACTCCCAAAAATATGAGAGCAAATAATGCACATTTTGAACGAGACCCAGTGAAATGATTGGAAAAAGGCAACAAGTTGAGGGGATGAGAAGGATGGAGGAGTCATGGGATGTGTCTAGGTTATATCCAAGGCACGCTATTCGAGGCTAAAAATAAAAACAGTAAAAATAAATTGCTTAAAGAAATCTTAGCGGATAATTAGGCCTGATAAATTGCTGACGTCACTCAAAATAGACTGTTTAAGAATAGCCTGTCTGTCCCCGAGTTGCCGAGCATCCCTGTCTAATATAGCCTCATCTATACGCTGCGTTCAAAGACACAGCAACAGGTACTTCACTAACAGCTATATGCCATACATATGTCCCCACAAGAGTTAACAACAGAGATACTAAAAATCTAAATGCACAAGCTTCAAAAGCAAAATAAAACATCTTACTTGCTATCGGTCTCCTTCTGTTGGAGTTTCACCCGATGGGTCGTAACCAAACCGACAGGAAAAGTCGCAAAATACAAAAAAAACAAAGATGTCTGGAGGCAATCTTGTGATGTGGTCTCGGGCTGATGTGAGATTTATTCACCTGGTCAGTAGTAGCGGATGGTTGAGGAGCGCTGCTTTCCAACAGCTGGCTGCTGCCTGCCTCTCTCTTTCATCATGCCCCGCCTCCCTAAGCGCACCATTGGACACATCCCCCCACCCACCCAATCCGCCTCCAAACGCACCAGTCACTCAAGGCTGGCACCGAAGTTACACTACACTTCACTGTGTGTTATCAACATGTAGGGCTACTAACATGATCCGTATTACAGAGCAGACACCAACCATTTGGTAAGACTGGATCCCACGTAGGTTTTTATTTTTTTATTTTATTTTTTAAGCAGTTTTGATTTTGTGGAGAATTTCATTTCTCAAGAGTTGGGGAGGGGACAATTAGTAGTGGAAATTCCTGTTTTGTGATGAGTGATTTGCATCCACACAATCACATTACATCACAAAAAAATAATGCAAATGTGCAAAGACAATATGACTGTCTGATAGTGTTTGAAGATTGAACCATTATTCATTTTAATGAACACCACCAAACGCTCCTATCATGGTTTATTGGAGGTTCCAGGACCACGGGTTGGAAACCACCACACCAGACTGTCACTGGCATCATTGGTTATCTCCTAATACAGTTCTTAAATGAAATCTAGATTATCAAGACAAATAATTTTATTATAATTGTATAAGATAATAAAATCAAGATCAGATTGTGGTGAGATTATGTTCCAGTTCCAGGTTCTTTGAGATTATTATCACTTGAGTAATGCATCAATCTTCTCTATTTCAAGAGCAATATAAATAGGGTAGTTGTGTTTCTTCAGTTTCTTAAAGGGTGGTGATGATTTAATGATAGCCTATAAAATGAAGCTATACTGTATGGTGTTTTGGAAATGAAATAGATGGAATCCATGAATCCAGGGGGGTATGACCATACACATTTGAAATAAATCCTGAAATAAATAAATGAGGGTTACTTTGCGCTGGCTAAATTCTAATTACTATACAGCTGCTAACTCAACTCAGGCTTTGGCCTGAATCTGTGAGATAACCACCCCCATACATTTGAATATAACCCCATTCCTTTAAATTGAACCTATGGAAATGTAAAGAGAAAATAAAAGTCCCCTGAAATAAATAGAAATAGTCTTTTGGAAAATGTCCTTTTTTATTTAATTTTTTATTTTATTTATATAAAAAATAATTTAAATAAATGTATTTAGGTCTATTGAACTACATTGACTCATGTATTTGTAATATACATTTATTCATATACTGTATTTATTGCTTATTTATTTCAGGATTTATTTCATTAGCATATAGACTATATATTTTAAAGGCATGTTTATTTTAATGTTGACTAAATGATATTCAACATTTTTGCAAGTGAACCCTTAACATGAACTAATATCTACTTGCAACCCAACCGGTTGCATGAGTTATATTAAAGATTGATTTTCCCTTTTAGACTGTTAAGACGAGAATAAAAGCCAAACAAATATATGTAATTTTTTTGCAACAGAACTTTTTCTTGTTTCCTACCCTGAAAGTAATCTCATGACCTCTTAGATTCATCTCACGACCCCACAGGGGGGTCTCAGTCCCCAGGGTGGGAACCCTTGCCCTGAAGACACATTCTCTTATTACGATTTGAATGGAATTTTGCATTGATGCGAGATGTTTTTTTTTTCACCATTTGAAGATCCCGTACTGATTGAAGGTTTGAAACTGCACTCGATGTGTGAAATTAGAAGAATTACACAGAGACTCTTATTTGGATTTTAAAGCAACTCTAGAGAACTTCTTGTACCTTAAAATAATGTTTCCACAATTGTTTCAGTGGTTCAACTTGTAACAGTGTCAACGGCACTTCTGCATTTGCTTTGCGGCTCTCTACTGACTATTAACGGCACTTTGCAAGTTTGCCAGATCAGGCAGTGGATCTGTGGTTCCAATGAGACAGAATGGGACAATTCCATTTCCAACCTGTAGGGGGACCAAAGCGGAGAAAGTCCCCTAAGTGTTGCTTTAAAGCAGTTACTGACAACCAAGTAACACAACTAATTTTTTTTTTAATCTCATCTCACATCAACATGTTCTGAAAATGAATGTCTGAGGCACTTTAATCTTGGCACATTTCAAATGCTTTTCAGGAATGGATCATTAGATCAACAATGTGTTCTTCAAATAAGTATGATTAGACTTAATTAAAAAAAATTAAAAGGTGCCTGCACATAAGAGTTGCCTTTAGGGTCAATAGACTGTCCTCCAATCAAAGGAGGAAGGTTCAAGTAAATTGTCAGGCATTCACTCTGCTGACATGTCACTAATTCCCTACGGATTAATTGTCATATATCTATATTAGTCTCCCAGTATCATCAGTATATGACCAGGTGTCTCTCACCCCTACATTAGGATTAAATTATGCATTCTAATTGGTTATTAAACTGAACCCTAACGAAGGCTGTGAACTGAGACTATGATTGCAATTTAGTCCACCTCTCTACATACCGGCCTATTGGTCGGACACAGTTACAGGAACACCTAACACTAGGCTATGATTCATTTCAACACCACCACAAGTTACAGCCCCTGGAATGAGTTCAATCAACAACTCTCAAAGTCTCAACAAACATTCAACACAAGCTTATATTCTGTTCACCTACTGTGCATGTCAAATAAAAACACACACGAATTAGACATGAATACATCGGTTATCTACAATTTTTCTGTTTGAGTGCCATGTGACCAAACTGCTGCATAGACTATTTGATGTTAATATGTGTATATTCAGTTTATTTGCTGTCCCTGGGCACCACTAATGAAAGTGAATGGTGTGACGATAAAAGCAAAACAAAGCTAAGACACTAATGGAAAACAGACATGCTGTCAGCTTAATAGATATATTTAGAGGTAATAACTGTATCACTGCATGAGCTGCATTATTGACTATTTTTGGGATGTGACACAATGTACTCCTAAAAATAATATAGCGACACATTTATTAGCACAGATCATCTTTGGAAGTGTGGACAACAACTCTGTTTCTCTCAAACTCAATCTCACCCACACACACACACACACACACACACACACAGTAAAATATCCCCAAGAGGTAACTCAAACAGTGCATCTGATGCAATAGTTAGCAACATCCCTTCAGACAGCCACAGCCTTTACCTCCAGGATTCATCTGCATAGGTGCCATCAATCCAACAGAGAATAGCACCGACCCCATCTGAGCGCTAATCACCTGCAGGGATATATATATATATATATATATATATATATATATATATATATATATATATATATATATATATATATATATATATATATATATACACACACACACACACACACACACACACACACACACACTGTATATATACATACACAACATATCCACACATAAACATAGTATTTCTCCTCAGAGTGCTGTTTTATGCAAGTGTGTTCTTCATGCATTTCCTCTAAACAGTAAGCGCTCCAACAAGCTGGAGACTGAATTACAATCACTTATTAAATATGACGAATGAATATAAGACAAGCACCAGCAAATAGAGAGATAAAGGTGCCTTTGAGAACTCTCTGCATCAAGTCCATTTTTTTTTTCTTCATTTTCCTGAAACTTCTCACTTCTGCTTTCGACAAGATCAGCCACGGTCCTTTTAGAGCATGTGGTGAGGCTGTCGAATTCAGAAATAGACTCCATGGTCAGCGTACATGTGAGAGAGCAATTGTTCACATTGTGTACCTTTATAGCTATAGTCTTATCTACATCTCAACAGAATAGAGGGCTACACCTTTACTACACCCCCCCCCAACCTCTAACAGAACAATAAGGCCTCTGTAAAACACTTCACAGACTTTAAGTATGTCAAGGTGTTTGCAGTCCAGCAGTGCTATGTGGAGTGAAGACATGAAGTTAATATTAAAATATGAATTCTAATGAATCAGGCAGATACTGGACAAGTAACTTTTTAATAATATGGTTGCAATATGTATGTATCCAAAAATAAAGGTACAGTGTTTATTGTAAAATAAATGGATGCAATGAAAAAACGCGCATCCCTAATAAACTGCATGTTTCCGCGGCAACAGTGAAAATGTAATTAGATGCAGAGAGTCTGGGGAGCTTGGCGAAGAATAAAAGGGGTATTCTACAATGAAGTGGACGCTGCTGCAAATTCCTCAAACGTTTGCTGTAGTGCACACCTGCCGTGGTATCATGTTGCACAGGAACAACTTTAGGACTTTTTGGACTTGGAGTCACATTGGATTTTTCTTTATCATATGAAGTGCATGGCACTTCTTTCTTCTAGTGTTTATGGCAGACAAATTAAAACCGCCTGTTGAAAAGGGTTATATAATCCTTTAATCGCTTTATGAGGATATAAAAGGCTATCACATCATAAGAAGTAGGCTAATCTATTAGTCCAGGAAATAAAATATGGATTTCAATTCTTAAGGACATATTTGAGTAATCTCAGGTCTGTTTGTTTTTTGGAACAGGGCCTAGAAATAAATGCTTCCAGTAGGCTAAAGTTTGTGAAATACACATAAATAGTATGCAATATAAAATAAAAAATGAAGCCGTTTAATTACGTACAAGTTTTATTAACTTTGTTGTGGGACTGAATCGTTTTAATGGCCTTTGTTCTGTCACTGGGTGTTGTCTCTGCCTCACCCAGGAGCGCGTCTACGCATTGTTTCCGTGGATCCAAGTGAAAAAAGTCCATTGTTGTTGCGAAGTTTTTAATCTGGGGATTTAAAGTCCATCACATGGTCAGACTGAGCAGCGGGGCGCTGTACCACAACAGGCAAACTACTGCAAAAATCCATGTTGGAGAGGAAACTATTCATCCCGAACGGACCGAGGACGACATTGTATACACACTGCATACATGCCAGTGCACTTTTTGGGGGACTTTAGGATTGACGGAAAAGCGTGTCCGACCAGCGAAAGCGAAACTTTTTAGGAGAAACCTGAGATTTAGGAAAAAAAGATGACACTCAAGTACAGCCAGCGGTCGCTAATAGTTCTGTCTTTACTGGGGATGCTATCGGCTGTCATGTCTGTTTTATCGGTTATTTTGATTTTCCAGCTTCAGTCTCAACAGACGGCGGTGAAGGAGTCTCCCCCTTCCACGTCCTCGCTCATACCCGCTCATATCTGGGCCGTCCTGCTGCCGGTCTCCACGGTGCTCTCCGCTCTCTCCCTCACCCTTCATTTAAGCTCTGTGGTGGTGAGTCTACTCCACAGCTACTTTTCAACAGAGGTCTGCAGAGGAGAGCAGGATACTGAAAGGTATTTATCCTGCATGTAACGCGCGACGGGCCTGGCAGCCGTTTCCCTCCCTTGCATTATGCTGCCCCCGGTTCCCCAGGAACGGCCAGCCCGGTGGCATTGGTGAAACACACCTGGTCGCTTACAGCTAATAGGCTATGACGCACCTGGAAATCGCCAATTATGAGCAAGTGTAGTTTTGTTTTTAAACAACACGATTGGTTTTACAATGATAAAAATCTCTAACACATAAAAAAATTACATTCATAAGCATTAAAAACCCACCCTTGCTCCATTCATGTGGTCTGGTGGCAAACGTTGTTTAACGTTCTAGTTTAACTCCTGGACTACATTTTAGCATTATCGTAGCCTGTGTCACTTTTTGCTACAGTGGCAACTGTCAAGCAAACCTTATGTTTACACCTATACCCACTGGTTTAAGTGCAATGAATGACCAAGGAGATATATACCCAATGTGTTATGAAATAAATCTTGGAACTGGTGTTTTTTGTCTGTATATGTAAATGATAAAACAATCAATAAACAAAAAATGTTGGCAAAACAAATAAAGTACAGCCTTAAATAAAACCCCAGATTCGAATCAATGCCTTCCAAAAACATAATGCTTTACAAATGGTATCAATTCTTAAAAGGCTATGCAACTGCATTGTATTGCACCCTAGGCTCTTATTTTCTGGTCACATAGTCAGTGTACAACACCGTTGCTATAAGTGTGTGTGTGTGTGTGTGTGTGTGTGTGTGTGTGTGTGTGTGTGTGTGTGTGTGTGTGTGGGGGTAAGAGAGGAGTATACAATTTATCTGGTTAGTGTTCTTGTGCCCACACAATCTTCTTTAATTGTTCTCTGTAAACCACAGCAGACCCTGGTTGCCTGCAGTACGTTTCATTAAAAGAAAACACAGATGTATAAGTATAAAATAGCCTTCCTTATGTGTCAGAGTGAAGAGGCCTGCACTGCAACGTTGTTTGCCGACCCCCACCTCTTAAACCCTATGAATCCCATCTAAACAATGGCCTTCCTCTCATTATGCACCCAGCACAGCCTCTAGCTGGCCCTTTCCCACGTTGTTTTTCAAATCCAACAGCATACCCCAGGACCTCCCTACTGAAGAAGAAAATGTGAATAATAATGAGCTTTACAAAATAAATGGCATTTAAACATACCCAGCTAATTCATAATGAAATGTTTTAGGACTTACAGTTACGAACTCATCAGGGGAGAAATAAAAAGAAAAGTTGGGTTGCATAGCAAAGAAGGGGCACTTGAGACAAAATGAAAAGGAAATTGTCAACACAACATTGTTGCATAAAATCCTCTTCATTCATGCACCGTTGACAAAAAAACAAAGTAGCAATTTTAAAGTGTAAACATGTCTGACATTAACCATATGACATATGTTTCAATAGAGCAGACTGGTTCCTTTTGGATAGCAGAGCTGTACGACACGTGGCTATCGGGCTGTTTTGCCTGGGGGTTTCTGTCTACTTGGCAGGTAAGGATGAAAAACTAGATTTTCATTTTTTGTTAAGATTCTGGATTTTCCTCTGTAAGAACATGTTGCCCAATTGGGCAGGTTGTATATTTTATCCTGAAATAAAGTAGAACTGGGCACTGGTTACGGCCTTCTGGCACATTTTTGTACGTTTTCCTTGTGTAAGTGTGTTAAGCTCTTATAAATGTACTTGCAAGGGTACTCTTTTAGTCTTTAGCCTTCAACAAAAAATTCACAAAGACTTGAAAACTAGTGTCCAAAGCGGCGCAGCAGAGGCAAAAGCAGCCAGGCTGCTTCTCTCTGGCCCGTCCAGCGAATCCATGAGAACAATGCATTCTTTGAGCAGCGTCCATGACTTAAGTGTTTTTAATGCTGAACCTGGCAGTGCTGTTGTGCTCTGTTCCACTGAGCGGCTTGTACGATAGAGAGGGGGAGTGTCACTGGAGGCAGTCACTCCATTGTGATGAGGTGTCGCCCTTATGACCCCACTTCAGCCTCAATCAAGAGGTAATAGCGCAAGGGACTGTAGAAGCAACACCAACAACTTAGGAAGTCCCGTCACATCCCGGAGCTGCTCTTGTCTCCCCCTTCCTTTAGCATGCCTGAGTCCATAGTCCTTTTCCTGGAGATACACATAGGACAACTCAGCTTAGAACAGATAGCCTTTAAATGACAATACAACAACATTACATGCACTTTTTTGTTTTTGTAAAGCTGTGCTGTGTAAATTGCTGTGCTGAGGAGGAAGAAATGTGGAAATAAAAATAAAGCTTAAATTAGGAAAAAAGCAGAAAACCCAGATGTAAGCGAATAATAACTTTCAAAGATCTTTTGTTTAAAGTTATGTGGCCCATAACAGATGAATCAAATAAAAGATGAACACAGCTTGCTGGTCATTTAGTGTTTGTGTATATTAATTCCCCTCTTCTCTTCCTTGGCAGCTATGTCCATCTTTATGCTCCTCATATTTGAGGTGGAGACAGGCATTGCAAGTGCTTGCGTACTCGCCTCTGGGATCTTAATCCTACTGGTCGTTGTGATCCACTCGCTGGTCAAAGCTTCTTGTAGTGCCAAGCACTATCACAGCGACCACCGCGACACCCTCTTCCAGAATGACCACGGAAGCAGCAGCGTGCCCGTCTCCCGCCACTGCGAGCTGAAAATTGGCGTGGACAAACCGCGGATGCAGCGCAGCCAGTCTCACCTACAGCATCAGATCCCATACCCTCAGTGTGGCAACCTGAGGCAGCAACAATACCAGCAACAGCAGTACTCCCCTGCTGAAGGTTCCCAGGGCCACACTGGTGATAAAGACGACTACAGCAGTGCTGGCAGTGGTCCCCGAATGCACAGGACCCTGTCTACTGAATCTGGCTTACTGCAGACGCAGGCTAAACCCTGGAATGGGGTCAACAACGAGATGAGGAGTGTACTTGCACGCAAGTCAGGGATTTCCGCAAAAGACTCTACTCTTGTGTGACATAAGGGAAGCTGAGCTTGTCGTTAAAGAAACTGATGACCTTCTAAGCATCACTAGAGGACTGCTAACCTGTCATCTCAGACAGATGTCAGTTTGTACCTTTTACACACACACACACACACACACACACACACACACACACACACACACACACAGGACAGAGATTGAAAGGTGTACTCAAGTTTTCCCCTTTATCAACTGATCTCTCCTGTTCAGATTATAAAGCATTTTTAATTTGATGAAAACCATATTGAGCACAAATCATGTATGATTTGTAGTGTTTTTGTATGAATGAGTTTGATTTAAATCTCTCCAGTGTTGCCCAAGTATCAACCTGGCAGATGTATAGCTTTCATTGTAATAATGTCAATACTTTATTCTGCTGTATATAGTGGCTTTTTGCCAAATATTTGTGCACAGTGTGCAGATGTGTTTTGTTATGTGTTGTTCAAAATGATTTCATTGATATCAAGCATAAATTAATTAATTTTTAGAAGATATAATTCAGTTTAAAAGTAGGATGTGTTTTGACACCTGAAAAGGAGATTACAATGATGTTCACAAACACCTGTTAACTTTAAATGTCATTTAAACACACATGTAAAACCTTTCTGAAAGAAGGAAATATATAATATATATATAATAATGTGATTATGTCATGTCTGGAGGTAATACTAACCTTGGACACCTCAGTCCAGAGGTAATGAGGAAGTGGAAGGGGCATGTGGAGCAGAGACAAGGGGACTGGGTGAGGGGGTCACATCATGTAAGCTTCATGCAGGTGCAAAGGAAAAACAGGGCAAATAAAACACACAAAATGTGAAGCTCCCATTAACTACAAAAGAGTTCAGAACAGGCCTAATAAATATTTTGTAGTTATTGGGGGTAATAAAACTGAACTGAAAAAAACATATTAGCTGATGTCCCAAAATATTACTTGATATACAATTAATAATAAATGATGGGATTAAATAAAACAAAAATGGACAAAGGTATGATATTATGCAAAGAATAAATGCAAATCACTTATGTCTCTTAATTTTACTCTCAAATAAGTCAAGTATGTAGAGTTTGAGGAAAACATGACGAGTACAAGGACTCACAAGTGGATGGGTGTGGGGAGTATGGCCAAAAAGGTAATAGCCTATAATAATCAACTGACTTATTTAAATATTGGCAATTCTGTCAATGACTTTTTTTGTTTGGTAAGTGTAATAAAAGTGTGAAAACCTCAAATGATGACTGTCCCTCGTCCGAATGGCTGAAGAAACCGCCCTTGTACTGATACAGGCACAAGTATTTAGCCAATTGAGAAACACCCTTATATTACACTTACACTTGTTTGCAGTTTTGCAGAGATATGTTCCATTACACATATGTAACCTTTCAGCCCACAGAGCTAACTTTGCCACTTGACAAATGTTGGTGAACATCTAAATTTGTAAATTTTGTGGCTTTTTACCAGAAGGCCTTTTCTTAAAACACCCCCCACACATGGCTCAGTCATCATGTTCACTGCTGCCTCCTACCTGCGTCCTTGAGAGCTGCTTATCTGCTCCTTCATGCTGATGGCTTGACGGAGGAGGCCGTCTATGTTTTTGAAATACAAGCTGCTGTTCGTCATGCTCTTCACAGCACTGCAACAGATCAATCAAAGTGTTAAAGGTCCCATGGCATGAAAATGCCACTTTATGAGGTTTTTTAACATTAATATGAGTTCCCCCAGTGGCTCGAAATGGTGATAGGTGTAAACCAAGCCCTGGGTATCCTGCTCTGCCTTTGAGTAAATGAAAGCTCAGATGGGCCGATCTGGAATCTTGCCCCTTATGAGGTCATGGACAAGGTTACCTCCCCTTTCTCTGCTTTGCCCGCCCAGAGAACATGGCCCACCCATGAGAAAGACATCATGGCTTTCAAATGAGCAAAGTGGCAGTTGGTCAAAGCGCCCCCCCCCCAAAAAAAGCTACTGGCTCTAGAGGCTGTAATTCTGTACCATGGCTGAATGAATTTTGGAGGGACTTCAGATGTGGTATTAGGGGACCACTAAGGTCTGTATAAAAGCATCCAAAGAGCACCATGCTATGGGACCTTTAAAAGTCATGACCATGCCTGCATACTGCAAATACTGTATGCAGGTCTATGCTTCTGCTCACCTGCATGCATACTCTACACTGTAGATGGCTCCTTGACTCTGCTCCTCCCAGCTCTGCATGTCTGTCTGTGTGACAGAAAAAGAACTACCGTCAAATATTCAGAAGAAGGAGGAAAACTATACTATTAGTTGCTGTCCAGAGCATTTGACAGCAAAGCATACATTTCACCACCAAACACACAACCTCCATTGCTAATGCTGTCTTCTGATTTAAAAGTGGATGACAACTTTGACAACAAACACAAAAGCTTTTGAAAAGATAGAACAATATTCTGTTCTATATCTATGCTTGAAAATAAGTCACAAAGCAATAAAAGCCACCAAACCCAATGAGGGGAAATACAGGCTAAAATCAGAATTCATACATGTTACTTCTTTACTATTGCAGACCTCAGTTCTAACTACTTGATTTAAAAGACTGGTCTTTAATTTAGTCGCCTACTGATGATGCCATCTACAGACAGGTGAGGGTTGTGTTGTTTCCTGTGTGTATTATCAGTCCACATATTGTGTTATTTGTTTGTTTCTTGATACACATATTCCTCTCAGGTTACTGTAATAAGATAAAAATAATCTAAACTGTTAGTTGTAGCCTCCCCCCCAACAATATAATATGACACAGGGTGAATACCTTGTGTTGCACCAGTTCAGGCAGGGACCTTCTGACGTGTTCCTGCAGTCTGTAGAGAGCCACTGACGGCTCATTAGCTAGCACGTACATGCTCTCCGTGAATTTGTCAGTCACTGTAGAATCAAAGTACATACAAATGCAGAGAATACCTGACCAGTGTAAGGAAAAGAGAAGAAAAACAGAGGGAAACATCCAGCAGCATGGGACATGAACAACCAGCGGCGTAAACATAGCATTAACCGCTAGCTTAGCGGCTAAGGCGAGCTAACAGCTACTGGCTTCGTTGCAAGGTAACAATGAGGTAATTGTATGCTGATAAATTAAACTAATATTTACCTCGTCTGACTTTTAGTTGCATCTCCTGGTCCTCCATAATGCAGGCTGGGTATGTTAGAAACTGATAAAAACACAATGCAGTTGTACGTGAAATGTGTCAGCTGATTCTTGCTTCTTCCGTATTGTTGTTGTCATGTGTCACACGACAATATTCCGGACAGAAATAACGAATATGAAATATAAGTTCTTCCTTTAAAGAGTAACGCAGGGATGCGTTACACCGGTTGAATCCAACGTTTACTCGTTTATTTCGTTTATTATTTTTATTTAAAAGCTAATCAACTGAGCGACAAGTAATATATGTATGTATCTTGGTACATTTCGTGCACTTCCAGCGAGAGCCATTGTGCGAGTCGAAATAATTTACTTTCAGTTTGTCCAAAAGGAAGTTAGCGCAAATTAGACTGTAAGGCTGGATGTGGTGAGTAGACAACGTTGCGTTTGCTTTATGGACTAATTGTGGCTACTTTTGAGGGCTGTACCACTTTATTTATTGGCTAGTTCATGTCTTGTTTTGATTGCAGTGATGATGCAGGCCAGAGGTGATGAGGAGGTTGCAGATGGTCAGAATATTCAGTCATCTGACGCGAATGTCTATCCTTCCGAGTCCAGAGATGAGAGGTTCAATGGTAACTATGCCTTTTATATTTGATCTTTTAATGTAAGTTCCCTGCCCGTGATCACTTTCTTGACACGTTATCTTTTTCTATGTAACATCTGTTGTCAACCCGATGTTTGCAGTCTTAAAATAATCAGTTAAACAGAGAATGCTTCCATGCACTGACTGTGGTTCATCTGCTTGGGCCAGTGTCTCCAGAAAACATGGCTATGGATGAAGATGGTTTGTTCATACACCCCACCACTCTGACCAACAAGCAGCGTGGGAATGAGGTTACAGTACGCCCAGCAACATTAGACTGTAAGTACTGGCAAAGGACAATATGATATGCTAGACAAGCAATCATGGTATTGTTGTTGTATTGAGCATATGAATTATTTCCACCATGCAGCTCTGTCCATACACCAGTTGGCAGCTCAAGGCGAGGTTTCACAAGTGGCTGCACACCTGAGTAAAGGTGAGGAATTTGGATGTCACAGAATGCAAATTGTGTCTGGCATTGAATTGTACAAATTTTCTACTGATGGGGGACCTACTTCATTTTGCAGACAGTTCACTGCTGAGCAAACAGGACGAACGGGGCTTTACGCCTCTTATGTGGGCAGCAGTGTTTGGAGAGAAAGCAGTGGTGGATTTTCTCTTGGAAAAGGTTAGACGTAAGAGACTGGTGTCCAGAAAGTTATGCACATGTCAAACGGCCCTCTCTTATCAATGTTTGTGATTTTTGTTTTAGGGCGCAGACCCCAAGGCAATTGCGAGGGAGCGAGAGACTGCCCTGACACTAGCCAGCTCTGGGGGTTATGTGGACATTGTGGAGTCTCTTCTCAGACATGGAGTAGACATAAACACATACGACTGGGTACACAATGACTTACTTTATGTCTGACATGCCATCGCCAATCCACAAGATGTATTAGTCATGGCAAGCCAACACACATTAAGATGAATGTAAAGTATAGTAAACAAAATACTACAATGTGATATGTATTTCATTCTCAGAACGGTGGGACTCCTCTTCTTTATGCTGTACGAGGGAACCACATCAAATGTGTAGAGGCACTCTTGGGTACATTGCATGTCTATGATGTAAAGTCATGATAAACTCTGACAAATTCAGTTTGAATGCTTTTTTAACTGCCATTACTATACTCTCTTTAAGCCAAAGGGGCTGACATGACCATTGAGTCTGACTCTGGGTACAGTCCAATGGCCTTGGCTGTTGCCCTTGGACACAAAAAGAGTATGTATTCTCTTTGTATACCTGAGAAATATGTTTTCTTTTATAAGAGGTTACTGTAAACATGTTTTGCTAAATTAACATTTTCTTTTATTGTCTTAGTTCAGAAAGTGTTGGAGGACCATATTCTGAAACTCTACAAGCCAACATGACACTGGTTAAAGTCAACTGGAAATCTGGGCTCACACAGTTGATCTCAGATCTGTAACCAGCTATCATCGATGGTGAGATGACCAAGACATCTGTCACAATAACAAGTCATTGTAATCGCTCAGTTTGTATGCAGAGACATTTAAAATGCAACATTGGGCAGCAGAATCATTTTGTTTGGCTGAAGGACAGCAAAAGTGGACTGTGAACCGAGTTTCAATAAAAGATTATTTTTTTCCGCTGGAATGGCACTTCAACATAAAAGGCACAATATAAGTTCAGAATGCATCATTACAAGTGCTCTTATAATCACAAAAAACATGTTCAGTCTGCAATTAAAACTCCAATTTGGACTCTTTGCCAAGCCTTCTGTATTTGAGTAATGAAGAGTGAGATGGCTGGACAGATCCCCGAAAGCATCCATACCAAAAAAGGCCACATTCACATCAGTTCATGAGGTGGCAGCACAGATGACATGTTTCCCAAGTGCCACCTCACCATCCCGCATTTTACTCAGGAGTCATTTCCTCTCTCACGAGACGATTAAAAGACGAAAAAAAGAAAAGAAAACTGGTCATGAAGCTTTTTCCCCCAGGACATCCAAGGAATAAACAATAATTCTCCCAAAAAAGTCGGCACTATTCTCAAACATTATTTTTACTTTGTCCACTGCAGGGGCCTCCTGTATGGGAAAGCTGTGGGTGTGGAGTTAAGAACAAGATAAGCATGGCAATAATGAAAAGCATGTCCAGGAAAATATTGTCCGATACTTTTTATGAATTATTAATCTACAGCAGTAACAGGAAACACATTGCATTCCTAGAGTGACAGGTACCAAGGGCTACATTTTAACGGATTAAGCCAGAATAGTATTACGTTACTATCTGGAACACCAATATTTGTCTGATGAGTGGTTTTGGTCAGCGTAATGATTGTTCATGGCACGCATCATTGGTTGTAAAATTCTGATTAATGAAGTTGAGTAAAGAGTTAATATATATATATATATATATATATATATATATATATATATATATATATATATATATATATATATATATAGCTCCCCCCATCCAGCATTGGCCCTTTACAGGCTTATCAATCAAATCTCAAATGCTGCACAGTAAGACTGAAGGATATCTGAAGAGAGTTGTCGTCCTCTGGATAAAAATGGCTGATCTCTGTAAAGGCCCCATCTTTTGGACAACCTGCAGGAAGCACAAGTGGAAAATAATTCACCTTATCTTATCACACCTAACACAATGTCGGTAACAGTATGAAACAAGATGAGAAGGAAGCAGATCAGGAAACAATTTGTGACGAGGTCTAAAGTTGATACATGTGATGTCTGAGTTTTACCGTCTAGTCTGCATGTTTTTGCTGAGAAGCCTCCCTGGAACTGGACCTTTAACTCTGACACCTTGACAGATTGGGGGAACTCCAGACACACCCACTGACATTCACCCTGTCAAAGACATGATGCTGATGACTCCCATGAACATTCAGGAGTCTGTGGGAAGTCTTTGAGTATATGTGTATATAGTGTATGACTGGGCGATATGGAGAAAATGAAATATCACAATATTTTTAACCAAATACCTCAATATTTATACGGCAACAATATTGTAGTGTGGACTATTGGTGCTTTAACAAAATATTTACACAATTACATTTTTGATAAATAATCTTCAGTAAAGTGGATATAATGACTAAGTGGATAAAAGCAAATAATAGAACAGTTACAACAGTCTGGTAAGTTCAGAAAATGACATAAATTTACTGTAATGCAACCTTTAAAACCAGGAAAAGGCAACACTTATGCCATATTATATGACAATATCCAATATCTAAGACGATATCTAGTCTCATATCACGATATTGATATATTGCCCAGCTCTAGTGTGTGTGTGTGTATATATATATATATATATATATATATATATATATATATATATATTCCATCCTACATAGGTATTTTAAGTACGATTTTGAATCTATTTTCTGTTTACAATGACGGATCGACTAAATATAATATACATTAATTTGCCAGTATGCATACTAAGTACAAGTACTTTGGAGTATACTGTTGATGTACACTAGTCTCCCACAGTGCAAGAAAAGAGCCTAGAACAAATGTGGATGGCGGTGATGGGACATGTCAGAAGACTAAACAGAACCAGAGACAGACAGAGTATCTTTGACAATACATTTTTTGAGAAAATTTACACTTCTAGACAAGTTTAAGTATAAACTGTATGAGTTTTGGTTGCGTTCTAATGTCGCAGTTTGAGTATTATCATTTGGTGTAAGTATAAAACTGTCTACGTAGGTCGGTTTTGTGTGTATATTAGCTAACTGCAAAAATACGGTAAGTTACCATTGGAATTAACATTTATTACATACGGTTTACAATAAGTGTGTTTGCAGTTACCTGGTCTGAGTTCCAGCACGTCTCTTCATTGCGGTCAAACAAATATTTTTTTCCATACTGCTTCACATCTCTGTTTAGCACTGAACTCACCCTGAAATGAGAGTGACAGAATCCCAGTTGTCAGTTAACGTCTCCTGGCTAACATACACCAGAGCGTTGACCTAACGAGAGACAGCCGTTCAAACATGACATTTAGGTCCATTGACTATGTCTTAAAGAATATCCTTAAGTCATTTACAGTTATTTACCTGCTGTGAGTTTCGCTGCAAATCAACGAGGATGCCATGTCTAAGTCTCAATAATTTAAAAATACCGTAAAGCGACCCGGCCACGCTGTGCTTTCTTAACGTCAGTGACGTACAGAGGTAGCTGTTTGTCTTCCCGCCACTAGATGGAGGTCACGTTCCGTCCAAATATTGCATGGCGCCCGAACTGAAGGTAAAGTCTTTTCATCTTCTTCTAAAGTCCCGGCGGCTGAAAATTAATAATTAAGAGCATAACACATTACATTTAATTGGACCCTTTATAATCTGTGTGCCCAATAGACTGGCCAGAAAGATGCTACGTGCTGTTCTCCTTCATGTTTACCTGCATGTCTCCCATTTGTCTACAGGAGACCCAAAGGTCAGGGAGATAAGAATCGATTAGGAAGAGAGGACTCACAAGAGGCGAATCAATCAGCTAACCGATTGCAACCTTCAAATGTGTGTTAAAATAAACATCCAATAAAATAAAACTAATCTGTGAAGTGTTAACAGCAGATTGGTTAATTCCATAAAAGAACCAATACCAGCATACGTATTACTGCTTATATCAGTGAGCATATTCCTATAACTCCTCTCTTTCATAACCACGGAAGCAATAACACAGCAGACCATATATGTGTGAGGGAGAGAGCCTTTGTTTGGCACATGGCTTATTACAGATGGAGAACTTCTGCTGAGGTTTTATCACAGTGCCCCTCACTGCAGATAATCAATAGTGTATGACTGAATTACTTTTACACACACACACACACACACACACACACACACACACACACACACACACACACACACGTACCTTAGCCCTTCTACAATCAGCATCACACACTTTGACTTTGTAAGCCTTCGTACTGCAGGTTTAGATTTACAGTCCCCTGTCAAGTCAGATTAAGTATAAATTGTGATTTAAAGCTGCTGTAATATTTTTCCCGTATCTGTGAATGGCCGCAGATGTATATATCATTGTGAGTTTTGTAGAGTTGTTAATCTGAATTGCTGGCTCAACAATTAATTTGCCTGGTGCTCAGATTATGGCGTGTTGCCATTTTGGACCTCCACTTGCCCTCCATACCAATGTGGGGTATATAATGATAATGATGAGTTGGCATGGGAGGGCCATGGCTGCTGGTTCCATAAAGGTCCCATGTGTGTTTTACCCATGTGAGCTGCTGATGAGGCCAAAGTGGGCCCACATGTGCAATAATACGAAGAACCCACATGGGCACTTTGTGTCCAATAAAGGACGAGCTTGGCACATCAGGTTGCCAGGTAACTAGTGGAGACTCCAGGAAGTTACTGCACCCACCAAAGAAGGCAGGCTCGTTGTTTCCTCCTGTTTCCAGTCTTTATGCTAAGCTAGGCTAACTGACTCCTGGCTGTAGCCTTATATTTAACGGACACACATAAGAGTGGTATTTATCTCCTCATCCAACTTTCTGAAAGAAAGTGAATAAGAATGTTATTTCACAACATGTCCAACTATTGCTTTAACCTGGGGTGTGACCAGATGAGAATGGGCTCAGCAGCTATTTTAGGAGTCATCCTCCTGCTTAAAGTAGGATGGGACCAAAGTGTCATCATGGCAGTTTCTGGCTGTGTAGCTATGGTGACCAGCCACACTGAGGCGTTACTCAATCTGCAATGGAAAACAGACGCAGAGTGCGTTGAGTTGAGTAGAGACAAGGCGAGTCGAGGCGAGTCGAGCTGTTACCAGCAGTGGAAAAAATGGCATTATATTTCTACCTCCTGGTACCTGCAGTCCCGGGACACCAGCCTGAGCCTCCATTTCAACAATGAATGAATGAAAAACAGCAATCCAAACGCGCCTAGTCGCCTATGTAGCAGCTGACGGGAGCTGGTTGCATGACGACTCCATCACCATGAATAGTTTTTTTTAAAGATTATTTTTTGGGGCCTTTCCCTTTATTCAATAGTGACAATGGATTAACAGGAAAGGTGGGAGAGAGACGGGGATGACACGCAGCAAAGAGCCGCGGGTCGGATTCGAACCCGGGCTGCTGCAAAGGCCTCAGCCTACATGGGGCGCACGCTCTTACCCGCTATAACTACTCGAGAGTCCGCTCTTGAGACTTTGCTCTAATTTTCAGGACAATTAGGGCAGGATTCGGGACAGCTGCTTGGATTTGGGGACTAACCCTACTTTAACCTGGGCTCATCACTGGGCCATGGTGGGCTTAAAGGGGGATCTTTATTGATGTCACAACTGTTTCAATTACTTGCCTCCAAAATATTTCACTATTAGTTTTGTTATCATTAGAGCCCGACCAATATTTCGGTGGGCTGATATTATCGACCGATATTAGGCTTTTTTTAAATATATATATATATTCATTCATCAGAATCATTAATAATGACAACGCTCTACAAAGTCCCTGTTGGCAACACTGATTTTTGTTTTGTTTTTTGTTAATGTGTTTTTGTTCAAAGGACTTTAAGTTTCATATCTTAAGTTTGTATTTTTATATATTTTATTCATCAAAATTTTAATATATTTTGAAGTTCCTCTGTTTTGTTGGGACAATAAAACTAATTATTGTCATATTATTTTAGTGAGAACTCATAAGTAACTACAAATAACTAATGTTAGGGAAATCTGTTTATGTTTTCTACCGCAGTGTGTTTTTTAAAGATATATCGGCCGATATATCGGCATATCGGCTTTTTAAATAACCAAATATTCGTATCTCGGGCTCCAGTTGTCATGTGGAAAAGCAGCTTTTCTTTACATGTCCGGTTTAACATCTCATGATCAACTTCTTTTCTTTGCTCGCTGAGCTTGTTAGAGGATTACCTTCACCTCACTCACTGATTCAGCCTAAACCCTCATGTTCCCTCAGCCATCTTTGTCACATTTTCACCACAGCGGTTGCTATTTCTCTCTTTGTGTTTGTCACCTCTGTTTCTAGGTTCTGTCCCAGGATGCATTCGTTAGCAAATTAACTTTAGGCCTAACCCCAGCTGTTTTTTTGTTTTGTTTTTTTTACATTCTGACTTATTACAAAGAGCCTGTACCGAAGAGAGGTATCATCACAGAATGAGTAATCATGGCAAAAGATTGCACCCTTCAATGGAGCCTCGGGAGAGCATCAGATTGTCTGTGTGAGCAGAACATCTTTTTATAGCCTCAATGTGACCATTAAATATTCTTTCATTGAAAAGCATGCACATTATACCTTGGAGATGGAGCAGTGATATACATGAGAATAGTCTGTCTATTCCATTTGGGAGTCGGTACCAACAAAGTGTTGTACATTTTTCTATTTTACATAATGGAAATGCTAAGCATTAAGGCTGCACTTCTTCAGTTTACCGCCAACAATCCTCTCTAGTCTTGGCAACAGAATCAGGACCATTCTTGAAGGATATATTGCTTATTGTTTTTATTTTTATAATAGTGGTGTTTTGGAGAGAAGTGCATCAATGTTAAGCATCAATTTATTTCCTTGTTTGCAATTTCAGTGCAATTCCTCGGCCACTAATGTTATTCAAAACAAAGGTTTCCTTTTTATCGTTTACAGATACCTGAAGAAAAACAATGTCTATCGCAATGAATAAAGATGACGGAGATAAACAGCCATAGCCCGTGTCATCTGGAATGGATGGGTAGTCTGACTGTATTGAGAAGTAAATAAGCAGATGCTTCAGGAGGTAAAACAGTCACTCTGGTCTATTCCAGAGTTTATGAGCTGTGGGCACTTGTGCAGATTGTCTTAATGAGTTAGGTGATTAATGCCCATGCTGCTGTCAGTGGAGGGACACAGCTTTCGGGCTGGGGCAGCACCACAGCACTTATTATGCTGTCCCCTTTTGGGCCACATGACAAACTGGCTCTGTGACTTTACTGAACTTTTTTAGTTTACTTATTTAATGAGAAGTCCGCCTTGAAAAATGAAACTTTCTGGTGCAATGGGGGGATCAGTTGGCGTGAAAATAGTAGGTCTACTGGTGGCACGCATTGAGGCTTAACAAAATAGATTCATGTATAACTACAACTTCTTTGGGTTTAGTTGTTGGATGTTTCACATGTTACATCTGTCATTTGGGGAAAAATCAGCAGTTGACGATAGCTGTAGCTAATGATTTAACACACTGCCTTAAGCCACAGACAGCATCCTTTCTAATCTGGCTAGAGAATGTTGGAAATTAGAATGACATGATGCCGCTTAGTGGTCGTAAATCATTTACCTCAGGAAGACAACATTTGGCATTCTTTGGGGTACAACTAATTTTAATAAAGCAGGAAATGGGCAGAGACGTGAGGCACATCTGTCGACTGCTGCAGCAATTAACACAGGATTTTGAGTCGCGGTGCTGTTTGCTGGCAGAGCTCCTCACTCATCTCCAAGTTGAAATTTTCTGCTCCAGTTTGAGTGAGGTGCTCTAATTAAATCATTAAAAAGCCGAGCATTTGCACAATATGCTCCGCTGCCTTCATTACAAAGCACAATCACTTGTAATTTATTCACTCACACAATTAAGCAGCTTTGGGCTTGATTTGTTGTCTGCTGGAGTTCACTCTCCTCTATTTTTTTCTTATTCTTCTAGGCAGTGTAAAGGTGGACATGCATGCTTTCACAGCTTTAAATTACTGAAAGATTGGGTGCCTAGGTGGCTTACCTGGTAGAGCTCGCATGGCCACATATAGAGGTTTGCTCCTTAACACAGCAGCCACTGGTTCGACTCCGACCTGAGGTCCTTTTGCTGCATGTCATTTCCCCTATCTCTCCCCCTTACATGTCTTCAGCCGTCTTATAAAAATAAAGGCCTAAAATGCCCAAAAAATAATCTTAAAAGGAGTGATGGGTGACTGGAGCATAATGGAACCTTGGGATTATTTAGCACTGTGTCTGAGAGGTTGGACACACTTTGCTGGCAGAATCGCAGTAAGAACATACTGTCATTTTGTACAAGAACAATATAAGGTGACAAGCAAGTATAGAGCACGAGTCAAATTTGTTCCCCTGGGCTTTGCATCCCCGACTATGTGCAGTGCCACAATGGGCAGGATTTATGAAGTGTGGCCGCTTCTACTTCATGCTCGAGCAGTCAGAATCCCTGCTTTCTCATGATGTGGTTGGAAGCCCCCAGGATATGCCTCGCTCAACCCCTTCTCAGCCTGCAGCCTCGCTACCGCAGCGGCATGCCCAGACCTCTGATATCTCAGCAATGAAATGGGCCTTCAGTAATGACTGGAGCACTAGCAGGCGCTCACAGGAGCTCACAGTGCAAAGAGGAGCCAGAGTGTATCATTTTACGGTGAAGTCACAGGGATTTGTCACAAGGAATAGCAGGGGGATCTCACGGTTGAGGCAATTTCACTTTCATGTTAAGGTTCAGGTTATAGTGTGAGACTTAAACAATAGAAGATAACTGGTTGGATCAAAGCAGTGACATTCTGTTGTTTTTAGAAGGTGTGGATTTTGCAGTTACATACAGTAGTAATGGCATTTAAGACTACATACGTGGTGCTGCACAGAATCTTTGTTTTCACCTCTCTACGGTTTTAGCTGTCTAGATGAGGAAGAGGACTCATCCTTATCCTGTATTCCAGCGGGCAAGTGCAGCTGCATGCATGAACCCACCTCCTAATCTCCTCGTCTTACTTTATTCACAGAAACTGCCCCTTGTGAACATGAGCAGCCAAGCATCAGAGCAGCTCTTCACAGATCCTCCTCCTTGTCCTCCCTCGTCCTCGTCCTCCTCGTCCTCTTCCTCCTCCTCCTCCCGGTTTTCTCAAGGTAAGAAGAGGCAACACATGCACTACATTATCAGAGATCACTTAATCCCTTCTGTCAGTTGTTGTTTCCATGTCAGAATGGATCATTGGTGGCTAGTATTGGGCAATGGTATTGGATTTCCTAAATACTTAAATAGTTGCACCACTAGAGATAATGTACAAATGCACTTGTCTTAGCGACATCCAGACGTACATGCTTTTAATTATTAACCCAATTTTTAGCCTAAAAGTACTTTCTCTTTCATACTGTCACAGGAAGAAAAGTGAAAACTGTATTTGAGAGTGAGTGAGTGAGTGAGTGAGGGAGTGAGGGAGTGAGTGATAATAAATGGAAACAGACTCAAATAAACTTACAACAAAATAAAAAAGGGAAGGCTTTGCTAACTACTGTAAAGTCGCTGATGTTGGGTGTCTTTAGCTGCAGTATATGGAATAGTAACTCACCTTATAACAGGGAGAATTAATACTGTTTGTTGTGGTTGGTATACCACCACAATGCAAAAATAATGCTTCATAAGTATGCATGTGACCATGAATACACTTATAAACAAAGACACATGTTCACCTTATTTTTAATGAACAAAGGCAAGGCAGCTAAACAGCAAAAACAGGGCAATTCAAAGTGCTTTACATGAAAAGACTAAAATAGTAAAAGTTACAGTGCAGTACAAGAAATTAAACATTAAAGAGCAATTGAAAACAGTCAACATAAAATACGAAAATAAAAGTTACATTGCAGTATAAGAAATTAAACATTAAAGACCAGTTAAAAACAGTCAATGTAAAATACGCAAATAAAAGGTACATTGCAGTATAAGAAATTAAACATTAAAGAGCAGTTAAAAACAGTCAACTTAAAAATATGAAAATAAAAGTTACATTGCAGTATAAAAAAATTAAACATTAAAGAGCAGTTAAAAACAGTCAACATAACATTCATATAAACATATAAAACCAGATAAAATAGCAGATTTTAGGCTGCTAGTATGGGACAGTTTATAAGCCGCTGCCCTACACACGTTATCAGAGTGCAATAACCATTTTGTGGAAACCCAGACTTTGTTGACCAATAAGGTTGGCACTATATGCAGGCAGAACCATATGTCTTTACCATCTCATCCATCCACCACGGGCCCCGCAGGATCATATGAGTTTGTACTCTGGTTACGCATAATCAAGAGTGGAAGTACTTCTCTTTACACTACAATATAGTCGTCACTATAAGGCTTAGTTTAATCACAGCAAACTTTGCAAAATCCTGAACAGCTCCAACTGTTTCTTGTAGATTTTACCATAAAATCTATGTCACTCCCGCGTTGGAGAAATTCTCAGACATACAGTATATTCATTTCCTGTTCAGACATACTCCCAGAATGGCCACAATCCTAATCTAACAAATTGTAAAAAAAAAAAAAAAACATCCCAAAAGGCACCAAGTTACTCAGTTCACTTCAATATTTGTTTCAGACAACATTAATGATAAAAATTTCCTTTTCGTCGCTTAATCACTGTCTAATCAAGTCATTTCATTTTCATCTTACCCTTGCTGATTGTCATACAGTTTCAACAAAAATCAACTTCAGTATAAGAAATGAGCATTTAAATTGTTCAAAAAGAAAGGTCTTCAGTCTTGATTTTAAAGAACTGAGAGTAGCAGCGGACCTGCAAGTTTTCTAGGAGTTTGTTCCAGATATGTGGAGCATAGAAACTGAACGCTGCTTCCCCCTGTTCAGTTCTGACTCTGGGGACAGAAAGCAGACCTGTCCCAGATGACCTGAGAGGTCTGGGTGGTTCATAGTGTACTAGCAGATCAGAAATGTATTTTGGCCTTAAACCGTTTAGTGATTTATAAACCAGCAGATGTATTTTGAAATTAATTCTTTGAGGCACCGGGAGCCAGTGTAAGGACTGGAGTGATGTGTTCAACTTTCTTGTATTTTGTAGTTGTAATTGTCTTTTGTTTTAAACATTGTTGTTTGAAGCAGCGCACAGACTTTTAATTGTTCCTCTTTTGCTCCAAAAACAACCACCTCAGTTTTTCCTTCATTTAATTTAAGAACGTTCTGACACATCCAGTCGTAATTTGTTCAATGCACTTAGTCAGTTTTGCGATAAGGTTATGTAAAATCTGAGCCAGTGGAAGCATGTAGATATTAAACAGAAGAGGCCCAAGGATGGAGCCTTAGGGAACGCCACACGTCATATTTGTGTGCTCAGATGTATAATTACCTTGACACAAAGTAATCCCTATTCTTTAAGTAGGATTCAAACCAGTTTAGTACTGAGCCAGAAAGGCCAACCCAGTTCTCCAGCCGGTCTAGTAATATGTCGTGGTCAACCGTGTTAAATGCAGCACTGAGATCAAGTAATGAAATTTTGCCATTATCTGTGTTAAGGTGGATGTCATTAAAGACTTTAACAAGAGCCGTCTCAGTATTGTGGTGTGGTTGAAAACCCGACCAGAAGGCATCAAAACCATTGTTTAGTGACAAGAAAAGGTTGAGTTGTTGAAAAAACGCTAGATGGTTCTTTTTTAATAGTGGCTTGATGACTGCAGTTTTCAGGGCCTGTGGAAAGATACCTGAGAGAAGAGACGTGTTTACAATCTGTAAAAGATCTGATGTCAGACAATTCGAAATCTTTTTGAAAACACCCGTTGGTAGAATATCAAGGCAACAGGAGGAGGTTTTCAGATGTTGTATAATGTCCTCCATGTTTTTACGGTTGATTGTATGAAATTGTGTCATATTGGAGTTAGATTTACCTGAACACTGTGACAACACATATCCTGTACTTGATATGGCGGCACTGACTGTTTGTCTAATCTTCTGAATTTTGTCTTCAAAGAAAGAGGCAAAATCATTGCAGGCCTGAAGGCTTGTCTTGGAAAGAGTCTTGAGTGCCACTAGGCGTGCAGCCTGGAGTCGGCACATATCAGATAATGCTTGCTGGATTTTGCACATAAGCATCCTGGCACAGGTACCTGGCGTTTCACATTTTGCCGGGGTTGAACAATGGGGGAAGGAAGGGGTGTAAATTTGATTCCAGCATCTACCAGCTGCTTCATCTGGTCAGTGAACTCCAACATGGGGATGGGGGAAAGAGGATAAAGGGTGAGTGGAGAGAGCAATGGATCCTCAAATGCTTTGGTAAGGGTGTTTGCGGGCTGTTGGACGGGTGAAAAGGGGGTTGAGATTTCTCATCTCTGCGCTGTTGTCTCCCATGGTCAAATCTCTGCTCAGGTGGGGGCTGTGGTGGATTACTGCCACACTTTATGTCTTCGTCTTGTTTAGATTTGTCTTGTTATGTGTCCTTGGCAGAGGGAGCAGATGTGTAGCGCAGAAAGTGAAGCAGGTTAGAGGTGAACTTTACTCCTGGCTTGTTAAGGAAAAGTCCAATAAAAGACCTACAAAATGTATAACCATGGAAAGAATGACTATATGTTTTTTGAGAGGCGTTGCTACAGTGGCTTGAGAAAGTTTACACACCCATGCTAAAGTTGATTAAAAAGAGGAATAAAAAACATCTTTTGGAAATTGATCTTAATGCCTTAATTAAAAAAATGTAGGAAAATCCAACCTTTAAGGACACCAATTTTCTTTCTATTTTGTGAATGAATAATGTATTGTAAATAAATAAATGTTCTTCCTTAAAATACAGGGGGCATAAGTATGCATACCCCTATGTTAAATTCCCATAGAAGCAGTGAGATTTTTATTATTAAAGACCAGTTATTTCATGGATCCAGGATACTATGCATCCTGACAAAGTTCCCTGGGCCTTTGGAATTAAAATAGCCCCACATCATCACATACCCTTCACCATACATAGAGATTGGCATGGTGATATTTCAGTTAGCATTGAGAGATGATCTTATAGAAAGTTCCCCTGCCTATCTCTAAAATAGGGCAGTAGGTAAATGAACACCTTAAGAAAACATAATTCGAGCTCTGCTGACCTCAGACGAGACAGTAAGATACATTTTTAAGGCATGTTAAATAAAAAAGTAGAGTAGTTTTAAATGTCTCTACTCTATACAATATATTTTATAGATAGCTATATCTTTGTGATGATCACACCACAATAGTACTTCAGATATGCTAATTTCAAAAGGAATACATGATTTAATATTATACCCATCTGAAAATATATCAAGCTTTCCCTACATTTACCTTTTATTTGTTATCTTACTACGATTTGTCAAATATAGTAGTACAGAGTTAAAGGCCTGGGGGGCAAATGAGGCAATTTGTTTTTTCAAGCACCAGGCAGTTATTCACACACAAAGTAGATAAGGATGTAAGAGACAGGTGAATGAATGATGGGGACATAAAAAGACTATAATAGAGAGAAGATTAGCCTGCTCTCTTGAGGTCGTGTCTCAGCATTGGAGTACCCGTCACAAAGCGAGGTCAGGCACATGAGCGGCAAAACCTTTCAGGCAGCCGTGATTGGGTGGACACCTGAACATGCTCAGCTTAGTCTGGCTAATTGTTTCTACAACAATTAAAAAAAAACTGGCTCCATCAATTAGGAGCTCCCATTCTCATTACGGCTTGTTGTTTCTCCCTGGATGTGACAGACAGTGGCGGCAAACACCTGCTCTGTGCTGTTTGTTTTTTTTACGTGTGTAGATGTACATATACAGTCGATAGTCAAGTGTGTTGGGCTGACAGATGTGTGCATACATAAGTGTCGCTGAGAATGTCAGGTAAGTTGTTAGGCTGTGGAGTCAGTCAGGGGATGTACATGTGCAGATGTCTGTAAACTGATGGGGTTAGATTACGGTTTTGGTTTGCCTGCACAGCACAGTTTGTGTGTGTGTGTGTATGTTGAAGTGTTTAGCTGCTGTCAGATGGGCTGCCTCTTTAATCTGTGCAGACAGCTTTGTAATTGCACGAAAGAGGGGTAGGGTGGGGGGATCTGCAGCTGATACACACCCACAGTCTGAAAGATGAAGAAATAATAAAAGTGGAGTAGGTTTGTGTGTGTCTGTGGTGATGTAGGGGGGATTGGTTGGGGTGGAGAGTATGAGGACTGGCAGCAGACGTCCTTGGGATCGGGGGACTCGGTCCGTCGCCGAGGCAACAGCATCATTGTCTGGGTCGATTCACTCGATCCCTGCCTGTTCACCCACTCAATCTGGTCAAAACCAATTGAGTGCCTTTCTGAACGAATTCCAATGGCAGCCATAAGAGCCTGCCGGATTTTCATTTCAAACGCATTTCAAACAGTTTCGCTTTCAACTCCCTCCCATCGCCGGGCCCACCATAATGTGGTCCTCTCCTCTGGTCCCGGCCTCCTCCCCCGAGTCCACCCACCGCACAGGAGATGAACTCACCAGACAGGTGCCACACTGCTCAGAATGACAATTTGCCTTTTGGAAATCAGCCTCTGGCTCCATTGTGTTCCCTGAAATTGAGTTAGCCCATCAGCAGACACTCAACAGCTCCCTCCTGTCCCCTCCTCCCACCTCCCTCTCCCCATCTCTCTCTGTCTCTGTCAGGTCCTTTAATGTTAAAGCTAGCGCAGGAGAGTGCTTCCATTTGAAAGTGTTCACAATAAAAGCATATTTTAAATTGGAAGAGCATTGCATATTATGCAACTGTTAGGGAGATGTCTGTCATGAAAGGTTGTAATAAAAAGACCTGGACCATATGTGAGCAGGCAGCAGTAAGAGCAAAATTCATTTTCATGTGCACAAATGGTATCGGTGCAGTCTGATTGCTTATTTTTATGTGATACAAAGTAGACTGGTTGGGGTGGAAAAAACCCAGCCATCCTTCAATAAAGGTGAAACAACGCCATGTTAGCTGAGCCTCTGTACTGGGCTGTGATTAAAAGTGTATCCCATAGTCTCCTAAAAACAACCACCTTCTCTGCCTAGCTCCAGCAGAGCTGACTAGCAGCAACTCTTGACATGTTATTTATGATTAGGTCAGGCAGAGGGTCCTTGGTCAAGCCTAATTAATTACTGCGTCGAAAAGCAAATGAGTTATCCATCAGGAGAAGTGGATGGAGAGATCCATCCATCTTAGGTCATCCTGCAGAACAAATGGTCTGAGGTTAAGCGTATTGCACAAGTAGCACTAACTAACCTAGTTACTGATGCAGCGAGACTTACAGTAGTGCAACAATGGCAGGAGGGCAGAGGACCGCTCTGTTCAGTTGATTGCTTGGCCAACATCCATCCATCCATCTTCATCTGCTTATCCGGTATCGGGTCGTGGGGGCAGCAGTTCCATTAGGGGACCCCAAACTTCCCTTTCCCGAGCCACATCAACCAGCTCCGACTGGGGGATCCTGAGGCGTTCCCAGGCCAGGTTGGAGATATAATCTCTCCACCTAGTCCTGGGTCTTCCCCAAGGCCTCCTCCCAGCTGGACGTGCCTGGAACACCTCCCTAGGGAGGCGCCCAGGTGGCATCCCAGATGCCCGAACCACCTCAACTGGCTCCTTTCGACGCGAAGGAGCAGCGGCTCTACTTCAAGCTGCTCTCGGATGACTGAGTTTCTCACCCTATCTCTAAGGGAGCCACCCTCCTGAGAGAACCCATTTCGGCCGCTTGTACCCTGGATCTCGTTCTTTCGGTCATGACCCAGCCTTCATGACCATAGGTGACGGTAGGAACGAAAATTGCCCGGTAGATTGAAAGCTTTGCCTTCTGGCTCAGCTCTCTTTTTGTCACAACGGTGTGATAAACGGAATGTAATACCGCACCGGCTGCTCCGATTCTCCGACCAATCTCACGCTCTATGGTCCCCTCACTCGCAAACAAGACCCCAAGGTACTTAAACTCCTTCACTTGGGGTAGGGACTCCTGCTCAGAACCATGGCCTCAGATTTAGAGGTGCTGATCCTCATCCCAGCCGCTTCACACTCGGCTGCAAACCGATCCAGTGAGTGCTGAAGGTCACAGACCGATGACGCCATCAAGACCACATCATCTGCAAAAAGAAGCGATGAGATCCCAAGCCCACCAAACTGGAACCCCTCCCCGCCCCGACTACGCCTCGATACCCTGTCCATAAATATTACAAACAGGATTGGTGAGAAAACGCAGCCCTGGCGGAGGCCAACCCTCACCTAGAACGATTCTGACTTACTGCCGAAAACCCGGACACAGCTCTCGCTTTGGTCATACAGAGATTGGATGGCCCTGAGAAGGGGCCCCCTCACCCCATACTCCCGCAGCACCTCCCACAATTTCTCCCGGGGGACCCAGTAATACGCCTTCTCCAGATCCACAAAACACATGTAGACTGGTAGGGCACACACCCAGGCCCCCTCCAAGATCCTTGCGAGAGTGAAGATCTAATCCGTTGTTCCACAGCCAGCACGGAATCCGCATTGTTCCTCTTCAATCCAAGGTTTGACTATCGGCCAAACCCTCCTTTCCAGCACCTTGGAGTAGACTTTACCAGGGAGGCTGAGAAGTGTGATATCCCTGTAATTGGCACACACCCTCTGGTCCCCCTTTTTGAAGAGGGGAACCACCACCCCGGTCTGCCACTCCTTAGGCACTGTCCCAGACTTCCACGCAATGTTGAAGAGGCATGTCAACCAAGACATCCCCTCCACACCCAGAGCTTTCAGGATTTCTGGACAGATCTCATCAATCCCTGGGGCCGCTGTGGAGTTGTTTTACGACCTCAGCGACTTCCACCAGGGAAATTGACGACAATCCCCCATCATCCTCCAGCTCTGCCTCTACCACAGAGGGCGTGTCAGCTGGATTTAGGAGTTCCTCAAAATGCTCCTTCCACCGCTCTATTACCTCCCCAGTTGAGGTCAACAACGTCCCATCCTTACTGTATACAGCTTGGATGATTTCTCGCTTTCCCCTACCGAGGTGGCAAACGGTTTTCCAGAAGCACCTTGGTGCCGACCAAAATTCCTTCTCCATGTCTTCTCCGAACTTCTCCCACACCTGCTGCTTTGCCTCTGTCACGGCAGCGGCTGCAGCCCTTCGGGCCCGTCAGTACCTTGCAACTGCCTCTGGAGTCCTCTGGGATAACATATCCCGGAAAGACTCCTTCTTCAGTCGGACGGCTTCCCTGACCACCGGTGTCCACCAGGGTGTTAGTGGGTTACCGCCTCTTGAGGTACCTAAGACCCTAAGACCACAGTTTGCCGCTGCAGCTTCAGCAATGGAAACTTTGAACATTGTCCACTCAGGTTCAATGCCCCCAGCCTCCACAGGGATGCCCAAAAAGCTCCGCCGGAGGCGTGAGTTGAAAGTCCGTCGGACAGGGGCCTCTTCCAGACGTTCCCAATTTACCCGCGCTACCCGTTTGGGCTTACCAGGTCTCTCCAGAGTCTTCCCCCATCCCCTGACCCAACTCACCACCAGATGGTGATCAGTTGACAGCTCTGCCCCTCTCTTCACCCGAGTGTCGAAAACATACGGCCTCAGATCAGATGAAACGATTATAAAATCGATCAATCGGACTTCCGTTGAAGTCCCTGACCTTCGCTGCCACCCGACCCCTTTGGTTCCTCCCACAGGTGGTGGGCCCATGGGCTGGAGGGAGAAGTGCCACGTCGCTTCTTCATCGCTGTGCCCGACCGGGCTCCGTGGCAAACCCGGCCACCAGGCGCTCGCTGACGAGCCCGCCGTCTGGGCCTGGCTCCAGTTGGGGGCCCCGGGCTTCCTCCGGGCGGGGTCCCTCGATCCCTTCCTTGTTCTTCCATAGGAGTCTTTTCCATTGCTTGGCCAAGTAGAACTTATTTGCAACCACTTATGGGATATGGGTTGTTGTAAAAAAAAAAAAAAAAAAAAACTTGCTGTGTGTGGCATTAGCAAACAGTGACAGCCATACAGCATAACATTAATATGGCTATTAGTGTCACATTAAAGGCTTCATATCTCTGTAAAGGCAGGTCACGTTGTTTAGCTTAATTTAGCTGCTGTCACTCATTACAAGGCAGAACAGAGAGTTTCTTCTGCTGTTTAATCGTTGATCACACTAACGCACACCAAGTTTACAGAAAATTAAGGAATTCTTGTGGGAGTTAAAGGGGATTTTCTAGTGTAGAAAATGTACAATCAGCTCAGATGGACACTTTATGTCCATGGTCAGTTTATCAATGGAATTTTTTGTAGCATCACCTCAGTCCAGTGTTTATGTGTTTATGTTTTTACCACAACCACAAAACAATCTTCAAGATGGACGCCTTTTTCAAATTCTGTGTTTTCGAATAGTATTCCTCTATGTGCAAGGTCCTATTCACACCCATGTTTAGTAAAATTCAGCCATTTATTTTATTCATGTAGTTCTGATTTGGATTGTAAATGTGTGGAAGTCAGTTGAAGTCAGTTTTAATCAAGTTTCAAGTCAGTCATCTAAAAGCACAGTATGTACACACATTACTAATTATAAGTGGTAACCTGTGTTTTGAGTGGGCTTTTTTTTCTAAATGAAATTAAGAAATGATTCAAAAGTGCTGACAACAAAAGGTTCCAGACTGGGAAACTGTCACCGAATGTAATGGGGAAATTATCTATGAGAGTAGCTAATTACTTGTCTTTTACTTTCAACACTGTGTGTGTGTGTCTCTTTACCTAGTGTAGAATCCAGTTGGCTGCATGTTTGACTCAAGGCAGTGCTGTCAAGAGTAGGCTACTGGCACTGTTTCTTAAAAGAAAACCACCAAATTGCTATGGTGCTTTGGAAATCTGTCATACTGTATCTGTGTGCTTCTCTTCCCTTATGTACAGTTATGCTCATAAGTTTGCATACTCTGGCATAAATTTTGAAATTTTGGCATAAATTTTGAAAATATGACTCATCATGCAAAATAACTGTCTTTGATTCAAGCATGGTGATCATATGAAGACAAATCTTTTTACATAGTTGTCTGGCTGCTTTTTAAACAATATTTATAACAGAAATAACCCAAATGGCCTGATCAAAAGTTTACATACCCGTGATTGTTTGGCCTTGTTACGGGCACACAAAGTGACACACACAGGTGAAAATGGCAATTAAAGGTTATTTCCCACACCTGTGGCTTTGAAAATTGCAATTAGTCAATTAGTCCATGAGTTTGTGAGATCTCACGTGGATGCACTAAGCAGGCTAGATATTGAGCCATGGGGCTCTACTCCGAGCTCCTCTTGGATGACTGAGCTTCTCACCCTATCTCGCCAGCCACCCATTTTGGCCGCTTGTACCCTTGATCTCGTTCTTTCGGTCATGACCCAGCCTTCATGACCATAGGTGACGGTAGGAACAAAAGTGGAAGATTCTTGGATCTCTCAATACCAAGCCAAGGTCAGGTAGACCGAGAAAGATTTCAGCCAAAACTGCAAGAGGAATTGTCGGGGATGCAAAGAAGAACCCACAGGTAACATCAGGGGAAATACAGGCTGCTCTGGAAAAAGATGGTGTGGTTGTTGCAAGGAGCACTATACGACGGTACTTGAACAAAAATGAGCTGCATGGTCGAGTTGCCAGAAAGAAGCCTTTACTATGTCAATGCCACAAAAAGCCCGGTTACAATATGCCCGAAAACACCTTGACGCACCTCACAGCTGAGGAGCGGAGTGACGAGACCAAAATAGAGCTTTATGGTCACAACCATAAGCGATATGTTTGGAGAGGGGTCAACAAGGTCTATAGTGAACAGAAAACCATCCCCCCCGTGAAGCATGGTGGTGGCTCACTGATGTTTTGGGGGTGTGTGAGCTCTAACGCCATGGGGCATCTTGTGAAGATTGATGGCAAGATAAATGCAACATGTTATCAGAAAATACTGGCAAACCATTTGCATTCTTCTGCACGGAAGCTGCGCATGGGACGCTCTTGGACTTTCCAGCACGACAATGACCCCAAGCACAAGGCCAAGTTGACCCTCCAGTGGTTACAGCAGTAAAAGGTGAAGGTTCAGGAGCGGCCATCACAGTCTCCTGACCTTAATGTCATCGAGCCACTCTGGGGAGATCTCAAACGTGCAGTTCGTACAAGAGGACCAAAGACTTTGCATGAACTGGAGGCATTTTGCCAAGATGAATGGGCAGCTTTACCACCTGCAAGAATTCAGGGCCTCATAGACAACTATTACAAAAGACTGCAAGCTGTGATTGATGCTAAAGGTGGAAATATATAGTATTAAGAACTAAGGGTATGTAGAGTTTAGAACAGTGGTTGGTTCATTTTTTTCTTTGTTGCCATGTTTTGTTTTATGATTGTGCCATTCTGTTAGGCCCTACAGTTCATTGTGAATCCCATAACAGATAAAAAACTTGTTTTGTCTGCTCACTCATGTTTTCTTTACACATGGTATATATATTACCAATTCTTCAAGGGTATGCAAACTTTTTAGCTCAACTGTAACCAAGCAATTAATGAGCTAACTCTGCTGTTCTAGCTTCCGAGTATTCCATGTATTTGTAGTTTGGGGGGTGCATTTTTATGTATGTAGAGATTGGCAGTAGAGAGATGACAGGAAATGTAAGAAGAGAACTGGGGAATGACATGCAACAAAGATGCGGCAAAGGGCGGTCATCTGCCTCGACCGGTTGGGGGGGGTGAGATAAAGAGACAGACAGAGACAGAGAAAGAGAGAGAAAAACAGACAGAGGGATAGAGATATAGAGAGAGAGACATGGAGAATTGTTTCAGAGGGTGTCGAGCAGGAACATGGAGGCAGCAGTGACTCCAACCACAGATCCAGACTCCACAGCTCCAGAGCCAGAAACACCTGCAGGAACTGATAGGAGGAGAGAGGAGAGGAGCAAGAAAGCACAAGACTACAGGGGCAAGGGACCACAAGACTAGGGGAAAGGGAAGAAGTCGAGTTAGTATAACATGCATTAATGGGATGAGGTTGCATACAGATGGAGAGAAGGAGGAGGAAAGAGGTTCTCAGTGCATCATGGGAAGTCCCCTGGCTGTCTAGGCCTATAGCAGCATAACTAAGGAATGGTTCAAGACTCACCTGAACCAGGACTCACCTGAACCATTACCGGACAATTGAACCTCTGAATGTCAAAATGGATGTCAAATCTAATCAATCAAAATCAATCTAATAGTTGTTGAGATATTTCAGTCAGTGCTGGACCGACCGACCGACAAATATTGCCATCCCTAGAGCCATGTGGCTAATAACAACCCATCCATCAGCTATACCCACTAATCCTGAGGGCTGCAGGGAGCTTGAGCCAATCCTAGCTGACAGTCAGCGAGAGGCGAGATACACCCCGGACAGGTCGGCAGTCAATCACAGCGCTGACACACAGGGACAGACAACCATTCACACTCACATTCGCACCTAGAGGCTATTTTTATTTAAGGTTGCCAGTCAACCCAACCTGCATGTCTTTGTTCTGTGGAAGGAAAGTGGACTTCCACCACTGGAAGAAATAGGCAGCATCAACATTTGAGATCTGGGTGTGAGTCAAATCCACTCCATAAAAAAATTAAGCTATTTTGCACATACATTAATATTAATCTCAGATTTGTAGACTTATTTAATGGATACAAGTTAATCTGGATTCATATTGTGTAAGCATATGGGATTCCCTCTTGACCGTGATTATAAATGACTGAATGATCTACAGCGTTCACAATCATTTTAATCAATAAAATTATAATTGAATAATGCAAATGTATGTACTATTTCTATAGCACATTTTACAAACACAAAGTTACCAAAGTGCTGCACAGAAAACTCAAACATACAAAACAATTAAAATAAAATATTGTAAAAAAGAAAAGAAAAATACAATAATAAAATATAAAAGTATAAATACAGTATACAATACAGTAAAACAATAAGAGACATCAGAGGACCACACAACTCACATGGAGTTAAAAGCCAAAGAATAAAAATGTGTCTTTAGACGAGACTTAAAACACTCAACTGTTGGGGCTGTTCGGACATGGAGGGGCAGAGTGTTCCAGAGTTTAGGTCCAACCACAGAAAAGGCCCTGTCCCCCCCCGAGTTTTAAGTCTTGTCTTGGGGACCACAAGCTGGAGCTGGCTCTCTGACCTCAGTGACCGCGCTGGCCTATAAATTAGGATGAGGTCCGAGATATATGTTGGGGCCAGTCCATTCACAGCTTTAAAAACAAAACAATAAAATCTTAAAATCAATCCTAAAACGTACAGGAAGCCAGTTCAATGAGGCAAGAATTGGAGTTAAATGAGCGCGCTTTTTGGTTCCAGTTAAAAGACGTGCTGCAGAATTTTGGACTAACTGTAAGCGTGAAAGTGCTTTGTGATTTATACCGATATAAAGTGCATTACAGTAGTCTAAACGAGAAGAAATGTAGCATTTCTGTTAGATTAGCTTGGCAGAAGGAACACATCTCTAGTATGTTCTTCTATATATAACGATTCAAACTGGATTATCATGAATGTTCTCTCTGAGCATAGCTCACAATGAATAATCTGTGTTGACCAGAGCTCTAGTAGAGTCTCCTGCAATCAAACTTGTTATTGTCTCAGACAGTATTATCTTATATGAGCCCCCTTGGGCACATTTTCAAAACTGCATAATTGCATTTTTCTGGTATGTTTACATTTCAGATTTTTTTTCCAGTATACAGCTGCTGGAATATAAACCCAATTACTTGAGAAGTGAATGGGAATGTTCCAGACCAAAGTAATGCATCAATGTCAAGCAGGACTGAGATCTGCTGGTGAAATATGATTTTTCTCTCTATCTGTAGAAATAAGTTCCCAACTCAGTAAAATGAAAATAAACTGCTATATTTGCCAGCCACGGCCCATTTACCAGATGGTGCATGGGAACCGTGGGTATATTGATTTAAAAACAAAAAAAAGAAATAACTTGATGTACCTTACAGGAGGTAGTGAAGAATATGCTTAGTCCACAGTACGGAAAAGACATTACAGATGATTCTGGAAGTCAACGTTTTTCTTCACTACCACATACAATTTTGAAGAGAAATTGGATTTGCAGTTTCATCTCTAGAGACTGAGCTTCATGCTTGAGTTTAGAGTGCAGCATGTTTATGTATGTGCTTTCATATTAAAGCCTGCTCACTAACACTTGAATGGCCATTACAACACAGAAAAGGTTTTAAACTGCAATGATGATAACACTAGTGAACAAATGCAGAAAAAAACAGCTGAAGTTCATCACATATGCATTTGTTTCACTCATTTTCTCTCTTTCTCTCTCTTAAGTATTTGCTGTGTCTCTCACTCTACACTAACAAACAGCACCAAAATGCTGTAAAAACAGTAACTACCAAACAGCAGACATTTTATTGTGGTAATGTTCAATGAACGCTGGCAAATAATTGAAGCTCAGAGGAAAATAATTGCATGTTTTGGCTCATGTACCTTATCTCCTCTCCACATCACCTCAACCACAGGCCATTTCCCTTTGCTTGAGGACAACCTGTAAAAACCTTATGAGGGCCAGTAACCTGAATGGAGCTCACTTAACTGAGACATGGTACAAATCACGCTTAAAAGCTATCCATTCCAGTGTATTGTACTTCTTGTCTTCGTGTGTGGGTTAATTTCATGCCAACTGTCTACACACCTTTTATGTGTGGGGACCTTTTTGTCTGATGCTGAAAAACACCTTGAGGGTACATTATTTCCAGGAATAGCTTCTTTTTTTCTCAGACTGAGGCACTAATAATGGCATCATACAAGGCAGAAAGGTAATTGAATTGGAAGTACTTTTAAGGACATTTTTCCTTTATTAGATAATGACCAAAGAGAGGTGCCAAGAAATGAGTGGGGAGAGAGATGGGATCTGACCTGCAACAAGGATCCCTGACTAGATCATGTTCCTTATCTGTATATGATCATATGTAGTCAGTTTAATTGAGCTTAGCTCAACCCTGTGCATTTCTGTTTAGTTCTGAGTGAGTCAGGCACTGCTCAAGCTGGTCCAGTGTAGTATGGTCTATTGTTTCATGTAAAGTTCAGAATTGGGATGCAAATAATTAATTTCATTAGAAACGTTCCACTTCTGGGATTGCGCCATTGCCGAAGGAAATTCCGCCGGATTTCATTCATTTATGCCTGATATCCGTTGCCTTGGGCTTCCATTGTGTTGACGTTTTAAACCCTGGTCAATTTATGATGACTATGGTTAACCAGATCTCTGCAGGGGAAGTCCAGACAGCTAACTAGACTATCTGTCCAATCTGAGTTTTCTGTTGCACAACTTAAACAACTTTTGATCATACATGTGTTCCACCAAAACAAGTTCCTTCCCGAGGCTATTTTGCAAAGGCGCCGTTGCTCCGTACAGCGCTTAGTGCTAGATTCTATTTCTGCATTGCCTGTTTCTGACCTCAAATGTTTTCAGAAATATATTTTACTGTGCTGTTTGGCTGTAAAATAAAAAAAAAAGTTTGTGACCAAGTCGAGCCAGAAACCAAGCGGCGACCACCGGCTGACTCGCCAGAGAAAGCTGTCTTATTTTTTGGAAGACCAGCACTGCCTAGTTTTACAGTTTTTTCGCAGTTCAGAGGCTGTCATTGCCACTTCTTTGAGACCCTAGGCTCTGATTGGTTGTTTTCTTTATGCTATTAGACGCACCAGGGGGAAGAAGAGGAATGGGATTTTTTTTCACACAATATTTGATTTATGTACTGTCAGGAAGATATAGTGAAAGTTTGAGCAAATATGACAAAAAGTAAACTTTTTTATAAAAGTTATTAACTCTACTTCTTTAACATCAGACAAATTTAATATAAGGAAATGATAATAATACCTGTGCCCTTTGTCACGTTGAAGCCACTATGTGTAGGCTTTGAAATTCCTTTTATCTGTTGGAAGTAAAGTATAAAGAATGATTTGCTGCATGCTGCCGGATTCAAGCTTGGGACATTGAAATGAATGGCCTGAACCCAACACATAGAAGGTGTTCATTGGGATTGTTTCATGTTTCTACAAACAAAAACTTCAGCCATCACAATCATTTGAATGAATGAATTTGATGCACATAGAACTTTAACACACGTTAACTTCAAGCTTAAACCTATGTAAGCTACCATACAGGCAACGTAGCGTGTTGTTATCAAACTCAGCAATATCAACTCGACTTCTGCTACTGTTGAGTTAATAAATAATAATAGAAGTAAACACTTTTTTACATGATCATTATTAATGGTCATGATATTGTAAATGCGGTCATACGGACAAGGACAATGCTGTGTATCTTCTTGAGCTCAGATGCATGCATATCAAGCTGTGGAGATCAGTGGTGTTGTCTGCTAGCAAACATTAGCTGCGACGTGGCCCCTGTTACTCTGTGTTAGCCTGCTGATTCATTCAGAAACGCATATATATATTTTGACAGGAGCCAGATTTGTGCAGACCGCTTAAACACATATCAGAATTGCCAGTCATCATTTTACCAGCTGTTCTGAAATGATCTGAATGCGTCTGTAGTGTTTGGTGTGTGGTGTGCGCGTTAGAGGATAATGAATGACAGATAAAGAGTGAGAGAAAAGAGGAAAGACAAGAGAACTCAAGTTTCATACATCCTTAATATTCCTCTACCAACATCAAACGGCAGCAGTACATGACAAATGAGATAGCATCTTGAAAAAGACTTCATTTATACTTTCAAAAGCAGCTCAACAATGCACTGTGTACAGTTGAATAAATAATACATAAATAAATCACATAGAGGTAGCATGGTAAAGGCACAGAGGAAGCGAAGTAGAGAGGAAGTCTGCCCACAAGCCGTGGAGTTAAACAAACCATCACCAAGAAGTAAAGTGATGATGGATTGAAGCAATCAACATTCTTTTCTGATCACCCCTGCACAAGCTAAGGAACCTTTCTATAATCCTTCTCATAACTCAAACAGATGCTGTTTGGTTCCTTTTTCTCTCGCTCAATGGAAACTCTTTGTTCAAAAACCCCCATTTGTTTAATTACCCCCAGCGGTGGAGCCAATTAAGAATTTAAACTCAATTAAGTCTCAAGTGTGATTGTCTTCTTTTTTTTTTCTTTTTACTTCAAGTCAGATAATGACGTGGCCCAGACAAAAGCCCCTGTGGTGAGTACAGTCATTTATATGGAGGATTGTTTACACATTTAATTACTCTCCAGGGCTTTTTCCACCTCAAATAAGATACAGTCAGAATCTTCAACATATTCTTTTAACGGATATGTAGTGTCAGATTATACATCAAGAAACAAGACACCACTGGTTTAAATAAAAACATGTTTTTTTTTTTGCATGTGTGTGTGTGTGCTTGTGAGTTGCTTTCAAGTCATTGGTCATTGTTACATTTTCTCTCTGGAAGCTCCCCCCTCTGAACCCACAGTATCTGATTCCGCTGTGTGTAGCTACATCAATAGACAGTACTGCATCACATCCAGTTGTCTTGTGGCAGTTTTAAGCAGCTGATTTCCAGCAGTACCAATCAGCTACTTCACCAGCTCTTTCAATAATAAATGAGACACAGAATTATGCTATAATATGACTACAGCTACAGACAAGCTTTCCTCGCCAATAAATGACAAACTGTTGTGCGAGACTAATAGTGTTCTGGCTACTTGTCTGTAAGGTTGCTGCCAGTGTGTGTATATGCATGATAATGTTGTTTTGTGAGCAGACCTACTCTAATGAGCTTCTTTTGCTGTGTGTACTCTTTAACCAACTGTATTGGAAAAAGAATCACCTACAATTGTCTATTGTTGACTATTCAACAATAGACAGCTGTAGGTGCCAAGTTGACTATTCGTATATTTAGTCTATGTAAATGACCTCTGATGATTACTCTCTTACTATTATTACTATCTCTTTTCATGCCTTCATGTTAGGTCATAATGACAAGTCAAAATACACATTCCCTTTACAAAAAACTAAAAAAGCATCAGATAGCTTGACCAGCACAGTTTCTTCTTGCCCTTACCTAACAGTTGAAACAGAAATAGACACTTGCAGCATTAGTAGTTCTGGCCAAGAGCGTTTTGTAAACACAGCTGACGTATTTTAATTATTGTTTGTTTGCTACCTCCGGTCCCCCCAATCAATGTTGATTTCAATTTTACTAATGTGATGAGTGCTTGGCCCCGCCCTCTGTCCCCTGTCTCCAGCCCCTGCTCACTATTCCCAGGCCATGTACTCTCCGCTCACACCTGCCATCCTCGAAACATCCACTAGACCGACACACCTGTTTCCACTTTCCTCATCAGCCCTGCAGTAACCTCTAATGGGTCTAAATTAGGATACTTCTGTGAGTGCACTTACACGTCCTACACTGTGCACACTTGTGCAGTGCATACATTTCGACAGGGTAGGGTTGTCTCAAATCGCGCACAGCCGTCTAGAAATGACCAGAAATGACTCTTCCTTCTTCTTCTGTGTAATGGTATATTGCAGCTAGGGGGAGCCTTACCGCCACCTATTGTTTTTTTCTCACTAACCGACGGCATCATAGTGGTACTTATTGTAACAAACGCATGTATATATATTACATTTTCTATAGTTTGTATCTATCTGCAGCTTCCTCTCCTGCCACTTTCACAACTTTAAAAGCAGATGGCGACTGAGTTTGAGTAGTGTTCAACGATCCACACTCATCATTTTGGATGCTTTGAATACTGGCTGCTTTGAGTACTCGCAGGGCACTGAATGTGGCCACACTTGGTCAGTGTGAACCATAAACTGGTGTGAATGTACTCAAAATAACAAGTGTATAGAAGTACTCACTATGAGACATAGTACAGACCTTACCTGCTCACCTCCTCACCTGCGTCTCATGTCCTCATTAGTCATTCTCTACAAATACCTGTCCACTTCTTTTATCAGATCATCAAATTGCAATGTGGTGTGCAATTTGGACTTTTGCTGCCTCTGTATTATTTCACTAATACATTTCTGAAGTAGGCTTATTATAAAGGATAAAGGATACATTATCCTGTTGCATCCTTAGTCTGCATTTGGGTCCTACTCCCGGTACCCTCCATGACCATCTGTGACAACTAAGAATTTCAGTTAAATCTGACCTCTTTTTTTCTAAGCATGTTTTCTGTGTGACAACGGAAAGCATTACAGGAGCAGCAACAGTAACCAAGGGGACATTAGTGAACAGTCAGATTGTTGCCCACCTAGAGCCAGGTTCTGTTTAAGGTTTCTAGGAAGTTTTTCCTTGCTGCTTTCACACTAAATGCATGCTCTTGGGGGAATTACAATTTATAGAGTGTGGTCTTGACCTACTCTATCTGTATGTGTCCGGAGATAACTTAAAAACTAAAAATTGCAATCATTCTACATCCAAACAAATTGGCGGCCAATACATGCCACTTTCTCTATTTATAATAGAATGACCTGTAAAGCGAGTGATTTTATGAAATGAATTGTGAGTTTGAAACATAGGCTAGCCAATCATTCAAGCTGTTAAAGGCTTTAAAACATATTTTCAAGTAATTGAATTAACCACGCCGGATAAAAAGCATCAGGACTTAAACTGTGATGTACAACAATATATTATTAACCTCATTTTAATTTGCCCTTACAAACTCCTCATGCCAGACTGCTCTTCTAATGATAACACAATGCTGAGATGAGGTGAAACACAGTGTGAAGAGAGGGCTCTGAGCACAAGATTAAAGCTATGTTGATTTGACAGAAAGCTGAGGTTGTCTGGAGTTTAACAAGTCACACACACATACACACCGTGTCTGTTTCAGGACACAACTACAAATAATGATGCTGGTCCCAATGGACCAGAATTGTGGATTCCCTTCTGACATTTCTGTCTCACTAACTCTTTGCCTTTTACCTCCCCCTCTCATTCTACTCCCCCAAGTCCCCTGCCATCTACCCTCTTACTCATCCTCTGTCTGCATCCTCAGCCAGCTGTGTTTGTTTTTTTTCCTTTCTGCCCTCTCAGCTCCACTCAAGCCTCGTCTCTTCCTCTTATCTCTCTCTGTCCACCTTACCTTTTGACTCTATACATTCATCTGCATTTAGATGCTGATGGTTGGTCAATATGTTGACCCAGACATTCTTGTAAAACATTTCTTTGAGTTGACTAAGGGGCTCAAAACCACAAATGGAGCTCTAAGTCATTTGTGACAAAACAGTAATGTTGCACTTTTGATTGGCTACCAGCTGACTTGCAACATCCAATTTCCGAAACAATAAGTTACTTGCTCAGCATCTAGTTTCATGAAAAAACGATCCACTTTTCCAATTTCTTTAAAAAAATGTTTAGCTTAACTCACTAAACGCAAGTAAACTTTTCCATTGGATGCGTTTTCTGAACATTATCAAGCTATAGTTTTTTTGCTTGCTAAAAGCAAAGTCTTTGCCAGTTTCATATAGCCTCCTTAATGTTCCCTGGTACATCACACAGTTGTTTAGCTTTCATGGTTGCATTTACATTGTCTCAGATAGGCACTCAGTTTAAACATGAGTGTACTAGTTTGCCCGCCAGGTTGCCGCCGAGCCTCTGAAATGGTTGTCAGATGGTTAACTGTCTGCTTTGCATCTGAGGTGTGAAGAGAATTCTCTCTCTGCTGGTGATTGAGTAGTACATCGTTTCATTCACGTCTGGTACCATTCTTACAGATTCTCAGATTTCTGTTATTTATTATTAAAGGTCCCATGGCATGGTGCTCTTTGGATGCCTTTATTTAGTGGTCCCCTAATACTGTATCTGAAGTCTCTTTCCCAAAATTCAGCATTGGTGCAGAATTACAGCCACTAGAGCCAGTCCCACAATGAGCTTTCATTGGTATGTGCCATTTCTGAGTCTGTAGCTTTTTTTTTGGAGGGGGGGGGGGCAAGGTGTAGGCTGGGGATGTTGCTTTGACCAACTGCCACTTTAACCGTTTGAAAGCCATGATATCTCTCTCTCATGGGCGGGCCAAATTCTCTGGGAGGGGAAAGCAATAGTCACTTAATTTGAAGTAACTAGAAGTAGTACAAGAAATTTAAAGTAGTACAAGATGTAGTAAGTAGTAAGAGTGATTCCTAGCAGTTTCTTCTACTTTAAAAAAAAAAAATGAATGTGAAATTCATTCACCCAGGGACCGTATTATAATGCTATCAACATGACATTTCATGGCACATCAACTTTCCTTTCAAAAAAAGCGCTAGCAACCAGCCGTGTCCGTCACAAAAATGTAATTCTCAACACACTTAGATCCTCACATGTACGAGACATCTGACTCAAGCTTGGGAAGTTTCTAAGGTTACATGTAAGGGAAGCTGACAGGTTAACAAAAGGCAAATGAAGAGGGAACATCTCTTTAAGAAAATGTCACTTGTGATAGCTTTAAGATGTAAGTGGCCGTTTTGTGCGTCTCTGGCATAGTGGTTTACACCTGCTTTCCTGAAGGTGTCTATTCAGCTTAACGGTGGCGTAAATCCCTGCTTAAGAAAGTGGAGTGTACACAGCTTTATCTCAGAGCCTCTCCCCCTGCAAGCATCTGAGTCCTGATATTTATTCTCCAATGAGATCATTAGAGTAGGAAGAGCTGGAGGCGACCATATGGACAGCACTTCTGCTCAGCTCTGCCATTACTTAAATAGAGATCCTGGTCGATAGACACCAACATTAAACTCTGCGTGTTGACACGAGCACATATGCATGTTGGATGCATGACAGTGACTTAATGGCTGCATACGTATGACAAAGTGACAGTTACATTTGAAAAATGTATTGAATGTATGCATCATTTTTGGTTTAATATTAAGACAAAAGAAATATAGGGCATTTTGTGCACGAGTGGGGGGTTACATTGACTTGCAGGATTGAATGTTGTTTCAGTTAAAAAGATGACACCATAGCAGCAGATACAAGAGTTGAATAACAATGGCATGCAATACTAGTGCAAGCGAGCGCAGTCACCTTTATTAGAAATGTCATGAAGAGACAGTCTGAAAGAAAGCAAAAAGGTTGCAAATTTGCCCTGAAACTGCTGTTTGACATGCTGTGCTCACAATATCCTGCTTCCCTTTGAGTCATTAGAGATCAGAAGATGTTTTGCTTTAATCGTGCCTAAACCGCTCATTTGAGCAGATGTTTTCAAATTCCAACATTCATACAGATGTATATGGCATTCGACATCATACATTACTGTAGCAGCATGATCACCATTTCTTTCAAACAATCAACAATCAAATAATGGAGCCACTAACACAGTAACTTCACTGCTCTTTTTTTTGTTTGACTCCAGAAGACAAGAGAAAGATCAACATGAAAAAGAAGCAAATTCATAGGGCTCCAGGCATGCTTTTCATGCTAAAATATGCATAGGAAGCTGTGATTATTATGACTGCCTCTCTCTATGGAGCATGATTATTTGGTTTTTGCGTAATGTGCTTCTTATGATGCTGGTTATCAGTGTAGCAGTGTAGAACTGTAGAGGAAAATCTCTTTTATTAGGGAAAGTAAAGGGATATGATCTCATAAAGCATGAAATTCCCCGGTAACCTGGCAGCTCACCTGGTTGAGCGTGTGCCCTATGTACCAAGGCTTAGTCCTTATCGCAGCAGCCTGGGTACGATTCCAACCCGCAGCCCTTTGCTAACAAATGCCAATAAAAAAACAAAAAGTAATATTTTAATATTTAAAAAAATACATTAAATTCTGTATTTTTATATCACTATTTAAGGTATTATAGAACATGCATGTTTGAACCAAAAACTGTTATTATATTTTAGCACCAAATGTTGGTTGACAGTGTGGCCTCTACGTGAATTTATGTACAGTATAGATGTAAGACCGCTAAATCTGCACAAATAAGACAAAAGACAACCTTGCAATTCTCAGAGCACCCGCAAAGGGTGAAATCTACCCTGCACTGCCAAACAAATAGCGTTTTGTGCTTCTGTTCTGTTTGTACATATTTACTGTAAATTAGGTAATATGCATACACTTGGCGTAAAAATTGGCCCCTTACGTGTATGCAAATGAGCCTCATTGCAACAGTCCAGTTCACAAAGATCACCGCTAATAGCTACATGCAGTTACAGTGAAATAATTAGTGTCTTCAGAGAGTTGGTGTTAACTGAAGAGCACCAACAATACTGACAGACTGGAATATTAGATTCCAAATATGGTTTCTCTCAGTTCAATGTCTGAAGTTCTGCACCTCGTCAGTCAAGACCTGTAGCTCAGAAGAAAATGTCTGAAAATGTCATATTTCTTCTTCTCCCTGCCGTTGTTCTGCCTATTGCGTTCTTGGCATAAAGGCAACATTTATACTTTGCCGCATGGATAAATGCACTCAGTTGCAAAACTCAGTGGCCGTGTTTGCGTGTTTGTTTTTATCAGTAGCCCAATATGTTTTGGGACTCGGATCTGAGACGGCACAGATTGAGGATTGCAGAGTGATGCGCAATTCATGGTTCCCACAATTCCCCCGTGAATGCATAAGCTGGAATTGCTTGGGGTCAGAGAAAAATACAGTGTAATGCAAGAGAAATTGTAAAAGAGGGCAGGAGTGAAATGATATGCACAAGGTAATTATAGAGCCTGAAGTGAACAGATGAATAGAGCCAATCGCCCCCCCCCAATCCCAAATGAATGAGTAGCCCTACAGCTGGACACCCGGCTGAAATATAGCCACTCTTTTTCTGGCCACCGACTGTACAAATTGTTCCCTGTGCTAGTCTATCGACACATGCTGTCTTTTCAGATAAAGCCACACCAGGGGGGCCGGGATGGTGTGCTGCATTTGGAGGCTTGATTATGCAGAGTGGCAGACTGAGAGAGGCATTTGGAGACGCTTTAGCAGACAGATCACTGCGGGGTCTCTATGGGTTGTGTTTTTGCCGTCCAGCAGCCTGAGCCTTACCAACAGAACTGCTTCCTTGTTGACTGGCAAGTTCCCCACCCCAATTGACAGAGCGCTCTGTGGGGAGCTGGAGAAGATAAGTAGGAGAATGGGTAAAGAGAGCACCGGGAAAAACAAAACCAGAAGAAAGAGACACAAATTCTACACAGGGAAAAAAGATGTTGAAAAGGAACGGAGAGAGGGACATTCTACAGTTGGCGAAAGTATTGTAGTGAAATTTCCTTTTTCCTCTACTTGTTTTGATTTTGTTTTTTAGTCTGTTTTTCCAGAGTCTAGCTGCACTACATCCAACATTTTCAGTGCAGTAAGCAATGCTAAATACAGTCTGGTGTTGACTTCCTTAACTCTGCCATTTACTGCATCACATTTCTCTGTCATCACTTTCTTACCATCTACCTGGTCACAGTCTGTTTCATGTTTGTGGATGAGTCTCCTGCAGTACCAAACAATGGCAGGCAGCGTCCATCTGGCGCTCTGTGCTGGCTATTTGTATAAGTCACACAGCTCACTGATTGCCAATAATGCTGAGCTGGCAAAGGGAGGCACAGGGAAAGATGAGGTGGTGATTGCGGCTACTCTGTGTGAGTCGATAATGGAGACTGTATGTCATGTGCAATTATGTATCTTACTGTGTGCCCGTAACCCATATGCTAATGAATGCTGATTTATGTCTCATTATGTTGATTTATAACAGGGCAACATGAGTGCCATTAACTGACTGTATAAAAAATGAGTTGGCACCATTAAAAGACATGATGTTAGCGTCACTCTGCCTTGGCGTTTTTAGGACGGCTCAGTAAAGCTTTGTTAAAAAATATTCTACTCCTAGATTTTTTTATGATAATAAAATATGACAGTTTGAAACTGATACACTAAAGTACATTGCACATTTTAGCCCATTAAATGCAAATCATGTGTACTTAACATTACTGCTGGCCATTTTCTTGACCATAACTTTGATTTCCTACTTTCCAGCCAGTGGTCTCCCCTCATTCCAGTCAGATAGGCAATCCATCACATTGAGCATGCAGTCACCCACTTTTCTTTCTGGTCACACTCTGAATATTTTTGTGGAGCATTTCATTTGGGAGCATATACACCATTTTAAACACTTTCCTTCATTGTGCTTTTAGGGATATTCTGACATTTAAGATTTGATAATCAGCTACTAAAAGGTACCGCTTTAATTAGCTCTGTTGTCAGTAATCAAACCTTGGAAAATAGGGAAACGTAAAATTTGATCAACTAATTATGCAAATTTGTCAATTACCTGCATTACAAAATACTGTGCATTGCTGTCTGCCACAGTGTCTTGAAAATATTGGCTTTAAAGCTGGATAAAATTCACTCTGTGTGACAACACAACATTGACAGATAATTACCCTGATACGGTGGATATGGCTGCCATGTTGGCAAACAGTTGCTTATTTATACATCCAGCAGACATGGAGCAACATAATCATTCATTTGGATGTGTATTTTAGGTCACGAAACTCAGTTTAGAATTTGCTCTCTTCTTAGCTTTGTTTTGGTCTCCACCAACTCCTGAGAGAAATGTCATCAAACCTTACCTTGCAAGGCAGCTGGATGCTCCAACCCAAGAATCGTGGGATCACGAGATCACACAAAAATTGATCTGGGTAGGCATCAAGTAATGCATTTGTGTCCAAACCACCGTTGCCCGGACCACGGCGTCCTGTGACGAGCTACTGGCAGCCACGGGCGTGGTTTACTTAAGGTGTGTGTGACGACACGGAAACAATGGCGGCTCAAGAGGTTAGTGTAGATGCTGCAATAGCGATATCAGAACTGGCGAGTATTTCTTCAATGAAAGACGAGCAAAGAATGGCACCAAAGGCTTTTCTTGATATTTTCTATTTTCTCCAGGTAGCACCAAAAATGTCATATGGTTTTCTGATCTGATAGTTTCCACAGATGGTTGTGTGTAACAAACCATGTGGTGCGTCAGGCTACATAAAACCAAAAGCTGAAAGATGCTTAAACACTGTAGATCCTTAAGGGAACTGCACCGTTGGGGGATAATTCTTTGTGGGTTTGTCACTACAAACAACATCAATTAGATCAGCTTTAAAAATTAGCAAGATAGTTTTTTTTATCATCCTATTATGGCGATAAATGGTCGCTTCCTGACCTGCAGAAACAAATCTGGATATTGAAATAAATTGAAACTGATAAAGTCTCAAAAATACTCGGTAAATGGTTAGCAGGAATGTAAAGCATATGCAAGTTGTAGTTCACTACAATATGCAAACTACTTAGATAACTTTACTTCAATAACAGCTGCTGCTTTGCAAACCCTTTAACAAACAATTTGCACCACCAAATGCTAGAAAATGTCCTCTGATTATATGTATATTAAATTTTAAAAACAGTTAGGATTTCATTTTGGGCAGCAGGCTACACTTATGCAAAAAAGACTTCACAAATGTGACACTGTGAGAGAAAACTGTAACACTAGAGTCAGATCTTGCCACCGTCTTATCACTAAACTTCAATATCAAGCTCCCAGCCCTCTGGACCGTGACAGACACATTAACAGCTGCCTTTTTCACTGATCTGTCCTCTGTGCTGTTTTATTGGAACAGTCTGCACCTGTGCATTTGAAGGCTCTGCGCTGGAGGACGAGGAGGTCCCGGGCAGTTGTTTGGGTGACAAGGTACCTTTTTGAACAGTAAGATGATAGCAGCGACTGTAGAGGTGGACAGAAATGAAACTGAGCGAGGAAATTATGTTTTCGGGAGAGGAAGGGGTCTCTGGTGTTTGTGCTGACGGAGCTGTTGAAGCAAAGCATCTCCTGCTTTAAGCTGTAATACAACCGGGCCACAGGACGCAGTTTTTGATCAGGACATTGTCTCTCTGCTCACAGCTATTGTTTGAAATTGAGTTTTGTCTGCAGCAGTGAACAGAGGTGTGTCAGTTATGAAATTGGTCAGTGTTGGTCAGAGTGTTTTAGGAACAGTTTTCAATCGATTGGAAACCCCTTTATGTGATTTTTTTGGGGCCATTTTAGGCCATAATTTGTTTAGGACAGCTGAAGACATGAAGGGGGGGAGAGGGGGGGACGACATGCAGTAAAGGACCACAGGTTGGAGTCGAAACTGCAGCCACTGCGTCAAGGAGTGAACATCTATATATGGGTGCGCGCTCTACCAGGTGAGCTACCCAGGCGCCCGTGTGATATTTTTTTAGGGAAACTTGTTCTTAATCCTTTTGTTTCAATTGGGCCACCGTAATTGTGGTATTACTGATGCTATTAAGTCTTATTAACATTAAACCGCTTTGACAAGGCCACAAGATAATATCGGCTTGGCACACAGGGAAGCAAATTATAAAGGAAGTTTAAACTGTGTTCTCTAATTCCAGAGTTTCTTTTTTAATGACACTGAGTATAAGTCTGTTTTCAGGGACTCACAACTGAATGTAGTTCAGTATTTTATGCGCAGGCTGTGATTTTCTCTGATCACACTTTCTATCTGTCAGCCAACAAGACAGAAGAGGGGGAGAACCGTCGTTAGTTTTGGATAAGGGCTGCTGGTAGAAACAGCCAAGAGGTGGTTCCAAAATAATGCCCTCGAAATGGAGACACGTGTTACTGTTTGCCATGAGAACAGACCTGGCAAATTTTTCCGACTAATTATGCCAAAGCATGAAATTTCCATCATCTATAGCATTGCTGGTTTTTCATTTGTCAGCTAAATGTTGTGTGTTCCTTAAGGTTATGGAGGTTCATTCTTGATCATGGAGTTTGACCAAGAAAATGTTAACTTGTTAACATGAAATGGCGTATGTATGACATGCCAATTCGTATGCCATTATTGGCGTGTTATCAAGACGCATACTTGCTTTTTAGCGTGTATATCAACGCCATTCGGCCTCCATTGACATACATTACCTTGTATGAAAGGGCAAAAAATCTGTATATAAAACACAGGACTATCACCCAGGAGACTGGGGCTCGCGTCCCACGTGTCATGTTTCTTAAACCCAACCGTTGTTTTCCTTCTTTTACTAAAGGCAACCCCGTTCTTCTTTTCCTGAACCCAATCGTAGCTTTCTTCTCGCAATAACGCGGCAAGTGGAGCTAGTACTCCTGCTGTATACAGCGTAGCCGTACATTTGGATAGCTCAAAATACGTACACGTAACACGCAACTTGCCTTAAGTTGGCATGCATATTTACGCAAAGTCATGATGCCATGTTGTAAGATCAGTTGGAGCTTTCAACCATATGTCAAGGTCATGATCTCATTCAGTTGTCATTCGTGACCATCTCCATGACAACCAAGCAAACTAATGACCCTAACCATGTGAATCTTATCCACCGTTTTTTCTCGGCAATCCACTGTCAAATTTTGTCTTTTAGCTTTCTGTCTCTAGAAATAGTAATGTGTTGTGTTGTGTAAGTTGGTATCTGCTGCTTTTGATCACCTTGCGGCTGCCTTTTAGCAAATATTTGACTAGCTTTCACAATATGGTGCCAGACGGCCACATCTGGAAAAAAATGAGAGACTTTCCACCGCAGTCTTACAAACACGTTAGCAATTGTAGCAGCGCAAATTAGTAAATCAGTTTGTACTTTCACAGGGGCTTTGTTTTTTAGGGCTGCAACTAACCGTTATTTTTATTGTTGATTAATCTGTCGATTTTTTTCTTGAATAATCAGTTAGTTGTTTGATCTAAACATGTCAAACAATTGTGGAAAATGTTGATTTTCAAAGCCCAAGATGACAATCCCTTAAATTACTTGTTTTGTCGACTCAAAGATATCCAGTTAACTGTCATATAGGAGTTAAAGTTTTAGTTGGAAAAAGCTGGTTATTATTACTGTCTTTCACCAATATCCACTATTTCAAAGGCTTTCAGCACATCCCTGCTTTGTATTACGCCCTCACATCATTAAACATCTAGCCAAACCTTCTATGCCCTCTGCCGCTCCACCAGGTCAGTCAGAGATCCTCTGATTGGCCATTTCTTTATTATAGACCAATCAAAGCCCAGCTAAGAGTGTCTGATTGCCATCCCGCCTGCCAACCCCTCCCCCCCTCAGCTTCATCCATTATAGATCACCTGCCCCCTACCTGCATGGCTTCATTACTCCCTCATTTACAGCTTCTCTGGTCTGCTGACTCTTCTTTTCTCCACACCGTTCCTGCTGGTGCTGTTGTCTCAAACCCCACCAGCATCTCCCCGCTCTTTGTCTGCCTCTCCTTACATGCTTCTATCTGTCTCTCCTCACATGCTTCTATCCTTCACTCACTACCTCTGTCCTTCCTTCTCATTTTCACCATTATGTAATTTAACCCTTCATGCAGGCGGTCATTCTCACTGACAGCACATGACTGGGTGCAGTTTATTGCCTTTTAGTGCTTTAGTCAGTAATTTCTTGGTTAGTGAGCTGCGAAAGTCCGGATCTGCCCCTGAGTGACCCCTACATTATCTCTTCCTTTGTTACACTCACACATACACTGTGTGTAACCTCAACACAGCACTCTTTTTCCCTCCCTCTGTTGAGTTGTTCACCAGTTTTGCTAACCAAGGAGTTGACAAAGCCAATAATTTAAAAACAAGAAAACGCCCCCGTCATTGGCAGCCCAGAATCCCAGAATCCTTTTCCTGCCTTGTTGTAAGTGCTAGTGTGTAAGTTGGAGCTTATTCAACCTGCAGTTGTGTGTGTAATATTGCAATGAGAATAACTAATCCAACTGTATTTAAGTATAATTCTAGAATTCATTGACATTTTTCAGTAGATTGGCTGTACTGATTTGTTTTCCTGTCCTAATGTTCTCCTGCAGTTTTTGTGTTGAAGTTGGTGTTATTGCATGTAAATTAAATGAATATGTGTGTGTGTATGTGTGTGTGTGTGTGTGTGTGTGTTTGCGTAATTGTTTTTTCCCCAAAATGCAAGGATTTCTCTGAGTAACTGAGAGCAGCAGAGTGTCTTTAGTCCACTTTAGTCCAGGAATTCATGGTTTCCATAGGATGAACTCTGCTTCAGTGATTCTGTGACTTTTCATCTAGCTCCACCATGAGGTTGCCATTTTTGCTTCTTACTGAAATGACTTCACACCTACTGAAAGGATTACCATGAAGTTTGGTATAGATATCCATGGGCCCCAGTGGATGAATCCTAATAACTGTTGACTTTTCCTCAATCACCACCATGAGGTTTACGTTTGTGGTTTTGAGAAATGTCTCAAGAACTATTGGAAGGATATAGTTGTTAACTGAAATTTGGTACATTCATGTCCCCCCCTTAGGAGGACTTGTGGTACCTGTGGCGATCCCTTAACCTTACCTCTAACACCATCATCAAGTCAAAACTTGAATGCTTTCAATACTTTGGTTTATGTATGCATACCAGCAAGACTGATTACATTCCTATTATTACTTAGCTGCATTTTGTGTTTAGTGCTAATTAGCCAATCTTAGCATGCAGGCACGCCAAATTAATATGGTAAACACTATATCTGCTAAAGCATGTTGGCGTTGTGAGCAAGTTAGTACCCTAATGTTAGCATTTTGTTCAAAGCACAGTTGTTCCCAAGTACAACCTCAAGGAGCTGCTAGCACGTTTGTAGACTTGTTACAAAGTTGAGGAGTACAGTAGATATAATTTTTGATTGATAGTTACATTTGTTCATCAGTGCTTTCAAGTAATTGCTTGAAGATAGAACTCACTCATTGGAGTATCTTGCACTCTGTCACTCAATTGTTTGTTGTGTGTGAGTGAAGCTGCAGAGAAGATTTGAGATTGCAAAACAACAGTGAATGTAACGGTTAAACAGCAAAAGTCTGCCTGGGCGTCTGTATGTGACCTGACCTTTTCATTCATTACCACTCTCTCACAGACATGAAAGAAACGGCAGTCAATTAGTTTACCCGCATAACACATTCATCTTGTGTTCATTGTAAAAGGACAACGTGGCTTTGTCGCGCATCGTCTTGATCACTTTGTTCACCTACGTTCAAGATCCTCGCCCACATACTGTATCTTGAGACATTTTCATTGAGTTACTGCTGGGGATGTGAAATGCTCTATTGTTATCAATCAACCTGATATGAGCTTTATGATGGTTACGCCTTTAGAATTGATTCTTTGTGCAAACAAAAGCACAGACTATTTAAGACAAGGAGCAGGAGTACACTGTTATTCCAAAATCCTCTCGGGGACAAACACATTTCTCTGCTGCGCCTAATTATTCCGTTGGGTTTCAGGGGTGGCTGGACAGTGTTTTAAGAAGCAAATTCTCCAGGGATTAATTTCTCTCGTGGTTTGCCTAATTAAGGTATTAACAAAATGTAATAAACTCTTGCCAGAGGATGCTTCCAAGCAGTGTGTTGCTTATAGCTCCAGCCACCGCATCAAATATGTATTTAATGGAAGTATAATGTAGTGGCTACACAAGACAAACACATTTACCCAGGGCTGTAAAGCCCAGGGATCAATATAAGCCTTTCCTTTGTTTACTCTCTTGTTTGTGGTTTGATTGCCTTCTGGTCATTTAGAGAAGCAGAGAGACCAGAGAGGGAAAGACAGTGAGAAAGCGAAGCAGAGAGAAAGGAAGTGTGTCTCAGTAGTCTTCATTGTCATCTCAACCACTACCGTCATCATCATCATCAAACAGTTTTGTCCTTTTGAAGAGTCTGTGTGTGAAGAGATCTAATAAGCTCAAGCTTTGGGTTATGAGGCTACAGTCCTTTTGGCATCCAGCCCACTGGAGAGTCAGTCTGGCTTCAACTTCAATGCCAAAGTCAGCCTCAAGCACACACAGCCAACGTTAGTCTAACTGGAACTCTTATGTGCTGCTTTGAACAGGATGAGCCGTGGTGATGGCGCAGTGGCTATGACACATGCATACACTTTGATGTGGGAGATCTGGGTTTGATTCCCACTGCCACCAATGTGTCCCTGAGCAAGACACTTAACCCCTAATTGCTCCAGAGGCGTGCAACCTCTGATATATAGCAATTGTAAGTCGCTTTGGATAAAAGCGTCATCTTAATGACATGTAATTCAGCTGTCCCTACAGCAATTATGCCATCAATGAAGTATGTGAAAACATCCGATGATTTGCATTAGATGAGTTGCGTCTTTAAACGTCCCGACAGTGATCATTAAAGTTACGTCTGACGTTTTCTCATTTCCTCTTCAATCAAAATGTATTCCCAAGACAACTTTACTGTACAGTGCTGTATGCTTGTACTGTTATAGACATCACAGCGTGGTTGGTTAAAAGTATTCTTGTGTGTGGAAGTTGTGAGTACAATTGCACAAACAAAAGGCTTATTAAATTGGCAGTTAATTAATTTTGATGCCCAAAAACACTGCTTTTGCACAATTCAATTTTCATTCTTCATTTTTATCCCTAAACTGTCTTTTGCAGTCTTAGAAATAGGCATTTCTCTCACGGCCAGTCACTGAATAACCTTTGCACGCATTTCACTCTACCAGGCTCGACTAATGGTCTTCTTTCTGCTCTAACAAAGCTTTGAATAAACTGCAGACCATACATAATCCAGCATTACAAGTGCTGACTGTGGCCAGAAGAAGAGAATACATTAGGCCTGTTTTAAAGTCCCTTTATTTGCTGTTATTTTTATAATATACTTTGATTTTTTTTTAAACACTCAGAGGACCAGCACCTGACTACAAAACACTTGTGTTTGTAGCATAAGTCTTGTCTAGATCTCTCCATTCTTTGGCCTTTTAGCTGTTCCCAGGACTAATATCTGTGTTAAGGCAGGCTTTAGTGCCATGGTCATCACCCTTAGAACAGCCAGCCAGAGGACCTGAGGGCATTGGACCTGCTGACATCTTCAAATACAATTTCAAGGTATACTTTGTCAGCATAGCATTTACATAATGGCATTCATGACATTTGGGCAGCATTACGTATTTTTTAAATTTGACTGAAATAACAATACATTTTCCCATTGCTTACTTTCAATCAATGTGTTGCATGTCCGAAAAAGAAGTGTGCCGTGTGGTATGCTCAGGCGGATTACTGTTAGCTAAAGAAGGGGTCAGGTTTCACTGTCTCACGGAATAGAAAAGGCTTTGTTTATCATGTCATCTGTGTGAGATGGAAGATGCGGTTTCATACATTGCTGCTCATTATATGGGGATTTTTCGGGCTGCACTTTTTAGTAATAATGTCCTGCTTTTCTAATGAATTCCTCTGGTTGTGTGATAGTTGTGTTTTAGAAAAGGGAACATTATTTATGGCAGATTTTGTATGTACGACAGAAGACCGATCTTTACTAGTATGGCAAGTTAGTGTGCAAGACGTTCTGTTGCTGTCTGACAAAGGTTTTACCAGTGCAGTTCTACTTTTGAAGGCGGGCTGGACACTTATGTGTGGTTGAAACAATCAATTAATATCACATTGGAACATAGGGAGACAACACATATTTTATAAAATGTGTTTATAAAATGAGTTTTTTGCTCATAAGAGCATGTGATTTTTAGATGACAAATGACATTGTTTCAAATAGGTTGCCTTGATCTAGTCATTTTTTACAGTGGCTGAGGCATTCTACAGTCTATAAAAAAGCCTTTTGAAACTAAGATGATGGATTAGAGTTGGGCAGTATCCAAATTTTGATACCGTCAAACCTCCTCCCTATTTTACCTAACTAATTAAAAATTATGACGTAAAGCTCGGACGGCGTCACCAAACTTTTCGCTTGTGCCTCCACCGTTCAGAAACTGAATACCAAACACTAATACTAAAACACTTCTCCCTTCTCCCCCCCCCCTCTACTCCCCACTGTCGCGTGATGACAACCGCACATAAGCATTTTTAGGCATTAAATACATTATATTTAATATTTAATCCTTGTCTCCTACATAAATGCATTGCATTTTTTTTTTTATGACGGTATTGAAACTGATACCGTTGCTACTTTTAAGACCCCGCGGTATACTATATATTACCGCCCAACCCTATGAGGGATGACATTTCACCATGCAACATTTAAATAAGTGAGGTGGCGATGAAGAGATTCCTCGTCTTACACATGATTTCCATGTGACTGCCCTATTATGTTGCTACCAAACCAGTTCAGCACCACAGACAGCTCCTTGAGTCCTGAGGGATGAAGCACTACTTTTTCCCTCTTCAGTGGCCTTCATTACAACATCGCCTCTCACGTTATAAATAGTTTACTGCTGGCTTATGGTGAAAATACTCTGCATTAAAAAAAAAAGTCTTTTTTTTTGTCAAACCAACAAAAAATAATGCAAGCAGCCCAAGCTTTGTTGAAATTAAACAACTCTGCTGAACAAAGCGTTCATCTCCCTGCACGGGGCTTGGCGTCTCGTGGGGGATCATTATTCTTTATAGGCAACAAAGCAGTGGGTCGCTCACACTGCCTTTGCATGTATACCAGCATCACTTTTAAAAGCTCTTTTAAATGGCTGTAGGCATGACTCTGCTACTAAGCTTTTACAAGGCTCCTAATCATCTTTATGTTAACTGCCATGCAAAGACTACATTACCCACAGGGCATTGCTGTTTGTTTTTGGTCAAATCCTCAATCAGGCCTGCCAACTAAATCCTTGGCAATTTGAGCATTAGGCTAATCTAATTTGATAGTCTAAGCTATCCCATTGCAAGTAAATCTCAGGTCATAGCTACACTGCCAAACAAGGTAATTCCTGTCCCTAAGGTTGTTAATTACAACGCTCTGACAAAAGCAAAACGGGATTATGGGCCCTACACTTGGGCTGAGATGCCAAATCACGTCTTTCTGAACCAACCCTCTCCCTCCCTTCCTGTCTCATAAATTACAGCACAGCAGGGGATACGGACTAATAACTGTGTGGGTGTTGTGTCCCGCATCAGATCATTTATCACTCCTGAACAAACGATGACACACCAGCGGGTCACTAGTCACATAGACCGCGCGTAAAGGTATTTACGTATGACGCGGACATGAATTAAGTTTTGGTGTTTGATGGCGTTAAGATGCAGGAACTTCTGGTGTTATGTCAACCCTGAGGACCACAAGCACCCCCACCCCCACCCCCTCCTCCTTTCCCCTCCCAGTCCCTCTACTGCTATTTGAATAGAGAGCCTGCGGAGCACTCTTTTGTTCAGTAGCGCTCGGCTGCTGGAGAGGTGAGCACCACTCCGGCGCTCATTCACTCGTCGCGGCTGCTGCCTCGGCTCGTCTCCGGAAGAAGCGCGGTCACTTCTCAATAGACAGTCACCCCCACTTGTATCTGCCTTCCTGCCCTACACTCACAACTGCTTCGTTTTCACCCGCACTTACAGGGCTTCTTATTTTCTGTCTTTTCTTTTAAACGCGTCGTTGGATGGTTGAGCTCCCCGTGTCTGTGGCGCTGTAGCACCTGCACCGTTCAGACCGGACCGACGCTCCTGGAAGGCTACTGCATCGCTCTACATTCCTGTGGACTGGACCTTACTTCATCCAAAAGGTGAAGGCTTAAAGTTGTTGAAGCTGCTTTTTGACATATGTTTTTTTGGCGAGATGTAAAGGGCGTTTCACAGCTTATGTTCACTGCAGTCGGTGATAATTTGGAGATTGAGCTTGTAAATACTGTCAAAAACAAAGATCTATGGTCAGAATTACAGGTGCACTATGAAGACAAGATTGTGTAGCTTTTGTAAAAGTATGGTTCATTCACTCTATAAAAATATTGCTCTGGTTAATGCTTACATGAGGCTGCTTTTTAGAGAAATTAACCGTTATTCCATGTTGGAAATGTATTATTTACATTTGATTAAAGGTCCTTGTTTTTGCTTCTCTTTTTATCAATTTGCCAGTTTCTTGCAACCAAATTTGTGGTACCACGTGACTTAGGGAAATAAGGGTTATTGGAAACATAAAACCTACTATTGGCTCACATATTGTACCTCTTTCGTTATTTATCTGCCCATTTGCATGATGTCATGACTGTTCAAGTAGGTGCGTCTTTTAACGAGTAATACATATAGCATCCTGGAGTAGCGTTCCTTATTTTTTCCGTTTTGAAAGCTGCTTATGTTGAACAACTTACATTTTCAGTCTAACAGGGTCCCTGCCTGATTTGGATCTGTGTGACCATCATTCCACCTCTTGTAGTAAAGCCCCATGTCTTCCCTGTGCAAGGCTCCAGGTGAGCCAGATGGGGACGAAGCGAGCTGTTGGCTTAGATGAAAGTCAATATAGGCAGCAGCGCAGCCAGGGCTGTCAGTGCCGTCAGGGAACCAGAGAGGGGAAACCTGAGATCCTATCTTGGATGACACTTACACTCAAATGGGTCTCTCAATTATTTCTGTTGGTGGTAACTTTCCTCTAGGCTACAAACTGATCAGAGTGGAAGAGGACCGAGCATGGCTGCCTTTAGTGGGCGTCTCGCGATGAGGGTTGTTGGTGAGGGTGGAAAAGGAAACACTGTTCCACTTTGATTTTTTTTTTGTCTGCTTGTCTTCATTTTCCGAGTGTATGGCAGTGTGTCAGATGGAGGATAGCAGCAAGGGTAGGAGCAGAGTTGCTCATGACCCCCTGGGAAATTAAGCAGAGATTCAACCAAGCAGTTTGTGAAATGGTTACTTGAATCTCTCTCTCGCTCCATCTCTTTCTTTAGCCTCTTATTCTGTGTTTCTCTCAATGTGTGTGTCTGGTATTTGCACACACATGTATACACACACAGTCTACCGACAGTTTCTACAAGCTGTCTGTGGAAGAATTGATCCCACACTCATTTTCTCTGATATATTATCCCTCCCAACTGTCGTCACCAACGCCATCCAACATGTGTGTGATCCTGTATTTGGACTTAGCGTTGGCAGAGTGATCCTTATTGCGCAGGGTCAAGCCAGAACCTGCAGAAAGGCTGGCTGATGGATCGGGAGCTTCTGTTTCCCAGCTGATGCAGAGCAACACCACAGAGATCACAAAACACCCAGCTTCATTTTCATTCTGTGACTGGCTGTAGATAAAAAATTGCCCTTGTCACTGGTGTGTGTGTGTGTGTGTGTGTGTGTGTGTGTGTGTGTGTGTGTGTGTGTGTGTGTGTGTGTGTGTGTGTGTGTGTGTGTGTGTGTGTGTGTGTGTGTGTGTGTGTGTGTGTGTGTGTGTGTGTGTGCGTACGCGCGGCCAGTTCCTGGATTGTGTTAGTTGGGATCTGTCGGCTCCTGTTGCACTAAAAGGACGCGGCTCCACATTTAACTGGTCTTTTAAAGTCATTCCGCTGGATTTTTCTTCTCTCTCCCTCTTGCCCTCTCATACATATTTGTCTCTTTGTCTCTCTCCCCTCTTGTCTGTCTGTTTATTTTTCTCGTCTCGCTCCGTTTGGACTCTATCACTCTCGCACTGAATCGCATGCTCTGCTGTTAACACCATTGTTCCCAGAAGAGGTTTTCTTGCCAGTTCACTGCCCCCTTTTTCACATCTTTAGTGTGATGAGGCATTACAATGGATGAACAAAATTCCGTTCGGGAGAGGATCGCTGCTTCTTGGTGGCTCTCTTCCAACTGTGGTCAAGGCCAAGAGCAGCTCAGACATGTTATCGTCACACCTCAGGAGAAAGAAAGAAAGAAAGAAAGAAAGAAAGAAAGAAAGAAAGAAAGAAAGAAAGAAAGAAAGAAAGAAAGAAAGAAAGAGAATTTTAGAGAAATATTGGCTCTTAGCACAAGATAGTGTTGTTACATATTTCAATACTGTGACTTTGCTGCCTGGCTGCGCTCAGCTTAGTACAGACACTTGTAGTGAGGTACGTGAATGGGCAAGAATTCAATTTTATACTTGACTAGTGTCCAAGCAAGTGAATAGGAAACTGTGAAGTTTTACAAATGTAAGACATAAATATTCCTACAATGAACCTTCTGCTACACTTAAGACAAACAAAGCCACGCTGGCTCAAGATGAAATGAGGGAGAGCAGCCAAGCAACAGCACAGTATCGGCGCGGAGGATCTCTGGGCTTGAGTTAGGCTGTTTGACTGGTGAGGGCCTCAAGCTACTAATCCTATAGTTGGAAGCTTGTGGTGTTGTGAGTTAGTTGGGCTAATGGTTTTAATCCTAAAAAAAAAAGAAAAGACATTCATTATTGAGTGTTGTTTTGTGTCTTTGCTGAAAGTTTAGTGCTGTCGGCTCGCTGTATATGTTACAAATGGATGTAGCTTTTTTTTTGGCTGTAGTGGTAGAAGGAGTAGGAGGGATGCTGGAATATTACTGCAGAGACAGACTCATTTACAGACTTGGCTAACCCTGGCCCAATTAAGCAGTGAAAACACTCAGAGCCGCCTGCACACATATTCAGTTCTGTTTGTATTCTGTTTGGATGAATGATCAGGAGCGTGTGTGCTTAGAACCGTTTCTTAAAGTTCAGGTTTGGCTTTGCACATGTATGTGGCAGTGGAGCCTGTTAGCCCATAGTTCATCTTTTAGGCTTGCACGTCCATTCCCCCAGTCACAGGGTCATTTCATTCGGCTTAATGAAAGCTGTACCTTTGCTCACCAGAGGACGTCAGTCTGCTTGATGGACAGCTCGGCGTCCTTCCACTCCTCCAACCTGACAACAACGAGCAGATGGCGTAGAGCCTAAGTGGGCTGCTGCTAGCTTTGCCTTGGCTAATAATATAATAGTCTGGCATTAGCCATATTGAACTAGCCGCCGCATATAGAGCCAAGCAAATGAGCAGCGCAGCTGGGCCATCATGGCCAGTGGCAGAGCAGACAAAGCCCAGGAGGCACAGAGGCAGAAAAAAAAGGTAGCTTACCACAATCCCTCCATACACACCTCATGAATATTCATCAAAGACCCCCCCCCATCCCACCCCCGCTCTCCTTTTCAAACCCAGCTCTGCACCCTTCTCCCACCAAATGTATTATTCAACGGAAGCATTTTCCCTATTAAATACTATAAATAAATAACGACATCTGGTAACAGTTTTTGTCTGCTGAATTAATGACAGGGGCACAGTCGAGTATCTTCCAGTGATTGGAGGAGGGGGTGTGGAGGGGGGATGGGGCGGCTACCTTTCCTCTGCTGGCCTTTCCTTTGTCTCACCGGTAGGTGCAATGCTTCTTTTGTTAAAGTCAGGTGGCATGGTGTCAGTAGAGCTGAGTTGGATGGCGTCACTATCAGTCACCTCGTAAAGCAGCCTGTAGAGAAAGCATACACTACCCAGCTGTTTGTTTAAACATTATGCCAGTGTTTTTTCTGTCCAAATTAATCTTCAGAATAACAAAAAGCTCTCTGTGGGCTCCTTACGGATGTGGTTTCAGCACCGGACAGCTCCTGAAGCCTTGCCTGTTAAGTCTACCTCATAGTTTTTTCTTTCCCGGTTAACAAAAACTTGACAGGGCCTATCTCCACACACAATGGAGCACTTAAAGATGCATCACTCACGGATATCAAGTATCTAATGTTGGCGTCATTGTCGTACAGGCTCTATCTGTCAGACTCTGATGAGCTGGTAAACAGGGAGTGCTTGAGAAGCCTACAGATGGCCAATCTTTTCCATTCGTGTGTGCCACAGTTCCCGAAGGAGAGACGCATTATTTTGTGTGTTCAATTTTAATTTAGTAGGAGTGCAAAGTAATCCTTAGAATCTGAGGAAAAACGTGAACTTAAGCTAAAGGAAAGCATGACATAAGTGGGTAGAAGAAGTGAAACGTAAGACATTGTTACTGAGAGTGATTTCTGTCTGTCTTCCACTACCCTCACCCTGCCTGCCTGGATTTATCACAGCATGGCTATTTATGAAGTCAATGCACCAGTGTGATACTTATAAAGCTCTTCTTTCTAATCAGCTATTTAGCTCTGGGGTTGCAGAAACTAATCATATGGATGTATGGGAGAGAGTTGTATAATTAATTTCAGTGAGATCCCTTGCACCCAGGTCGACTGATCCCTGCATGCTGACTTCCTATTGTACGTGATGGTTTTGTTTGGATGTGCAGGTTTTTGCATGCGGGTAAGTGCACTATTTGACTTTTGTTGTTATTGATATTGGTTAATAATTTTTTAGTCACACAAAGTAAGACGCAATGCGCCTTGCCCTCCTTTATGTTATTCTAACAAATACTGAATGGTGATGGCTGAAAGAGCATTATGCCTAGAATGCCTCAGTGCATAATTTCTGTAAAATATTGTGGCTTCAAAAGGTTTGTTGTTGGTGTTTTTTGTTGTTTAGGAGCAAAAGAATCAGTTCTGCTTTTTATTCCATATTCAAACCAGAAAAAACAGGTTTCTCTAATCCTCCCGTCTGTCTCCCTGTAGGCACAGAACTGTAAATCATATTTTTCTTAAAGGTTTTTATTGTTGTGGTAATACTGCCTTTTAATGTTCACTCAATTTATTTTATTTTTATCTTACTGCTACATACATTCTAATAAAGCCAGAGGCAGACAGACAAACCCAATCGTAAAGTTAAGTAAAGGGATCACTGAAGACATTAGGATTCATCCTCTGGTTGAAATGGCAATCCATTTAATAGCTGTTGAGATACATGAATATCAGTCTGGACCAAAGTGGTGGACCGACCGGCCAGTTTGACGGAGCCATTCCAAGAGCCATGCAGCTAACATAGGAACATTAAAACAGCAAAGAGTAAAGCACTTTGCTGAAAAAGCCATTAATAGAGATTCAGACACGAGAAATTGAAGGAGATACAGACATACTGTAGATAGTCCAAAAAAGATACAGCTGGCCGACCTGCAGCCCTCACCAGGTGGATTTTTTGTGTCCAAATGCAGCCTTTTTGTGATACTTGGATTTGTGGTCTATGCCGGTTAAGCCACCTGACAGATATCAGCAAAGGCTGATATCTGTCAGGTGGCTTAACCGGCCTCTCCTTCAGAGGTTTGGCCCTGTGTGTGTGTGTGTGTGTGTGTGTGTGTGTGTGTGTGTGTGTGTGTGTGTGTGTGTGTGTGTGTGTGTGTGTGTGTGTGTGTGTGTGTGTGTGTGTGTGTGTGTGTGTGTGTGTGTCCAGAGATGTGCTAAGCTGAACAGAAAGAGCTATGAAACTTAGAAAGAGAGAGCCTATCTATCTATCTATCTATCTATCTATCTATCTATCTATCTATCTATCTATCTATCTATCTATCTATCTATCTATCTATCTATCTATCTATCTATCTATCTATCTATCTATCTATCTATCAACTAGGCTTAGTTTACCTTATGTCTAGTCCTCTGTCTCTCTACAATAAACAGCAGTGAAATTATTATGTGAGTCACTTAATTTTGCCACATTTTGTAGTCAGTAATAAGATTGTCAATGCTCTACTAGTGTTTAATTACAATAAACTGTGATGCGTGCTGCATTCAAAGCTCTGAGGCTTTAGAGTCGATAGTGAGTGAGTGAGTGAGTGAGTGAGTGAGTGAGTGAGTGAGTGAGTGAGTGAGTGAGTGAGTGAGTGGTGTACTGTAGTATTGGTCAAAACTTTTGTACTTAGTTTGTAAACAGACAATTGTTGACAATTATTGGGGAGGAAGACCATTTACTTCACCAGTGTTTCCTGCATTGTTCAGAAGAAGATTGCATTTTAAAAGTGTAATTTTCATTCAGATTGCCTCCACTGTGTTTTGTAAACACAGAGCAAGCAAAGAAATAGAAACACAATTGTTTGTTCCCAAATCGGGAGAAATCCAAGTCAGTCACTTTGTCAGCCAATAGACCGACTGAATAAAGAGGTCGCTTTTTGTGGTCGCACATTTAATTGCACCAGGCGGTTTAACAATTAGCATTTTGTGTCTTTGCCCTTGGTGGTTAGAGTAGCTGCTCTGCTCTGGCAAATTTAAAATGAACTGTTGGGGTGGTTCTAAGTTCTGTTTTGTAATTAAGTGTCACGCAGAAAAATGAATACAAAAGAAAACATGTTGTGGAAGATGCAGAAAATGAGGAGACGCTGCTGCAGTCACTCAATCATGACTCAGTCAGGAATTAAATTAATCAACTGAATGTGTGAATGTGTGTTTGCGTTTTTCTTGAGTCTCCGTGTGAATTAGCAGTTCACATATCTGCTTAATCTCACCTCCCTCGCGCGTTAAAAAACGGTAAACCACGATAACCTACCTCCCTTTGTGTCCTTTCTCTGCACGCTTTCTCTGTGCTTTCCCCTCAGCTGCAATTAATGAGTCTGTCTGTCTGTCTGTCTGTCTGTCTGTCTGCCTGCCTGCCTGCCTGCCTGCCTGCCTGCCCTGATAATTACCTTTGGTGAGTAGTGTTGGAGCCCTCCGGTTTGCTCCCAGATCTCTTGGATAAATTTGGCAACTGTTGCCGGGGCACCTCTAGTGACTTTGGATGCCTGTGTGTGTGTGTGTGTGTGTGTGTGTGTGTGTGTGTTTGTGTGTGTGTGTGTGTGTGTGTGTGTGTGTGTGTGATAAAGAGGCACGTCTGAGAACATTGCTATCCCCAAGTGTCCAGCTCTGTGCTCAGATTGATTGGGGACTGCTGTCTGTGATGTGTGTGTCTGTAATCATTTTCTGCACTGGACTATTGGCATAGCTGTTGATCACCAACCACTGTCTGTCTGGAGGGGGTTACTGTACCTGCACCGTGTGAGTGCGTTCATTCATAGATAATCATTGTTTTACTCTGACTGTTCTTATCCCTGCTTACTTCCTCAGTCCAGCCGTTACATTAGTGTCCCATCGGCTTAGTGGTGAGCAGCAGAGAAAAAAAAGAGCTGCTTGTGTTTTTATTTTTCAAGGCGTAATTGTAGTAAGATGCCTCGCTCTGCTCATTGCCTGTCTTTGCTTAAATGTAGGCCGCAACGTGCGCTCTCATAATGCTCGACTGCCCACTTGCTCGCTGATTTTGTCATGCAGACATGCAAACCCTCCTCCAGAGTTCAAACACACTCCCACACACTAAAAAACACAAGGGTTATCTAAGCTTGCTGAGCCGCGCTGACACCTCAGGCGTTTGAGGCCGAGCCCTAATTGGACCTCATCTTAGCGTGACCTTCATTGTTTTGACAGATGGGGGGGAATCAGAAGGAGACTCTCCAAAGCTTTGGTTAGCACCTCTCCCCTGCTCTCGATGTCAAACTGCCAGGCACAGCAGTGGACGAGGCTTGCGAGTGCAGCCGTTAGCTGCTTCCCAAAGCTTTTCCAAAATGGTCAAAGCTGTCTAAAGCTGTGGAGTGAAAGTTTTAGCACTCACCTCTCTATGTGTGTGTGTGTGTGTGTGTTTTCTTTATGTCTCAGCTGTGACCGGCACCCGAGAAGTCCACAGCGGCCCAAATAGCGAGTCAGCTCCACAGCACGTGATGTGATTCACCACTGAGCCATTAGCAGCCAAGCTGTGTGTGCTTCAGGTGTTCTCAGACGGAATGGAGAAAGGAAATGCCGCAATGCACACTGTTTTTAACAGCTCCCTTGTGATTTATTAGGAAAACATTTCTTCAGACGGCCCACCTTCACTCCGCTGCCGTAGTTCAAACCTATATAGATACAGAATTTGCACACACTCATGCTGACACTAACTGCTGAGATGGCAGGAGAGCATTTTGGAGTGGATTTAAAGTAGCCAGTGGAGATTTACAGTGGATCATTGCTAAAGATTCTCTTCACTCTCATTGTGTGAATATGTTTGTGTGTAGTGCTGCAAACATCATTTGATCCCAACATGAGGAAATCACTCACCCGTTCTTTCTTCCCTCGTTTGTCTCCTTCTTCCTCCTCTCTTGAATCTCTGTGAAAACGGCAAGGTCACAATTGAACTTTCAAGAGGCCAATCCCGCAATCACGCTCCTTGATTGCGCTGTTTAGTCTTAATCAGGATCTCAGACAGGACAGCGCCGTCTTCACCAACCCATCACCTCGCACCGCAGCAATCACAGCGTTTGTTATTTCTTATGTATCACTACAAACAGCCTTAATTGGCTGCTGTTTCCTCCCCCCCTCGACCACACTGCTTTTGCTGCTGCGCATGAAGAAGCTGCTCAGGATTAATGGCACTTTTTAAAATGCAGACTGAAATTAGCATTGGAAATGAATTCTCAAGATTGCAATGTGACTCTTAAGTGTCAATTATAGATGACGGTTTTTAAATGGAGGTGCTGCAGTTCAGTGTTGTGTTCCCCCCTGGTTTTATGTCTGGGATAAGCTTTGTTTAAACTGCCCACATTCAGCAGCGGTGGATGTCCAAGCGGCTATTACGTTCTCCTAAAGCCAGGAGCTCAGGCTGCTCATCTTGTCACAGCCGCGGATCCGACTGCCAGCTCCCCAGGCCCCCGGTGGCATCTGCTCTTTGCATTTGCCGCCAGATAAATGAGGTGTTTGCTTTTCTTTGGCAGAGCGGTACCTTTCAGAAGGTCAGCGAGGGTGGCTTCGCTGGGGAAAGTGAGCTCTGTCGATGTGGCTCAAAACTCAGCTCTTTAAAGGACCCGTAGCTCTGAATGTGTTAGCCCATTAACCACATATCATGTGTGCTTTAGCTTGCTGCTAACCATTTCCCTTTAAGTATGTAGATGGATTTCCCACCTTCCCCTCAGCACTTGGTCTCAGTGCTGTACTGGATGAAACTTATATATATCAGTAATCCATCATCATTTAGTCTAATTATCCTCGTTTTGTAAAAAGGTAATGGAGTTTTTAAACCTTTGTACATTTAAGGCCCTTACAGTCCATCCTCATTCTTTGTATAGTTTGTCTTCCAGACTTAATTTTCCTGGTTTTTAATACTTGTTTTAGCGGCCAATTCTCAAAAGATTTTGATTTGTCAGCTTGCTTTGACAAATTACTGATTGAATCACTGATTACTTAGCAGAGTTTTCAAGAGTCAAGAGTTTTTGAGACAGAAATTCATTCTGAGCTGACATAAATAAAAACTTTAAAAACATATGGTATGCTCTGGGAAACTGTTTATCTACACCCTAAAGTATTCCAATATTTAGCATCATGTCCACCACTTTGGTCCAGACTGAAATCAACTGGATGAGTTGCTATGAAATGTCTTGACTTCACTTTTAGAGCCACCAGCATCTCAAAGTGTTCAGTCATCCAGTGAACACTCAATGGATTTACAAGAGAAATCTTGTACATGCTTGATACCAAGACAATTTGTCCCCATTACTTTGGTGATCCCCTGACTTTCACTCTAGCGCAACCATGAGGTTGACATTTTTAGTTTTGAGTGAAATGTCCAGCAACTATTGGATAGATATAAGGAAAAACAGGGTTGAAAGCTTTGTGGCACTGTCTAAAAAAAAGTAATAATGAGGTGGAATACACTGTGTGTTCACTGCAAGGACGTTTAGAGGAATATATCAAAGTGGGTGCACAGTGGGATATATTGTGTTATCAACTGTATAATAAACCATAGAGTTTGGAACAAATGTCAGCGGAATATCAATGCACATTTGTGACAGACTTTATGAGTCTGTCATTTATTTTCTATCAGTATTTTGGCCAATTTACCCTTATACAGCAGAGAACTGACAGGGGACGACCTGCAACAAAGGTCTTCACCAGGGTGCCCAATCAGTCTGCAACTTCAACGGCATTGCCACACAGACATTTGAAAGGGGAAAAAAAGAAAAATACTAAAACATTTGGGTTTGGGAGAAATGTGGTCTGCTAATGGGTCCGCCTGTTTAAAGCTTGCGTCTACCTACAGAGAATCTTGCTTGCTTTTTTCCCAGGAATGCATGAGATCTCTTTGTTGTGCCAACATCGGCAGCCAGCATGCCTGTCTTCAGTAAACAGATGTTTTATATTCTTTAACCTCTCCGTGCTACATCAACCCCTCCACTCATCCGTTTATTCACAGCTCCATATTTCCCTCCCTCTTCCGTTTCTTTCAATTAAAACAAAAATAGAAAATAATGAATTCTTAAGACTGTTCACGCCTCTGTGCTTCGTGGCGTCGCTCACTCTGTGGCCTCCCTGGAGGTGTTTTCCTCAGGTAACATTTACATTACCTTTGGTCTAAATGCTTGCTCTTGGGGGAATTACTAGAATTGTTTTTGTCTTTGTAAATTATAGAGAGTGGTCTAGGCCTACTCTATCTGTAAAGTGTCTTGAGATAACTTGATTGATCTAGCCTTGGTTTGCAACTAGCTTCTTGGAAGCCTTTGCTTCTTAGCAAACATAACATAATATTAAAGGTGCTGTAGGTAGGATTGTGAAGATCCAGGATTTAGCCAAAGAATTTGAACATTGACAACTTCTCAGTCCCCCTCCCCCTTTGCTAAAGCCCAAACGGTCTCCTAAGTCCGTCCCCCATGAGGGGTAGATTTAGTAGATTTATTTGATTAGGACAATGCACATTAATCAACATTTCTGTAAATGCGCCAGTGTTAGCCAGTCGGCTAACTTTCAACTGTAGTCCTAGTTACCTAGCATGCATGTCTTTATGGTGGGAAGAAACCGGAGCTCTGGAGAACATTCAAACTCCACACAGAAAGGCCCGGAGCGACCTGTATTCTAACCGATTTGAACGCTAATCAAAGTGCAAATCACTGAGCCACCAAGCTGCCTAATAATGTATGTAATGAAGGTGTGTGCCTGGGCAGTGATTGACACGCAGTTAGACACCCCCCTGGCCCTGATTGCACAGGCTGTAGTTGGTGCCAGAGGAGCCGGATTCTTTTTTTTTTTTAATTACCTGCTTCATGTAGTTCTACTCTAACATAGGGTCGGTTTCAGCAAATATAACATAAGATATAATAGTTAGTTTTATAAGTCTTACCGAGACATGACAAACAAAAGCTTTTATTTCTTACAAATATCACAAATACCACAGTAGAATGGGAGAGCACCAAGATAATATCCATAACTCCCAATCCCATCTGTCTCTCTTCCCTTCTTTTTCCTGAATCTCAAATCCACTGATGCCATATCACGTGTTGTTCCAGCCACCTGTATCATTTTGTGCGGACACACTGCACCACAACACTTTGCACCACCGCTTTCCACCGTGTATGCCTCAGAGAAGTAGTATTTCCCTTTGCCCCACGGCACATGCAGCTACTGTACTTTCACTTACCCTCTTGTCAGGTAATATCAGGTATTCTTTTGTTGTCCCAGTGGATGATGAAAAACTATTTTTAAGTAGAAGTTGTCCTGCCCATATTTGAACCATTTTTTATATTATAAAGATACCTAGAAAGTTGTAGTCTGGGAGTTTAGGACAATAAATTATCATAATGTGCTTAATGTTATGTGTCTTAAAGGAATATTTTGACATTTTGGGAAATACACTTATTTGGTGTCATGCTCAAAAAATAAGCATATGAAGCTACAGGCAGCAGCTGGTTAGCTTAGCTTAGCAAAAAGCCTGAAAACTGTCACTGTCCAAAGGTGAACTAATTGACGATATGACTGTAGCTTCATAGTGTTAATTGTATGTATAATATGGAAGACATTTTGAGTTTGCATTAACTGGGAAGCGTGAACTCTGATACAAGGCCCAAATAGGTCCCATTGAGGTTAATAAATAGAGAGAATGTACAATATATAAAGGACAAATATGAGAGTGGTTTCAATCTTCTAATGTAACTCTCGGCAAGAACACAAATTAAGTGCATTTGCCAAATTCTTGAATTGTCCTTTTAATATATTACAAAGTCCTGGTGAAGAAGCACTTTTTTTCTCTACTTCTACATGTGTCTCTCAACATTGTGCCACATTGATATTGTGCCACAATGCTCCCTCATTCTCTTTCTGCTAACTATTACACTGTTATGAAATGTTGTGAGCTGATCCTGACACTTTTGCTTCAAAGTTATTGTGCGTGAAGAGTCTGCAGATGTTATTGAGATTTAACTGCTATTAGGAACATATTATCCACACCGCAGGCTGGAAAATATGTCCCCTTTCTTTGTGATATTCTCTTTTTTACATTCAGTGCATCCTTCACTCCTTTTGGCTTTGCCTTTTCCTTTGAGTTCCTCTTTTCCTCCAGCCAATTCACCTGCCATCATTCACCAAACAGCGAGTCAGCACAGCCAGGGCAGAGGAAAGGGGGAGAAAACACGGGAGAGGAGAGAAAACATTTTATGCAAATGCAAATTCAAAGGCAGCTGAACTTGCAGCTTGGTCTCAAAGAAAGATATTTGTCCGGTCATTCAAAGTAGATCTTCTATAACCTGAATAACTTAGAATCTTCATAACCATTTGTTTTAAATCCACTGAACATGTTTAAAGCAACTATTCAAGTCAAAATATGTCCCTGGGCTGCCAGCGCTGCATCTGGGGAGAGGCCGGGTATGATGGGACTAGAGGCAGCTCGAACAGTTTGCTGCACTGACAGGACAGCATCCATCAGGGCTTGATGGGTGATGGCAGGTTACCACGTATGAGCCCAGGGAGAGAGCAAGCTGCATAGATAAACACACATTCACAAAATATCACCCCCATATTTAACCCATCATTATTTGTGAAATGTGAGCAAAGCAGGATGTTGTTGTTGAGATAATTACAGACCATGTCTATAATTTGCCACAGTTGTTGTAGTGGGACCTTTTATATGATGTATGACTCCTCCGGCAGAACCGCATATCATGGTGGTAAAGTCCCTCTACAGTGGTAATGCACGAGTACTGCCTCTGGTTGTGTGTGGTTGGGATGAGATGTGTAATTAGCCGAAGCAGCCTGACAAACTGCTGCAGGTGCATGAGAGATGAAGGGGAGTGAGCCAGGAGAGAGGTCGAGAGGAGAGGAGAGGAGAGGAGAGGAGAGGAGAGGAGAGGAGAGGAGAGGAGAGGAGAGGAGAGGAGAGGAGAGCAATATTGCAGCCTGTAAAATTAAAGGTTGATCCAGTTTTGTGAAATCATATTTAATTGTTTTGTTTCTTTCTTAATGCCAGAGCCCATATCTAAACTCTCTCTCTCTCTCTCTCTCTCTCTCTCCCTCCCTCTCTCTTTATGTACACTCTAGTCTCTTTCCATTTGTGTGATTCAAGTTCATTCTCATCAAGTGTGGATATAGAGATCGCTGCAGTATTGAGAATAAATAGCAAGCAGGATGCAAGGCTGAGTCCAGGTGGAAGAGGTGGAGGTTAACATCACCGATCAGGGTAATTAATTGCTCCAATTTAGTCATGAGGTGTTGAGTTGGACGTGAGTGCTGGCAGGGTCTCTGGAAAAATTGCAAAGAAAAAGAGAGAATGAGAGAGCAGGGAGGGCAGGACATTGCCTATGTTGTTTTAAACTGTGTACATAAACAATGGATCAAATTTAATAAGTAATAAGTAATGTTACTCTCACAGTAGTAGGTATAGGAGATATGAAGGGGTGTGTGTGTGTGTGTGTGTGTGTGTGTGGGGGCTTGAAGAAATGTCTGTGCATTCTGTGCAGCCTCTCATCATTGCTCCCACAGAGAGGGAGGAACAGGACAGGAAATTGAGAGAGAGAGAGAGAGAGAGAGAGAGAGAGAGAGAGACTACAGTAAAAGTTGGTAGAACCACATTTATTAACCAATATAAAAACTAATGTGTCATACTTGAAGGTAATGTGACTGTTATTCTGCACACAGATTTTCACAATGGTGCCATTAATGACAATGTATATGTTTCTGTTAGTTCCAGTCATAATATACAGTTTGTCATATTTTTGTGTGCAAGTTTTCAGCGCTGCACAGTAAACAACAGGATATGCCTTTGTGATATTCCTAACAGATCTTCTTCCTTAGAAGCATCATGTTTGCTAGAAAATGGGTGATGCCAAACCTATTTATGATGGACAATAACCAAAGGCTGTCCTCACCAGAAAAACAACAGCATTTGCAGTTAGATCACATGTTTTAAATCACTTTAGATTAAATTATGTTTACATTTTTCTGACAAGTGATGACTTCTGGTCATGCAGTGTATGGCTGTCTACTCTTAAGACTCAAAAGCACACGAAACATGATGTCGCTGAAGTACCACAGAACGTCTTGAGGAAGTTGTGGATAGTTAACGCATTTAAAATGCTGAAAGTTAAACAGTCTAAACGGTGTGGCTGGATTTCACTCAGAACAATACAAACTACTGCGCATGGTTGCACTGTTGCACCATGCTTGCTCTTGGGGGAATTACTAGAATTGTTGGGACTTTGTAAATTATAGAGTGTGGTCTAGACCTACTCTATCTTTAGAGTGTCTCGAGATAACTGTTATTATGATTTTAAACTATGAATGAAATTGAATTGAATTGAAACAATGGAACGTGCAACAGTCTGCAGCTAAAGACAGAGTAGCCTAGCTGCACTATTTTATAAAGCAATCGACTGGTGAAATAAGTTATTGTTATTATATTTTAAATGTATTATTTAAATTTGACCATTTGGTCTTAGCAATAAAGTCTGATTGTACTATTATTATTTTTTAAGTAAACAATATATTCTGTATATTTAAAAGTATTGCTATAGTTATCGGAAAGAACCCAAATGATACCAGACCTTCCTTGTAAGGTATGAAGAAAGCAAAAATAAAGCTAAAGAGAGGTTTATGAAAAAAGGGACATTTGGGTTTAATGCTACAGAAGATATTGAGGAGAAGACATACAGATAGAGAAGGAGGGAGAGAAATGGCCAATATAAACAGCCCAATTAGTAGGATGTCATCCAGAGAAATTTGCTGCTTCTAGGCTCTCTGTCAATGGCTGTTGTGAACAATTGGGTTTTTTATGAAATAGAACTGCCCTGCATCTCTGTCCCGTCAGGGTGGCTCGATAAAAATGAGAATGATGGTGTTAACCCTAAATCACCTCCAACTTTCTAAACTTCTGTCCCACTCCTTTGGTCCTTTGGTTTTCTACCCTCCTTCTTCTATTCTTTCCATCACCGTGCTCCTGGAGCTCCTTCGCCTGCTCACATGGCTCCATAAAACCCTGTGTTTCCTCTTGTCTTCCAGCACTGAGTAATTACTTTACAGGCTGGAGAAGGTTACGTTGGCACGCCAGCACTCTTTCTCTCTGATATTTAAATGAGCGGCCGCAACCTCGTTTGTCATCAGTTCAGTGGTGTTTTGTGTGTGTGTGTGTGTGTGTCTAATCTTTTATTTAGAGTATTACACAGGAAAGACATTAACATTGGTCGGGTGAAAAATTAGAACTGGGGTTGATTAATTCCTGGCAAAAAGAGAATTAAAGGGCGCTTCCTCGCCATCGTCTTTGTTGCAGGATTTACCTGCAGTGTGATTGAAGGTGGCTGCTCTGTGCTGCCACTGTCATTAATAATCACCAGCCTTCAGGAAGATTCATGCTGCCATGATCGAGTTGGTTCAAAACACTTAGCCATTACACATGACACCGAGGGCTTGATATATGACAGGCTAATAGCTCTGCACTCCAGCAACAATGCTGTGGAACAACAATAAGGACCATTACGCTTCTATCAAACAAGATTAGGAGAGCAAGTTACATTAAATAGCAGCTTGTCATAAAGCGTAATAAAAATGTAGCGACTGTTACTGCACAAGTAACAGTTAGGTTTCTTTTTTATTTGTTTGGTTGAAATTGTTTTACCTTAGGAACTCAGCAGCTGTGCAGTCCTCTCTGTTGGTGTGAAGTGTTATTGGCAAAACACACAGACACTGTTGGCTCATCAACAAAAAAAGTGTTTCTGAGTGAACTGGTTTAGCTCTGCAATGGTGAAAATTATTTTCATTTAGTCCGCTCACAGTTAAAATTATAATCCCTCCTCCACTTATTCTTCTCTTCAGCATGGTGAAATGTTATAAATGTGCTCAAATTTACAGGCTGCTAACACTGTTCTCCACTGTAAATCAGATACATATGCTTCCAATAAAGCAGCAGTAGAAACTAATTCACTTTATTACTTTACATTCAGACCAGAGCACCTTCATTTTTTTTCCATTGACTTCACTTTTGAAGGTGAATTCAGTGGAGGTGAATAAGCACTTCATAGCTGCCTCTAATTTTCCCTGGTCAAGTGTTAGGTTACGGGTACTAATTTGTTTCATTACAATAACTCGGGTGATAAGGCCACCATCAGGAAATTGTGCCGGAAAGAGTAGTGTGACAATGTGATACATCGAAACACATGGAGACTTTGCATGTGTGCACATTGCAGAGGACGCATCCGTGATCCGAGAGCTGTCAATTACTGGTAGCAACACGATAGAGCCGAGCTGATCAAAGGCCTGCCTTATGTGGTCTGGCCTCCTTTGTTCCTGTCTCAAGAGATGGGGGGTGTGGGGGGTTCACATGTGAGAAGCTTCTCATGATTGCCTACACACACACACACACACACACACACACACACCCTTGTCCAGATCAGAAAGCAAACATGAATTGAATGCACATGGATGCACACAAACTTGCACGCACATTCATGAACACATATGTACCAACTCATTCATCCAAACACAAGAATGCCCAGTGATTCATCACGACACGTGTCCGTCACACCTGCGCACGCACGCAGGTGCACAAAAAGCTTCAAACTGTGCAAAACTGATATCGTCATTTCACCCTTTACCGACCTGCCAGGCCAGAGAGACGATCGCCATCCCTGAGATTGATTCCGAGGTTTGTTTCTAATTATGTTATGGCGCCGTTTGAACTGTCTGTTCAAATCCAATTATTAGGCAGTCTGTGTAGCTTACAAGATTGGGGCGGCAACGAGGGGAGGGGAGGGGAGGGGAGGGGAGGATTGGGAAGCGGAAGGGGAGATAGCAAGTCACACTGTCGGGCTGTGAGATACTGGATGAGGAATTTCATTGGAGAAAAACCTTTATGCAAGAAGCTTAAAAACACTTGTTTACTTTGAATGTGGGCTATGGTTTATTTGCCTTTCTAGTCACCAGATAATCGCAGAAGCTTAAAGAAATAGTTTAACACTTTGGCAAATACACTTATTCACTTCCTGGCAGAGAATTAAAGAGGATGATTTCTACCACTTTGATGTGCGTACCTTAAGCCGGTTAGCATAAACACCGAAAGAAGAAACAGCTAGCCTGGCTCAAAATCCACCTACCAGCGCCTCTAAGGCGCATTAATTAACACATTATCTCTCATTTGTTTAATCCGTACAAAAAAACTACAATTCCCTTGCTCCCTGAGTTTTACTTACTTACTGAATTATTGTTTTAACACTATAGATTAACGAGACGGTGTCAAAGTGTCATAATATAGAGAATGTGTCAAAGTGAGAAGAAGCCTCTGGAGATCACCATTGTCGATTCAAACTTAAAAATGATGACAGGGTGCAATTTGAAAGACTGTCAACTTTGCAGCAGGGAGTAAAACACATAGCTTGTTTTAAATTGATCCCTCTGGTAGCAGTCTGACTAACTCATAATGACATTGCAAAAACAGCCTAAAACTAGCAATCAAGTGACCCACATCCCTCTATGAAATGCCTTGTTTTGATTTATGGTTGATGGGCACAGGTGGTTTCCTGCATGCTCAGTACCTCTCCCACTCTCTCTCACACACACACACACACACACACACACACACACACACACACCACACACACATACACACACACATACACACCTTCAAATTAGTTGTCATGCCTGGACATTGCGAATTGCAAGGAGCCCCAGATAGGGCCAGAGCAGGCACCAGATGAATAAGTAAATAAATCTTGGCCCAAGGCAGATCTCATCAATTCTACTTCTCCCAAATGAACATGCCCGAGAATCGATATACCTAGGGGCTCCCAGTAAGCCTCCATCTCAGACCAGGGAATCGTGCTCGGTCTACGACCGGACTACAGCGCTTTAGCAATAAAGCTGGAAATAGCCAGGCTGCACGTTCGTGCCCCTGACAGCCTCTCTTGCTCTCTATCCCTCTTTCCCTTATCTCCTGTTATCTTCTCTCTCGCCAAGGTGTGTTAACTCTCCCCGCAGTCGTCCCTCTTCTCTGCATCTCAGCTCTCCCACCAGCGTCTCACACCGTCCTCGCCCTCCTTATTTACACACTCCCTGTTTTGTCTCTCCTAACAGGATATTGGAAACATCTGCAGACTTTCATGACTC
>JABXJD010000317.1:12500-232500 GCA_013375575.1 Percina caprodes | reverse complement strand
ACTTAGTACTAATTAGCAAATGCTGCTATGCATACATGCTAAACTACAATGGTAATCCTCTCAACATCATGTGTCAGTGTGAGGATGTTAGCATGCTGAGCTTAGCATTTAGCTTTAAGCACTATTGTACCTACAGGTATAGCCTCACAGAGCTGCTAGCATGGCTGTAGTCTCCCCCTTGTTGAAATATGACATATGTCATATACAGTATATAAAAACATGTAAAATTCTCAAATGTATAGCCACTATGATTAATTTTGTTCAGCTGTTCCCCAAAACTCCTCAGATGTGAAAGAAATCTTCAAATAACATATTTCTGTTTTTATTTTTTATTTTTACTGTTTGCTTTAAATCATTCATTTGGACACTATCATTTTGTTACATGATAAAACAATACAACCATATCATCATGATGTGATACCACTTCACACAGACATAAAACTATAGAACTGAACATAGACTTTTCACAACACCCTCCTCTGTAATCTTACAAAAAAAAACATGATGGATGGAGTGAACTCAACACCACACATATGATACCATCCTTCTGACCTATAGGCTGCCACTGTATTTATTCTGATGGGGGATGTGGTGCGGAGTTGATTGTGCAGGTTTACTGACCGGCTCCTAGGCCTTTGCTCCTACATGATTCAGTGTCCCTGAATCACTGCCTTTGATTAACTGAGCGGCGAGAATTTACGGTATGCCACACAGCACTGGATCCTGCGGACAGACAAAAGCAGAGAGGGAGACACAATAAAGCAAAGTGAGAGAGTGGAAATGCATAGACATACAGGCTGGAGCAGAGCGACAGAAAAGAAACAATGTAGAGAAGAGGCGATAAAAGTATGAGAGAAGTGTAGAGAGGAAAGACTTGGCTGCCTTCCCAGTGAAATATGTCCTGCATACAGACCTCCTGTAATAAACTGATAACATCCTTTCACCACAAATGTGCGTCTGTAGACAGTGAGTGTGTATGTGTGGCAAGGGGCGGTCACACAAGCGGTCATCATGTAATGTCCCCATGCTTTATTGGTGTGTCTTGCTCTGTGTGAAAGATATTGATTAAGAAACAACCACGACAGCCACCGTACCAATATATCTTAAGAGTTGTCACACCCCTTGTAATTGTACCAGTCCAGCTTTAACACCCATGGGTGAGCTGGATCTGACAATAATTAGCTTTTGTCTCGGTTTACTGTCTAACACTACATCATTTTATTTCAATTTATATGATTTTGTTTACAACATCATTAAATTGAAATCCCACATTGTGTTTTTTTCTCAGTCACGTCCTGCTTTGCTCGGATTTAGATAACAACCAAATAACAACAAACCTTTTAAACAAAAATGTCAAATGATGTATTGTATGTAACTGTTTGTCACTGTTTATAATTTCTAAATGAAAAAAAAATACATTAAAACTTTTCTCTGTTTTATTTTGTTGGACTTTTGGTGAAAAAAAAGAAACCTTTGGAGCTGTCACGTTGGACTTGGAAGCATTTTCCCTTTTTATACTATTATATGAACTAAAAAAATGATTCACTAATTAAAAAAATAAAAATAAAACAATAATTAGAACCCGACCAACAAATATTGGGTTAATTAAAAATCCGATATATATCGGCCGATATATATATTTTTTAAAATCCAGAAACTCGTAACAAAACATAAACAGATTTCCCTGTTACTTATTTGTTGTTATTTATGACTTCTCACTAAAATAATATGATAATAATTAGTTTTATTGTCACAACAGAACAGAGGAACATCAAAATGTATTAAAGTTCTGATAAATAAAATGTATAAAAATACAAATTTAAGATATGAAACTTAAAGTCCTTTGAACATAAACACAATAACAAAAACAATAATCAGTGTTGCCAACAGGGACGTTGTAGAGCACCCTTGACCGTCTGTTTTTATTTTATTTTTTAAATATAAATATATTATCAGAATCATTTGTCTGTCATTATAAATGTTTCTGAAGAATGAATATTTATCGGCCATTATAAATGCCGATACCGATAGTTTGGGAAATACCTAATGTTGGCCCACCGATATATTGGTCGGAGTCTAGAATAATTTGATGAATATAGTAATCTTCAGTTGCATCCTCAAGACATTCAACTATGCAAAAAGATGCTGTACTGAGACTGAACAGCAAGGCACAGAGCAGCCTCCATTAAGTTATTGTCCTACATCCAAATCCACATAAACATATGCGTGGAAGAAGACAGCCAGTGTCCGTATGAACCATGAAGGTATTCTTCCTTTTTGAAGCTGTTGTGTTCACAGTGGCCAAACCATTTTTCCCCGTTTTTTCACTCGTCTCAAGCCACATTTATATTCCAGGTGAAGACAAGCAGGCGGCCAAGAGGACCATGATGTGCCGAGAACAAGTTTAACATTTGCCACCGTATAAAGTGGCTTTGCAACCCGCAAATGAGGAGTCTTAGACAGTTGAAAATTGCCTGGCCACCCTTCCTGCACGTAAAAAGTCGGTCACCTCATTTTTCAGAGGAATCTCTCTCTCCGTCCCTCCTTCTCTCTATCCCTCCACCGTGCCCCTTCCCTTCCCTTTTCTCAGTGCAGCATTTTACTCTTCCTCCATATCATTTTCTTTCTCTTTCTATCTTGCCTGTTTTTATTCACATGTAGTGTAGGGTGAGCTCACCTTTTCTGGTCACAGAGAGCGAGGTAATATGTTTTACAGAAAGGAGTGGGTGATGCTCCGCTTCCAGCTGACTTTAATAGGGTGCTTGGCTGCATTGGCTTCTGGCTGGTGGGCGGTGTTGTATGAATAAGGGAGACCAGGGTGGCTTTCAGCTGTAAGTAATGGGTTTCTATATAGTTCTGGGCAGCCCCAAAGCTTATTCCCACTCTGCGCCATCAGGGTGCTCAGCAATGTCACACCTGCTTTGTATGGTGGCTCTTGCTCAGCGCTCTCTCTATCTCTCTGTCTCTCTCTCTTTCCCCTTTGCCATTTGGACCATCATGTTAAGTTAATGTTGAAGAATTAAAGCAGGAAAACATCTGGATACAACACATAGTCCACCACAAGCACTTAATATTTGCAGTGTGCATGCAGGCTGTGCAGCAAAACACTTAAATGTAATTGACAGCTTTTTAGCTCCATAGTGATATCGCAGGAACAAGCACAGTCTCATCCTTCCTTCCATCCATCCTTCCTTCCTTCCTTCCTTCCTTCCTTCCTTCCTTCCTTCCTTCCTGATTAACTGCACCTTTTCATGTGAGCCTGAGTAGCTCCTCATCTACAACAGAGCGTATTAATAATAATTTGTTTAGCACCTTTCAAAATAACAGTTACCAAGTGCTTTGCATAAAGTAAAATACATTAAAAAATCAAGTCCTATGAAATAAAATGACTTTAGTGAATACAAATGGTCTACAAAAAGAAATTAAGTGTGTCTTGAGTTGAGATGAATGCAAAGATGTACAGAATGCACTAATGAGTAGATGCCATGTGCTCAACGATCACATGAGCATCTGCCCATGTCATTCATGCTTCATTCACACTCTAAGTGCACAAGCACATTTGCATTCCTGTAAGTGTTTTGTATGTTGCATATTCAATTTTCATAATATTGCAGACTTTATTATAATGCAGAGCAAGTTCTCCTCCCTCATCTGTATCTTCGTCAGCCTCTCAAGCAGGAAGGAAAATGTTATTTCCTGTGTGTGTGTGTGTGTGTGTGTGTGTGTGTGCGCGTGAGAGATGGAATAAAATTGTCTCTGGGTTACACACTGTGTTTGAGCCCATATGGTGGGCTCTGAATCTGATGGCAATATCTTCTTTTGTTGGGAGTCTTGCCATTTCTCCTCACATTGGTCTACCAGCTCCAATTCCCTTCCAAGCATATACATACAGTGACAGGTCTTTGCAAAGCATCAGGGGAAATTTATGGCTGCTTAAGATTCATGTTCCCCCTTACCCACTCAGGCTTGGCATTTGAGTGGGGCTGAAATAAGCTTTGGCTTTTTTCCGTACCTCTTCCTGTCTCTCAGTCTGTATCTCTTTTCACGCTCTCTTAGCCTCACTTTCTCTTTCCCTCAACATCCCACCACCTGTTTTCCTCCCTCTTTCTGTCTCTCACTACCTTTGTCTTCACCTTCTCTAGCCCCTCTTGATTCCTCTCTCTGTATGGATTGTAATTGAGTAGATCAGTGAGTTATCAGTGACTCAAAAGGCTTGTTTCTTGCACAGCATGTTCTGTTCTAGCCCACCGTCCCTTTTTTTTTTTTTGGAGACCTGCGGTGTTCTGCTGTTCCACCTCATACAGGTTTTATAAGCTAGAATGTAGCCACCCACTCAGCCATTTCTTTTTTCATTTAAGTGCTTTTATACTGTACAGTAACTCCCAAGCAACAAAAGAAACAATACAGGTATAATACAGGTGCAAACACAGAACTGGCCCTGATGGTGCAGAAAATGTGAACTGCTAAAGCCATTTATGTATAACACAGTGTGACAGGTTCTAAAATCTTGGTAATATCCTTGCAAAAGATTGTCACTCAAAGGTTAGCCTCATTTTTCATTCCAAGGGACATGGACACAGACAATCCCCCTGTGAAACCAGCACTATTGTGTATATGAAAGTCTGCGTGCATGTGTGTGCTGCAGGAACAACAGCAGTGTGCAGTGATGGAGTGACAGACAGCCGGCCTGAGTGATTAATGAGCTCTCTTAATAATGCACCATGGTGAGGAAAGAGTGACAGGACAATTTGAGACAAGCAAAGGAAAGGAATGAAAAGAACAGAAAGAAAAACACATAAGAAATTACAAGTCATGTATACAGATGGTGGCAGACGCAGATTGGGAGCTACATTTTTTCCAAATATAGATAGAATGAGGTAAAAGGTGGGATTAAGATGAGATGACAGATTGGATGAACCAGATCTTTCCATGAAAGGCGGAGGTGGGTCCTGCAAAGGACTTTGAAATGGGTTAGTTTATATATAAAGTTTATATCTGTCCACCTGTAACCGTCTAGCTGTCTGTCTCCCAGTCTTGTCTGCCACATCTACAGTATCAGTGACAGACTGGATAGGGAACAGTGCACTCATCTGACATGTTGAGATCTGGCTGGATCTTTGCAGCTGGTGTTACACACGCAGCAGGAGTGCTCACACTGACTCTCAGTGGGAGATCATGCAGGTGCGGCTGGGGGAGTTTGTTTATAAAACAGCACTTTTGGGTTGAAGTGGATGAAAATTGACTGTGCAATGCCCCACCCACCTAATGTACTGTTGCACTGCCTGTTCTGTCATGTCACATATGCAGTTTTAAAATAGTAACGGTGTCAAATTTACCACTTTAAATTATTAGTCATTAGAAAAATATTGGGTCTTACATTTTAAATGGAAGTAAACAAAAGTAGTTTTCATTTCTAGAGATGACCGTGGAGTTGGTTGACTGAAATTACAAATGTCGCTAGCAGATTTAATCAACTGTTTCTAGTTAAGATAATCAAATGCTAATGCTTGAACTCTGTGAGATGGCTAAAAACTCAATATCTTCCACAGCAGCTGGATTCTCGCAATAACACAAAATCCTGCGAGAATTGCGGGCTAACGTATACGAAATTCCATCTTGTCAGGCTTTAAGTAATGCGTTTGTGTATGTTTTACCAGCTCAGAGAATCAATCAGCGTCTGGTGAGGAGCTACTGGGAGCAACCGGCGTGGTTTAAGTGTGTGTCAGGTGGCAGCAACTATTCGTTCAAAACACCAAAGGCGGACATGATATACAGATAGTTCATCCAATCATTTGCCGTGTATTTTTTTGAAAGTGCCTGCCCTTCTCAGATGGTTTTAAGTTAACAAACCATCTGGCACATCAGATTAGAAAACTCTGCCTCCAGCTTTGTAATATAGAAAACTCTGCCACCAGCTTACTTTGTAATATAGAAAACTCTGCCTCCAGCTGACTTTGAATTATAGAAAACTCTGCCTCCAGCTGACTTTGTAATATAGAAAACTCTGCCTCCAGCTGACTTTATAATATAGAAAACTCTGCCTCCAGCTGACTTAGTAATATAGAAAACTGCCTCCAGCTGACTTTGTAATATAGAAAACTCTGCCTCCAGCTGACTTTGTAATATAGAAAACTGCCTCCAGCTGACTTTGTAATATAGAAAACTCTGCCTCCAGCTGACTTTGTAAAATAGAAACCTCTGTCTCCAGCTGACTTTGTATTATAGAAAACTCTGCCTCCAGCTGAATTTGTAATATAGAAAATTCTGCCTCCAGCTGACTTTGTAATATAGAAAACTGCCTCCAGCTGACTTTGTAATATAGAAAACTCTGCCTCCAGCTGACTTTGTAAAATAGAAACCTCTGTCTCCAGCTGACTTTGTATTATAGAAAACTCTGCCTCCAGCTGAATTTGTAATATAGAAAACTCTGCCTCCAGCTGACTTTGTAATATAGAAAACTCTGCCTTCAGCTGACTTTGTAATATAGAAAACTGCCTCCAGCTGACTTTGTAATATAGAAAACTCTGCCTCCAGCTGACTTTGTAAAATAGAAACCTCTGTCTCCAGCTGACTTTGTATTATAGAAAACTCTGCCTCCAGCTGACTTTGTAATATAGAAAACTCTGCCTCCAGCGGAAAACAAATTTTGAGTTGCTTGTGTGTAAACACACTCAAACCAAATACAGAAAAGGGCTGAGGTGCTACTGGCATCTTGGCTTCCTTATACCTGTTATTGGTATTGGAGGTATTGCTTTAGTTAATAGTAAGCTAGTTAGCCAGGTATGCTAATATGCACATCTTGCATTAAAGCACACAAACACACAAGTTGAATCCATTCGTTAGACTCTCGCTGGTATTTTTGTTATTCTAAAGGAAATAAAGACACCACCTTCCAAATTCATGAGATACAAAGTGTTGCTCTTACATTACAGCCCCTTGCACACTGCACCAGTATTGTGAAATAATTAAAATTTTGACAGGCCTGCTGTGCCTTGTTACAAATGCTAAGCTATGATTTGGCATTCACTTTTCAGGGACAGGGTTTATTGATGACCAAAATCTGTTCATACTGTATGCATCCAATGGAAAATACGTTGGACTTGGACTTTGGATCAACAGGCTATTGTGTCAGTAGCTGAATGTGTAGAAGAAGAAGAAACTTTATTAGTCATCACATACCAGGGTTTTCCCTGCTATTGTATGGCTTAGGCACTGTACGATTGTATAGTTCAAAGTAGTGAAATTCAGTCCCTACATTTAACCCAGGAGTGGAGCGCAACATACAGCGTCCGGGGAGCAAGTTGGGGTTCAGTGTCTTGCTCAGGGACACTTTGCCATGTAGCCGGAGGAACCCGGGATCGAACCAGGCTCCCGGTTGACCCTCTCTACATTTGACCCACAGTCAGCCATGTCAGGGTTGACTCAAATGAGCTGATGTCTCTGTCAGTGACAGCATCTTGCCATGACCCCCCACCCACAAACACACACACACACACAAACACACACAAAAACCATAAGGAAAAAGGGGAAGAAGGACACAGGACTGGCGGAACTGCTTATTCTGTTGCACTTTTAAATTACTACAGTACACACAATGTAAGAGGAGGCTAAATAAAGCACTGGAGAAAAAAGAGTGAGCGATCGATAGCAGAGTAACTGTGCTAGAGAGAGATGATGGGTGCAGAAAATAAAAGGGTGTAGTGTAATAACATGGTCATGGTAAACACAGCTTTGGCTCTGGGAGCACATATGAGTAGCTGCTATTAATGACCTGAAGAGAGAAGAAGCTATGAAAAACTTTAATATGACTAATATGATCACTGCATGCAGTTTGTATTAGCACATTCTAATTTGTTATTTAGTGATTTATGAAAGTTGCAGTTCAACACCCAAAATGCCATTTGGCTTCATTTTTAATAAACCAGATTTTACTTGATAGCGTGATATTAAGTCTGTTTGGCATCTCCTCACTAATTAGGGCTGCTCAAATGAATTTCATAATGTGAATCATTTGTCAGAGAGCCCCCCTGTTCTGTTGTAAAATAGTCATATTCATATAATATTATTCATTCCTCGTCACAAAGCAACACATTAAAAAGGGTTCAGCTACAAAGGTTTACAAATTTAGTCTTGTCGTAAAAATAAGCTTAATATCCCAAATATAGACGTTGAATACATTTCTACGGAAGCATTGTAAAAGCAACCGATTCAAACTGTTTACAAAAGAGACTGTACACAGAGCTTTTAGATTTTTGAATGCATTTTTCTCACATTTCCTTTGAGAAATCCAAGCATGCTATAAGAGACTTTTGCTTCTTGAGTTATGTGATGTCCTCTTTAGCCTTTGTCAATGTAGTCTCACCTTGCCAGACCGTCCTCCACAGTGCTGCGGAGGAGGGTTTGGAGAGTCCACACAGCATTCTGGGATGGGAGGAAGATGTGCTCTTGTTTATTGGCATTTCTTTAAACCAATCACAATCTTCATGCACTGGGAAAAGCCACGGTGCCGCTGCAAAGTAACCTTCGGAAGGAACTTGTTTTGGAACACGTACATTCAAAAGTTGTTTCAGTCGTACAGCAGAAAACTCAGACTGGACAGATCTGTCTAGATAGCTGTCTGGATTGACCCTGCATTGATCTGAGGAGCAGTCCTCAGAAATCCACCGGAGTTTAAAATTTCAACACAAACAAAACTGCCAATTGTGGTGCCGGTTTAATCCCTTGACCGACAGGATAAAATCTGGGTGGTGAAAGTGAAAGAGCAGCATTTGTCCCTCCTTCATTACCACCACTGAGGTGCCCTTGAGCAAGGCCCTTAACCCCAACCTGAGCTGCATTGGTTCTACTCAGTGGCCAGCAGATCAGAATGTGGCTGTACCGGGCAGCATCCAGGTATGAATGTGGAACTGTGTGAATGAGATAGGTCGTCATTCCAAATAAGAATATGTTCTTTATTGACTTGCCTGGATAAATAAATGTAACAGAAAATAAATAAATAAAAACATAAGAAATCCCGGAAGCTAAACATCATGGATATAAACTGCAGTAATGTTAACATTAAGTGGCAGTTTGGTAACTTCTTTGTAGCTACATTAAAGTGTGTGTAAGAAAGTAGGAAACACACTATTAAAGACACACTATAAGGCTTAGGAAAAAATCTGAACGGTTTGGCAAAAAATGCTTCTTTCAACTGTGAGGACTGCTTTGAAGAGCCCAGTTCTTTAGTTATATACAGCATAGTCACCTCACATTGCCAATGTGTCACCCTCAATGCAACCACACTCAGTAAAAACTACCTTCCAATCTCCGTCCAATTTAGTGATGCCCTCTAAAGTGGGGACCAACTTTTCTTCGTAAGAAAGGTGGAGAACAAAGAGGCTCAAAGCAAACCTGAAATAAAGCTCCTCCTAGAAGGTTCATTATAGCAGTGGCTGCCCTGTATTCAAGCACAATACCTCATCAAAAGTCTAAGATGCAGAATTAGATGTAAATTACACTAATAAAATAACAGTAGCAGTATTTCATAACATCCCTTAAAAGGACTGAATGATTTGCAAAGTGACTTTAATCTATCACACGTGATGTTAATCTACACCAAACAGCCAGAGTCTGTTAAATGAGCTTCCACTCAGTTGTGGCACTGCAGAGGCATTTGGTGTGAGGTCAGTGTTTTTGTCCTTGGCTGTACCTTTGAGATTGAGTCAGAGCGACCAGCGCCGTTGTAACTGACACTGGCTATCTGTGTCCAGCATCTCCACTGCCCCCACCACCAAGGTCCTCTCCTCCCCTCAGGCTCTGCTCGGGCCGCCACATCTCTAGAGATGGCATATTCATTATTTACACTCAGGGTTTCTCAGGCTTCACGGCAGGGGCTGACCTACCTCATTTGTTCTCAGTCTCCTGGCTTCTGTGACACACATATTAGCAGATAGTCAAATATACATGAATAAACAGATTTTAAGGGAGTATGAAATCAGCCTATTTGCTTGCTCTTGGCTGCTGTAAGCACATAACATAAAACTTAAGTGTTACACTGATGAAATTTTGGCTATAACCCAACATTTCAGCCCCACAGTTGCCAGAATGTGTGTAAGACTGGAACCAAATTCCCCGGTTACTTTCCACAAAAACACAATCTGTCTACATAAACCTATGCAGATATACCATACAGTAGATGGCTCCTGTTAACCTGGCCCTCCAGTAGATATTTTTTGTGTGACAGTGTCTACGCCGCTCTGATACTTTCCTGCTGACTTTTCAGCATGTCGTGTGCAACAAGGGAACCCAGAGGTCCAGCATCTAACCTTTACAATTTCGGTACTTTAGTCAAGAACATTTAAACTACCGTAAATTCCCGACTATAAGCCGCTACTTTTTTCCCACACTTTGAACACTGCGGCCTGTACTAGGACGCGGCTAATGCATGTTTTATTTTTTTTTTCATGCCACCAAAAACATTTTGCCTCGTAACAGTAGATCAATAAAATTGAGGAGTAGTTCACAGTGGTCCAATGAAATTATGCGACAAATCAAGCGCATACTTACATTATTGTAAATCAGTCATTTGTACTCACCCTCATTAACATGGAAACGCTCAAAGAAAAGCATATGATGCAGCTTTTAAGTTAAAGGCGATCAATCTGGCCGTTGAAGAAGGAAATCGAGCTGCTGCACGTAATCTTGGCGTAAATGAACCGATGGTGAGACGGTGGAGACGCCAGCGTGAAGAACTGAGTCAATGCAAAAAGACGACAAAAGCTTTCAGAGGTAATCATAGCAGATGGCCCAAAATTGAAAACGTTCTTGAAGACTGGGTTAACACACAGAGAGCGGGCGGCCGCGGTGTCTCCATCAGACTGAACGCTAAAGCAATTGCCACCGAAATGAAAATCGAAGATTTTAGAGGTGGGCCATCGTGGTGTTTTAGATTTATGAGACGAAAAGGCCTGTCTGTCAGGGCACTTGACTTTGTGTCAGCAGCTCCCTCCCGACTACGAGGAAAAACTTGCTGACTTCCGCACATTCACTCAAACAAAGATAGCGGAGAATTCCATCGGACCAGATGATATAACTATGGATGAAGTACCTTTGATGTTTGACCTGCCTCTCACTCGGACTGTTAATAAAAGAGGTGACTCGTCTATCACACTGAAAACAAGTGGCCATGAGAGAACGAAGAGCATTTTACTTGTGTTCCGGGCATAGACAGTCTATGGTTCCGAGCTGTACAGCATCCGGACTAAAGCTTCCACCGATGGTGATTTTTAAGCGGCTGACAATGCCAAAGGAAAAATTCCCAAGAGAAATCGTGGTGAAAGTCAATAAGCGGTGCTGATCTTCGTATTGATGATTAAAATTATTATTTTACAGTACAGTAGTTATTTGTAAAAAAACGTTTATGCAGTACTTTTATTTGTTAAACAAATGCTTGGGCCTGTAAAAAGGTTTTGATCTTTGGTTTTAATGTATTATGGAGCATTTCATCGTATAATAATTGTAAAAAAAAATAAAGGTTACTACTTCACGGATTTCACCTATCACGGGTTCTTCTTGGAACGTAACTCCCGTGATAAACGAGGGTTCACTGTATACCGGAATACATTTTTTACCAGTTGTTAGGAAATATTGGAATGTTGTCTGTGCACTGTTCAGTAAAAAAGCATACGCAACGTAATTTGTGTGTTACCAACACGTAGCCTACAGCACATATATTTAACAGTAGGCACTATTCAAAAAAAATAATTTGCAATATGTATTTGTTTGTTACCATACGGATTAAATTAAAAGTTAAACAATCCTCACGTGTAATATCTTTCTGTGTAAATATCTTGTATTACATGGGCCACCTGCGGCTTAAAATCCAGTGTGGCCTGTACAAGTACAAAATTGATTTTCTTTCTAAAATTATAGCATGCGGCTTTTAATCAGGTGCGCTCTGTAGTGCGGAATTTACGGTATTTGAATCACTTGGATAACTTTATGTAACTTAATGTAGATTTAATTTCCAAAGACATGCAAGCCTGGTGGTTTTGGGGAGGAAGTGAGCATCTGCGTCTATGAAACACTCTGGGAAAGTTGCCAGTTCACCACAGTCAGTCTGGTTTCTCTCTGCCTTCTCCTCAGTGCATACTGGGATAGGTTTAACCATCCTATGACCCTGAATAGAAATAAACGACAAGACAAGAAGATTGCGGCCCTTTTAAGAATGTCATTAAGGTACCTTACAGACTTGTTGATAATTTAGTATAGTATAATTTATGGCCACATTAAGACAACTTTATTTGTATAGTCATTAAAAGCATTTAAGCACAGCTACAACCTCAAAGTGCTCCACAAGACTTCATCACTCCCACATTTTGGAACATTGAATTAAAATGAAGAATGAATTGACTGCCCTCTATCCTAAGGCCCTCACTGAGAGAAAGGAATAAATCCTATGAAAAGGAATTGCAACTGGTGACTCATCCGAGCATGCAGCGCGTGTCAGATGAGCCCCACAAGGGCAATGTGTTGCTTTCACTTTCCTTTGTGTACTCACATTTCCTCCTTCTCTCTCCATCTCTGTCTCCAGGTGCAGCAGGATGCAGGGCGTACTGCCTGTGTGTGGACTGCCGCCCCTGCTGGCCCTCCTTCTGCTGCAAACTGTGGGCTATGGTGAGTCCTCATTAAACTGTAAGCAGTCCCCGTCACCTGACCCACTACGCATGCAGTACATAACTCCATATAATCATATACACAGACAAATCTTTCTCATCATCTCAATCATTCCTTCATTTTATATATATATATATCTATATATATATATATATATATATATATATATATATATATATATATATATATATATATATATATATAGATATATATATATATATATATATATATATATATATATATATAGATATATATATATATCTATATATATCTATATATATATATATTATAGATATATATAGATATTATATATAGATTCTGTGTGCGGTCAATCTGACACATGATTCATATCACACATCGTTAATAAATTTTACCTTCTAAATTGTACATTTAATAGACTGCTTGTACAACCCTCCTACAAATCAGAATGTTGGATCCCCTTCAAAATACCCTCTATATATCAGGACTGTGTGTTTGGATCCACCTCCTGTCACATACCAGCTTCAATGTAGAGGATGTGATGAATGATGTCCCCATTGCAATTAAACTGGTATGAAGCTCCAGAGGCGTGCATCCAACCTCATCCATCCTCTATATCCTATCGTCATCACATTCTTGTGAATGCAATATTTTAGGACCTTGGTGGTCTTCCCATTTGGCACAATCATCCACTCAGACTCAAGGATGAAAATTAGATTTTGGTGGTCTCACAAAACACTTTGACCAGTTACAACAGTATAGACCCTTTGGAAACACGTGACGACGCCATGACCGACGGCAGAATCACCGGAATCACAAGCTAAACGGTGTAGTAGATGAGCGGAAAGTTTCATAAGTTTCAATCAGTTTAAAATGAATAACGCTAAATAAGTATAAGAATACTATGTTCTTCTTTATGGCTTCTTGTATTGAACAACTAGTTGTCATGCCGTTATAGTCGAGGTAAGACATCTGGTAGGTGCTCACAAAGAGCGGTATTTGGAGAAGTTGGAGATAGCAGGATTAGATACCGACCCTTACCTTCTTCCTCCCTCTGTTTTCATTAGGTAACACTATGTAACACTGCACGATCGGTTCCACACTGACTAGCATCAGCTTCCCAGTGGAGGCTAACCGTTCACTTAGCTAGTACATCAGTACACGATCTATGCTGCCTGCACAGAACCGGACATGGCACGATCTGTCATAGTTATAGCGATCAGTTGTTAGTCTCATGGATGTATTAAGTATTAACGGTTAGCCTCCACCGGGAAGCTAACGCTTGTTTAGCTAACAGCTATTTCGAAAACCGCTAGCTTGATTCAGTCTAAAATAGCATTACTCAAACTAAACAGTGGGAAAAGACCATTACTGTGGAACAGATCGTGCAGTGTCGTAAATCCTCGTACATCATGATTATGATGCGCAAGATGTTCATGCATGCGCAGCACAGACACCTGCCTCTGGTTTGTTCACTGGCACAATTATAGCTCACACTGACACTAATCAGGCTAACACTACGTAGCCTGATTGTGGGAAACAAATGACCATTCATGAGTAGCAGTCAGGTTAGCAAAATGAATGTCCCACCTACCCACGAATGAATGGTCACAACTTCTTAGCTCTCCTCAGTTGCGTTGACATTTTCTTTGTCCGTCAGTCCATCCATTCCTGTCTGTTTCTCTTCTCTTCTGTACTATTGTCTTAGGCATTTGGCGCACCTCCACAGCTCAGCTACCAACCCCCTGATTCCTCTCGTTTTATCTGCTCATAATTACCACTAACAGCAAGACAGGGGCAAAAAGATGAGATGTAAAGAAAAAAGACAAATCTGAGATCTCCAAAGCTCACATTCATCCTCTTAGACAAATCTAAGAGAGGGAAACGATTTGGATATTTTGTTAAATCTCTTGAGATATTTCTAATATATAAAATATATTTGCGGAGCTCATTAAACTTTGCTTTTAATTCGGCTGAAAAGCTGAAGTTTAGGATCTTAATCCTCTCATTATGTGTCAGCAAGTTATCCAAACTCTGGAGAGAGACTTGGCAGTTTGCATTTATTTGGATAATCATGTTACTGACTTTTTCTTAAGCCCTCGATTTAGCTGAGAAAAGGACAGCGTGACAGAGAAACATGGAACAGGGTTTGTGAAAAGAGAGTTTGGAGGCTTCAGTGTCATACAGCGACTTACACAGAAACTCTGCAACATTTATCTATCGGCTCTGGTCGCTCAACAGCGTTCCTATCTGTCTCTTTGGCAGTTTTATACAGAGCTCTGCAGGGAAGAGTATACAATACAAGCATTCACATCCCATATTTCTTTTTTGCACTTTATACTCTCCTTGTTCTCCCCTGCTGAGTATTTGTGTGTATATGCATGTGTTTGTGCTTATGTAGGACAGACTGCACGTCCCCTCAGTAGTCGCAGTGGCCTCCCCGACCGTCTGCTCCTCTCTGTGTTGTATTGTTTCTGCCTTCTGTGGAGGTAACGGACATGGCACCGGGGCCTTTCAGTGAGGGCTCAGAGAGTTTTGTGTGTTTGAATGTTTGTGCGGAAGCCCTCAGGTTACATCTGCCTAGTAGTTTATTTATGCAGCCAAGTTGCCAAGGCAGTACGCACTGTGGCACACACACACGCACACACACACACACACACACACACACACACACACACACACACACACACACACACACACACACACACACACACACACACGCACACACAGAATCTTTGAGGAGCATGATATCACACCCATATCTGCCTCTCAGAGCGTATATGTCATATCACGTATATGTACTGTATATGTATTTTGTCTCTGTCTTTCTCTCCATTCCTGAATTTTGCTGATTGTTTTTTTCCATCTAAGTGATTCTGGTAATAGTCAATTGGAGGTAGAGGAGTACAGGGAGGGTTGGTACTAAAACTCACCCCGTGACACTGACAACCCAGAGATTGGATAGAAGGTGGGATGTGGGTGAGGAGGAAAGATTACAGGTGATCTTTTTTGCGTGTGTGTGTGTGTGTGTGTTGATGATAGTATGAGTATGCCAGCACTTTTGTACAAGCACTCCCGTGCATGTGTATGTGTGTTTATGAATTTAAAATGTTGGCTGCGTGCCACACAAGATAAATGTATCATTATGCTTCAGAGGGTGCAGAATTAGTCACGGCAGCAAACTGCAGGGAGTTCCTGTGAAGCCTGACATGGCCTGGTAGGAGTCAGCTCAGACAGGGGGAAAACTGCAGTGAGATGGTTATTATTTGTCACGAGAGGACAAGGAGACAACATGTGGCATTCTGGGTCACAAAGCGATGATTAGAGTGTGCAGTAAGTGTTGGGGGGAGAATGAGAAAATATGCCTAAACGCCAAGGAGGGAGGTGAAGTGTCCCTGTTACCTTTGACACCTTTTGATTTTGATGTAGTTTAAATATTAGTCTTTTGGTGTAAACATATATTATTTGAGTATATTTATTACCCTTACTAACTCATTTCATAAAGCCCTAGGATAAACACAGTTTTTGCTCATTTGCTCAATTTTCAATTTGTGCTGCAAGCAAATTGCCGTCTAATCGCGTGTTGACATTGTATGCAATTGGCAACACTTTTAAAATGTACTTGGCTGTACACAGTAATTGCTCACTTAATATTATCGCAGTTACCTGTGCAGAAGCCTAATTCACTCCCCTGAATGTCTGGGTTTAGACACGAGCAGCTGAAGCGTCCGATAATATTGACGAGTGACATTGAGTGATATTTATTTGGCAGACATCTATGGGAATATTTGGATGGTTTAAAAACAACAATAATTCTGCATTCAGTCTAAGTGATAGCCCTTAAACACAAAAAAAACTATACCTAACATTATATCCACATTGACAGTCCTTCATAATGTTACATTAACGTTAGCTTAGCATACAAACAAGAGTAAGAGAGAAAAAAACAAGAAAAGAAAGGAATGTATGGAGAAGGGGAAATTGAGCACAATGGAAAAGGAGGGAGCCGCTGACAGTCGGAGGGATGTTTCAGGGAGAAGATGCTGTGCGAGAGAATATCAGCATGGCGACATCCTTTCCGAACCCTGCGTGATGTCCGCTTGGCAGACCTGCTGTGCCTAGACTGGCAACATGAATGTGCACAGACAAACACAGTGAGGAGGTGCAGCTGGTCTGTACATCTGACTGTAACTGTGTGTATTTGGGCGGGTGTGTGTTTGTGTGTGTATCTTTGCGTATTTGAGAGCGTGTGTACTTCTTGCAGGGGAAGACCAGCTGCACTGCTGTGAAAACATGGAACAGTGATCATACACAGTAGAAAAATAAGGTGGAAACCATTCCTTCCTCATTCAATTTACATTATACAGTACATAGACTCAGATCTGGTCTTTGAAGAGGTCACCTCCAAAGCATGTGTGTGTGTGTGTGTGTGTGTGTGTGTGTGTGTGTGTGTGTGTGTGTGTGTGTGTGTGTCAGCCTCAGCATTTTTCTCTCACTCTTCCTAAATGATGTGCCCCTCTGTTGGCCGTCAGCTTTGGCTCTCTTCCTATCCGTTCAATGACGTTTACTTTGTGTTGGATTTCCTACTTGAATCACCGAATTTTAATTGGTGCATTAAGATTTCCATTCAGAATTGTAGTTTGCAGAGCAACTAACTTGTGTGCGTACAGAGAGTTCAGTATATACACCTGTGGTCCAGTTGTCCACCTGCCTCTTCTCCAATCATTAGCTTTGACATCATGCAGCTATATCTGATAATATGATGATATCTCTTCAAGCTTCCCCAGGAGGTTTGCTCTTTAACTCTGTAGCACTGGACATCACTGCACATGTCACAGAGCAAAAGAGTACGCACAATGATTAATACATATTATGCGTTTTACAGCATATAAAGTCTATTTTAATAAACGACAAAAGCATCACGGTTTCTGAGCAGCCCCCACTCGTGTTATTCTTCCTATGTTTCTTGTTTTCTCCATTTGTTTCTGTGCATAATTCCAGGTCTTGTTAAAACAATGCATTTCTCCACATCCCCAACAAAACACCAGTTTTGTCAGACCATCCACTTGCACACAAACAAACCCACACTTGCTGCTGCTCTGTTCTGTTTGTTTTTTCCATATCAGAAGGAAAAAATTATTCAACTTCTTCCCACTTCTTCGAAAAAGTTTGTTCTGCTTTATTTATTATAGTACTTATAGTATTTCAACAGGAACATGTCATCTTCAGTTTGTAGTCTTTCCTTAAGAGAGAATAAGATAATCTAATTAAATGATGAATGAATGAAATTGTACAGTAGTGTGAATGTAAATACGTTTTGGGGTAAAGCCTGTGGTTTCCAACATTTTCATAGAAAGAAGCTACAATATGTGACTAAATTCATCTGGAGGTTCCTGGAAAGCAGTATTTACTTCAGAACAATTTTGAGGGATTTCCTTTTTATTCTACTCGACAGTATACTTCCGCTCACTCACATTTTAGTGGAAAGAACTGTAAATGTTATTTTAGTACATTTGAAGGATGTAGTTACTAATTACTTTGGAGATTTAGATTTAACATACCAAATATTTGATGGGCAAATTAAATATGATTTTGTTTTTGTATTATATTACTATTTTGTATATAGTAGCAACATCAAAATGCTTCTTGTAGAGGCAGAGCGCATCACGTCATAGTCTGAAAACCACGCGGAGGGGAAATCAATCACCGCCACAATATACAATTTAGGGCTGAAATGCTAACAAAGTGCCTGTAGCTAGCTAAAAACATCTGATTTAAGCATGTCATAGGTCTATATTAGCCACCAATGTCTACCAGAGAGGACAGGTTAGCTGTTGGTGAGCTGCTAATGTTAGCTATGTGTTAGCAAGGCAAGGCACTTACAAATATAATACTGCATAGCTTTCTAAACATCCACATTTCACTATAACTCAAGTTGCGTACAAAATGCTTAATCGTAATTTACAGATATGCAGTGATCCTAAAACTGACATTTGGGTATTTGAGTTGGTAACGAAAGGCTTGTTGCACACTGTCAACAATGTCTAGCACTACACACACGTTACGTTTTGCAAAGTCTTGCTAGTCCACACAGCATTTGGGGATGGGAGGAAAACGTGCTCTGGTTTATTGGCATTTCTTTAAACCAATCACAATTGTCTTGCGCAGCGCTAAGCACTGGAGAAAAGCTGCGGTGCCGCTGCAAAATACGCTCGGAAGGAACTTGTTTTGGTGGAATATGTGTACGTTTAAAAGTAGTTTAAGTCGTGCAACAGAAAACTCCGATTGGACAGATAGTCTAGCTTGCTGTCTGGATTCACCCTGCAGAGATCTGAGAAAGGGTACATAGTCTTTAGAAATCGGCCGGAGTTTAAAATGCCAACACCCATGATGCCCAAAGCAACGGATATCTGGCCTAAATGAGTGAAATCTGGATTTTCTTTCGGCAATGTAGCAATCCCGCAAGTGGAAAGTCAAGGATATAGACTACGTCCCTAGGATGCGTTCCTATGTCCGAGTGTTTGTTTGTGACTGTTTGTGAATGTTATGTTTAAATTTTTTTATGAATATAAAAATAAAAATGTTATCACAAAAAAAGGATATACAGTAGACTACGTTTGGCATAACGTTAGGTTAGTGTCAGGATCTCACATTCTCCCCATTCTTCCTGCTGATTCATCACGTCTGTGTCCACTTTTGCCGTCATAAAAGCTCAGGGTTTTTTTTCTCTTTTCTTTTAATATAATAATGATCCAATAATATAACAGTCTGGAAGGGGCGATTCTATCAGTGCCCTTGATAAAGGCACTGGCTCAGAGCTGGAGTTGGTCCCCGGACGCTGTAAATGGCTGCCCACTTGAGGGATGGGTTAAATACAGAGAATGAATTTCGCTACATGTATGTGTATTTGACAATAAAGTACCTTTACTTTAACAGAGTTTTTATATGTATACTGATGTATTGCTACTTTTACGTAAGTAAAGGAGCACTATGTACTTATTTTAGGAAAAAAATAAGACATTTATAAAAGTCGCCTCTATTTCTTCTATACTTAATTACATAGTTCTTTCTAGGAAACTTTCTAGGAAGTTCTAAAACAATTATGGACCTGTAAAAGCATTACCATTGAGTCCATTTAATAATCCTCTTCTGTACTGCTCTTGCACATGAAACCACATCCATCACGCTCCAGATTAAAACCAACTCTGAATATAGCAGAAGTAGTTTGAGCTGGGCCGGCTGCAGTCCAGTTGTTTGTGTTGTTTCAGCTGTCATTTCTTAACACAGTGATCAACTAATAGCACAAGCCTCTGTTCAGACAGCTCATCTGTGATGATTTATGACTTACACACACTTCTGCACAAACAGACACACACACACGTACACACACGTACACACATAATCAGCTGACACGCAGGCAGCAGGAGTGAAGTGGTGTTGACAGGAGAGGATGCACTCGATCAGTCCCAGTAGCTCTTTTGAGTGGCAGGCTGACGGGTCTGATGTGGGCAAATTGAAGACAAAGGGGCCTTTATCACCGGAAAACCTATTGCAGGCACTTCTGTAAGAAAGAAAGGGAGAAAGAATAAAAAGGAGAGGGTGAGAACACGGAATGATGTTTGCAATTGTGTTCTATTACTGTGAAAATGCCATTACCGCCCACCCTGTGTCTGTTTGCAGCTCGGTGCCAGCCACATACAGGCTCTCCGACTGTGTTTAATAATTCGAGAGCACCTCTAAAGCGAAGACAGATGGGCCAACAGTGATGATCACGTAGATGCCACTGTAAACCAGCAGAAAGAAAATAAAATTATCTGAGCTCTATGCGCAAGATGTTGGAAGTAGAGCTTCCGGGAGAAATCAGAGTGTGTGCCCGTCTTAACACTCATTCAGACATACAAAGACACGGGACGAGGTTAATAAAAATTGGCTGTTAAAGGTCCCATGGTGCTCTTTGGATGCTTTTATATAGATCTCAGTGGTCCCCTAATACTTTATCTGAAGTCTTTTATACAGACCTTAGTGGTCCCCTAATACCAAATCTGAAGTCTCTTTTATATAGACCTTAGTGGTCCCCTAATACCAAAACCAAGTCTTTTTCCCGAAATTCAGCCTTGGTGCAGTATTACAGCCACTAGAGCCAGTCCCCCAATGAGCTTTACTTAGTATGTGCAATTTCTAAGTCTGTAGCTTTTAAGGAAGGGGGGGCAAGGTGTAGGCTGGGGGTGTGGCCTTGAGCAAATGTCACTTTGCTCATTTGAAAGCCATGATGTCTCTCTCTTTCTCATAGTGGACCAAATTCTCTGGATGGGCAAAGCACATAAAGGGGAGGTAACCTTGCTCTTATGACCTCATAAGGAGCAAGATTCTAGATCGGCCCATCTGAGCTTTCAAAGGCAGAGCAGAATACCCAGTGCTTGGTTTATACTTATTGCCATATCTAGCCACTGGGGGACCATTGGCAGGCTGGAGGAACTCATAATAATGTTTAAAAAAAACCTCATAAAGTGAAATTTCATGCCATGGGACCTTTAACAAAGTCCCATCACACTGGCATGGCCTTAACTGTCCAATGAGTTGTACAGAGGGCATATGCTCTTTTGCTTTTGCTTCTCTTGCTTTGTATTGATATGCAGCTTTTGTATTTCCTCTTCTTTTTTCATCACGCAACAGCCTGGTGAGCCTTGTTTAGAAAAGGGTGACAAAGAGCAATATGAAACACAGTAGATATCAAACAAAAGACAGCCTCTTGGGGGTTAAGCTTGTGATAACATTTCCATCTAAATGCAGATTTGATAAATCAATGGCAGAGGAAGAGAACAATTGGGGGGGAGGGGACCCCACCTGGTGTCCTTAACGTTGCAATTTTGGCTTTTCAAAGGGGTTCTGCAATTGATTTCATTTTATTTAGTTGTGCAAATTGCAACACCAGCCAGAAAACAAAGGCAAACATGTGTCCAAATGAAGGGGGTCGAAAGAGTAAAAGGATGGAGTGGGAAGAACATGAATGTGAATGAGATTGTGAAGCTTGGTTGGCTTCATTTGTGGCACTGTCTTGCCCATTGGCAACGTAAATAGCTTAGTGTTACCCAAATGGTGTTTATCCAGGTGGAACCTGGCAAGAAACTGGCAAGCAGATTAAACATTATGGATGCCTCTTAGCCGAAGAATACATTTTCCTGTTTTTGTTCCTAGCAAGCTCTCGGGAAGGTGGTTCAGAAATTGTAGTTTGATTGTCTTCTGGGACCGTGCGTTACTGTGTGTCAATGTGTGTGTTTGAAGGGGCGGGGCACATGCATAAGTGTGTGGTGGACAAAGATGAGTGCCACATCCTCGAGGGGGATAAGGCAAAGAGAGTGACAGCAGGGAGTGGAAACTAATAGCCTCTGGTTTTAGTGTGTGTGGGTGTGTGTGTGTGTGTGTGTATGTGTGTGTGTGTGTCGGTGTGTGTGTCGGTGTGTGTGTGAGCGAGCATCAATGTGTCACTTTGCCTGTCTTAACACACTGCTCTCTGAATCACAAAAGTGCATCTCTACTTTTTTCCATCACATCCTCTTGACTCCTTTTCCACATCACATCACTCCAATTTTCCCGTTACACAGACCTCCAGCTTTTTTGGTTTATGTGTTTTCCCTCACTCGTCTCCTTCCTCCGCTCACAATCACACACTGTGTTATTTCCTCTGTCAGTGTGAGACAAAAGTACATTGCTTTTGCTCTTAAGTTAAACAAATTCTAAGTGCAGCAATTTTCCTCTACTTCTATCCCTATTGCAGAATGTGTGGAGCACAAAGTCAGGGGATAGAGCCACTTTGTGCTCAAAGACGTTGTGTAACTCTCAAAATTGTCATTTTCACCTGTAGTCACTAAAGTACTTTGAGTGCTTTTGTTGATAAAAATGGAAAAGTTTAATCCTGCGAGATATACACGTTGCAGTGCATCTGCTCTGACAAAAATGATAAATGATTATTTGCAAGAACAGTAATAGTAATAGTAACCCTGATTAGATACTCTGTAACAGACGTAAAGCAATAGTTCAACATTTTGGGAAATACGTTTATTTGCTTTTTTTTTGCCGAGAGTTTGATGAGAAGATTGATACCACTTTTATTTTTAATCTTTGTTTGATGCAAATGAAGCAGTTGGTTAGCTTAGCTTAGCAGGAAGACTGGAACCAGGTGGAAACAACTAGGCTTGCACTGTCAAATTGTAACAAAATATATATATAAAATGGCAATTAGTGAGATTTAGAGGTGCCAATAGGTGGGTGTTGTTGCCTTCAGGCAAAGCCAGGCTTAATGAATGTAACTTTATATACAGTGGACTGAAATGAGTGTAATAGCAATATTCTCATTCAACTCAACCAGAAGTGGTATTCATTTTTTTAAACATATCTTTATTGAATTTCCAATGGGGACATACAGCATCAGAGTAAAGAATAAAGCGCTCCTTTTAGCCCACTCACAACCCCTTAAAAACAACTAAGACAACCACAAAAAAACACAAAAGCAACAAGAACACAGAAGATTTGCACAGTTGAGGTATGCTCAACATAATGAGTCAAAACGGCTTACTTAAGCCATTGTGTGTTATCTGGAAATGTACTTTTAGATCTCAGACCATGCTTTACCATAGAGATCACTCCGAAGGGTCCATCCTCCCCAATATAGTCCAAGACGGGGTCCCGGAGTTTGAAAAAGTGAAAAGGCATATCTCTGAGCCGGAAGCTATTAGCTTCTAATGGGAGACGTTCGAACACTCTCCGAGTCCATTGCGAAATCGTGGGAACAGAGTCCGAGATCCACACCACAGAAGTAGAATGCATCTCCTTGCATTAAAGAGAAGCACCTGCAGCAGCTTTAGTTGGAGGAGCTGAGACTTTTAGCCGAGACTGCTTTAGGATTTAACCCCAGAGAACAGCTGAGGGGAATTAGAGCTAGTCTTGAATTTCAATTTTTAATATTTTGACCCAGAAGTCATTAATAAAGGGGCACTCAAATATACTGTGGAAACATGTACCTTCCAAAATGTTACATTTATTACAAAATTTCTTCTTTCTTAAACTTATTTGTGAACTTTTCATTTAAGATGATTTTTCCTTATGCACACGGGAAAAATTCTAATAAGGGTAGTCATTGCTAGGGACCCACACTGCTTTGCTTGTTTATTCCTCTCCTCCCCTTTCATCTCATCTTATCCTTCTGCCTTTGAAAGCCTCATGCATTTTGTTTCACAGGTCACCTCACTCGACGGGCTGAACTCCTCTCGAGTGTGAAACGAGAGGTCATTTCAGAGCACAAATCCAGTTTGATGCTGCCATGCAGAGCAACATAGATCAGTTGGTCAGGTTGTTAGCCAAGTTAGCCAAGTAACGCTTGTCTAAGACGTTGTCACTGGGAGAAGGGAAAGAAGTGGATATTTATGTGTGTTCATGTGTCTGCGGGGAGGTGAAAATGTGATGGGAGGGCTGATGTTAAGCTATCAGGGTAGAGGCACTCAGCCTCTTAGCGTGAGCAACTGCAACAGCATAACGGCTGCAGGAATGAGCAATGACAGCAATCCGCACGTGTGCTATTTGTGTCTGCTCAAAGTCACATTAACCATCCAGTAAGGACTGAAAAATACCGTCTTCAAAGTGTGTGTGTGTGTGTGTGTGTGTGTGTGTGTGTGTGTGTGTGTGTGTGAGAGATAATTCCAGTGTGCACTTACACACATACAAACAGTAAATACACTATAAGCAAAAATAGGCACTCAAAGCTGAGGCAACTGATTTAAAGTTGATCTAAAGCATCATCAATGGTTGAGGGGGAACATCTAATCCTGAAAGTAACACAAAAATGCAGCATATCTTTACCTAAAGGCTGAAGATTAAACAAAAAAATATGATTTCCAGTTTCCAAAAAACTAAATCTAGTGAAGCTGGCAGGTGGTCGTACTGCGGGGGAGGAAGAGGAGAAAGAGAATGGCAGGAGATGGGTAGAAAAATGACAGCACGGACAGGAGGATGGAGAGGTCGGGCGATTCACACAGCAGTGTGTCTGTGACTGCTGGAAAAACGTTGTTCCACAAATCTGTAATTTTACAGATTACATACAGGAGGGGCCGTCCCTGTAGCGTGTAGCATGTACCTTACATCCAATCAAACAGGAGTGGAGCAGGACACACACACACACACAAAGTGTGCAATGGAAACTGCCACTAATCAATATGTTCATTTTCTCCACCTTCAACAGTTCCGCCCACCTTGGGAGTGCTCTCTTCTCTTCATCTTACACTGCTTCACTCACAACTAGCCCGAATTGCTCAGTTGGTAGGCGCCCATCTATGGAGGTTTACTCCTCAATGCAGCGGGTCTGGGTTTGACTCCGACCGGCGGACCGTTGCTGCATGTCATTCCCATTCTCTCTCCCCTTTCATCTCTTCAGCTGTCTTGTAAAAATAAAGGCCAAAAATGCCCCAAAAATAAAAAAGGGTAAAGTCAAGAAAGCACAAAAGTCATTAGGATTCATCTAATTACAAAATGTCATGGCAGCCGTCCAATACTTGTCGACATACAGTATATAAATCTGGACCACGCTGCTAGTGTGGCTAAAAAGTGTCTATAGCTGATTGAAAATGCGTGCCTTGATGGTGGCCTTTGTTGCAAGATTAGATGTACAGTAGTGATGTGTTTTTTTCCCCAGCATTCTCAGTAGTGAGGAGAAAGGGAATAATGACTGATAAGGGAGCTAGAAAAGAATCAGAGTAGGTTTAAGGCTTTACAGGTAAACCTCATTCACACACTGTGCACATTGGGTAAACAGATGCAGATTGAGCTGAGAGATGATAACCTGTATTACTGTTTTGTATGAGTGGAATTCACATTCGCCCTCTGCAATGTAAATGAGCCACCTTTTCTTCTTCAGGCAAGGTGACACAGGATTAGAGTATAATGATAATGTATGATAAAATGAGCTGGGAGAAAAAACAACAAAGAAAAATGCAATGGAATATTGCAGAATTTTGCTGAACAAAGCAGCTCTAAACGCACCACGCTTTGAATTTCTCATGATAGCCTTTCTCTCTGTCATCAGTTGTTTTGATGAAAGTAATATTTGTATCTTTATAGTGGTGGTGGTGCTTTAATCTGCAAAGAGGTGGTTGATATTGATCCTATAATGCACATCCAGATTTGATGTATGGCTTAGGTAAAGACTTTTGATATCTTCCCTCCACAGTCTATAGTTCTGCCTCCCACTGTTCAGGTAGCACAGAAATGGTTTTCTGGATCAATGACCAATAATCAGACAGCCACAATGAGCCTCTGTTCTTTCACTCTTACGCCACAACCAGTAGGATTTGATGTAACAAAGGAGCGTGGAGGGGGAGAAGCAATTAACTAACGTCTTTTCATGTAATCAGAAATAACGTCCTGTGGCTTAATGTAAAAGTCGGCATTGATTGTCCTCTCCTTTTCTCTCCTCACCTCTCAGGCGTAACCAACGCCGACACTGTGGTGAATATGCGGAAGGTGACCCATCAGACCATTAATGAGGAGCTGTCCAAGACCGTTCTCCTCCCCTGCCTCTTCACCCTCCGCCCCAGTGCCAGTTCATCCCATGAGCCCCCCCGGATCAAGTGGACCAAGGTTTGGGGCCAGAGAGGCTCCGACGGCCTGCAGAAGGAACAGTCGGTCCTGGTGGCCAAAGACAATGTAGTCAAGGTACAATAAAGGCTGATGGGGACCACTGGGAAATGTTTTATGTCAAGCTTTTTGGGAAAAAATTACATATGGTTCGGTGGTGTATTGGTTCTCTCCCTCTATCATTTTTACTCCCTCCTCTATCTCTTCCCTCAGGTGAAGAAGGCCTTCCAGGGCCGTGTGACACTGCCTGGCTACAATGAGAACCGCTACAACGCCAGTCTTGCTCTGACAGGGCTACGTTCTAGCGACTCTGGTCTGTACCGCTGTGAGGTCGTGGTAGGCATCAGTGACGAGCAGGACACAGTTCCCCTGGACGTCACAGGTGAATAAAATGACATTTATTTTCTGATTAAGGCAGCCATTTTGAATTGAAGTCACACTTGGGGTGGGGAATGTCATGCTAGCGCAAACCTAGCTGTATGCTAGTCACATTACGCAAACATCAGGATTTTCTTTGTCTAATAATAAGTAATAAAAATTTATTTATCTCAAGGACCTCGAAAATGCATTTGCTTCACATTTTAAGGAAACATTATAGCATTATAGTCAAGAAGCTAGCTCAGGTAGCTAGCAGCTACAAGCCAGCACATTTTACTACCTACTTACCAGTAGTTATTATTTCTAATGATTATATAATTTCTAACTAAATAATTAAGAGCACCTAACAGCTATATAACTGGGCCCCGGGTCATGGCACTTTTCATTTGCAGTGCTGAACATCAATATCACAGCGGTTAGGATCAAATAACAAATGCATTTCAGAAGCTAACACTTTACTGAAAGGGAAGAGGTGCATTGCAAATAAATCTAGCCATGTATAATAAAATATATAATTCTTATTAAAACCAAACTTTTAGCTATATTCAAGAGGTTTTGACAGAAAACACTAATCTGTTAATTTGAATAGTCCTTGACTAGCCAAGTAGTTCAACATGTGAGCTGAGGGACAATGACCAACTTGGTTTCTGTTGATCTGCTTTTCCTTCATTACTTAGCACCCATAGCGGGATTTTTTTTATCTGATTGCTCTATGTTTGTATAGTAAATGTAAATGTGCTGTATTTATATAGCGCTTTTCTAGTCTTAACAACTACTCAAAGCGCTTTTACATCATACAGGATACATTCACCATTCACACACATTCATACACTGTGGCTGAGGCTGCCGTACAAGGTGCCACCTGCTCATCAGATAAACACTTGCACACATTCACACTCCGATGGGCAACTCGGTGAATCTCAGTGTCTTGCCCAAGGACAGGGCCAGGGATTGAACCACCAACCTTCCAATTGGCAGTCAACCGCTCTACTGCTGAGCCACAGCCGCCCCCATAGTAAATTGTATATTTGTTGTACAGCAGTTATAAACACTGGACATTCACGCCACTAAAGCTTAACTGGAATAGATAGAGAAAGAGCGAGCAAGCAAGAACCTGATTATTTCTGTCATTCAGTATCATCTTTTTGCAAATGTGATATTACCAACAATTGATGAGTGGTGATATACAAAGTAATTAACTGTTTATTCTAGGCGTGTTCTTAACTACACAAATTATTGTTTGTGGCAACGCAACACTCCACTCTTTGGTTGTGTACAGCTCTCTCAGCTCTGCCACTTTGAATACTAATGATCCCGTTTTCCATTCCAGGCAAATACAGCCATTACAACCAGGGCTGTTTACTGTCTGTGTAGAATATATGATGATGTGGGAAAGGTGAGGGAACTCGAACACATTAAACATCATTGACCTGGGCCACTTAGGTGCTGTTCGTGCATTGAAAGCTTAATGAAACCAAGATGGTAGGAACCCAGCAGTGTACGCTGTAATACTATTACTCAGAGCGCTTTGTATGGCTCACGCTGGCTTAACTATACGGTCAAAGCATTTACTGGATTATCTATATCCAGGACACCCATACTTGTGGAATTACCGGAATACCTGGGTATTTTAGCTGCAGAGCTTTCATCAGATTATTTCCAGGTCACTCACTATTTTTATTAATAGGCTATTATCATAATGACTACAAGGAATCACAAGATGCATTCAACACGCTATCCATGCTAGTGTTGCTAACAGCTCTCACAGCCCAGTAGCCTTATTGTGTCACCTAGACACAGCACATTGTCTGCCATTGAGAATAAGAACAGACACACGTCCCCACACCTTAGCCTTTATGCAGCTCAGATGTGAATATACGCAGGCATAATGTGTGTGCTTGGCTTTACAATGTTACCATTTCAACAAGGATGCTATCTGATTTTCTCAAACTAAAAAGCACCTCATCTTTCCCCATAAGAGCGGTCTACATTTAGTAAACAAGACCCCTGTCACAGTGCGTGGGAGACCCTGCATCCCCCCTCTTTTTGGCCAATCGATTGACACACTATGAAAACCACTTCTTCAGAGAGAAACCAATTACGTAGCTGGCGAGGACTAGCCATCTCCAGGGCTTAGTCTTAATTGGCAGTCACGCTACATAGCAGACCACAGCCGTCTTCACACTAATTCTACAGAGTGCTTAACATATTAATTAGCAGGTATTGATACTGCTCAGCTATATCAATATAATATTAATCCACACTGCTCTTCTTATGGAGTAATTTTGTGTGTGCCTAAGCCCTGACGACATGTCCTTCCTCTCTTGCCGTCTCTTTCTTAATTTCTCTCCTGCTGCCTCGCTCTTCTACTCGCTCCTTGTTTAGTCTCCATTTTCTTTCTTTTGCTTGGCACATATTGACTGGCTGTGCCTCACCAACTAGAGAACAGTGCCATTTACAGCTGTGTCAGTTGTTGTGGTGAGATACTGCTCACCATTAACTGGTGTGAAGACAATAGATAGTATATCAGCAGTGGGCATGGTCAAAAGGATATTGTAATTGTTTACATAACTTCTTGGGAGCCTGGCATAGCCACACTAATTTACGAATGTGCAATTTGCTAGTTAGTTGTAGCTAATTTGCAAATTGCGTATTAGTGTGAAACTTCTCAGTTCATTTTCGATTTCCAAGGAGCATTATCAACGGTGCAGACCCAAATGCCGGTGGACGCAATGTAATAGACCTACAACCAATGACTGAGTGACTCATGCGAGGTGAGGCAGTGCTTGGTCTGTTTTGAAGCAGGAACAACATGGTGGCTGGGTCACAAATATTCTCAATTATACTGCTAAACAGTACACTAAAATGGCTTTCTGAAAATATTTTAGTCAATAAATAGGCAATACAGTAATAGAATCTTGATTTGTATTTTGATACATTCTGTGTACTGCGTTAAAGCCTGATGCTCCTCCCTCAGTCATCCATCTTAAACCCGCCCCATGTGAGATAAATGAATTTGATTGGCCCGTCCAGTTTCTCTTTGGCTGGAAATCAGTTTAAATGGGACATATCTGCCAGAACTAATGAAATATGAGCTGGCAAATTCGTCTGATTTCCAGGCTAGCACACGACAGTTTTAGCACTTTATTTATCTTTTGTTTTTCATTGATAGCGCCCCTTAGTGTTCTCCAGGAGACCTGACAATCTGGTTCCCTCCATACACAATGAGTCCGCCAAAATGTATAATTTTGTGGACTATAAATTACTAACTGATCAAAAACCATCAGGCTTGTTGAAAAAGGGGAAAACAAGGTTATGGAATACTCTTGTCAATTGTGCACCATGATAATTTACAGTGCATCTTCTAGCATCACAAATGTCCAAGCTTAAACAATGTTTTTACAAATCTGTCCAAAATCTTTTGAACAAAAGACAAATACACAGTACAGTAACATTAGTATCATTTTATATTTTTGTACGCAAAAAGTAAGGGGAGAATTCAAATTTCAGTTTGACTTTAAACAGAGTAGTAGCTGCTGTTTAAGTTGTAATGCACAACTGCGCAACAGTGCTACAATGAGGGCAGCACACAGTCATTAAGCATAGGGCCTACCCACAAATGGTGCCTTCCTGTTCTTCTCTCTGGAGACTGTGTGGGGATGTGTGCAGAGGGTAAAAATAGAGGCATGTACTGGGCACCTGACTCTCATGTGGAATAGGACTGGGTTTCCCATACTGAGCGGAAACCCATTTGTCTCTCTAGTGTAAAAATTAGCCAGCGAGCTAGCATCTCTTTTTGGAAAACATCCCACAGCCTCCAAGGTGAAAGGACAGAATCGGAAAAATTTGGAGGAAAGAAAAACTGCCCAAAAAAAATAGGAGAAATTCTGCTCCAGATTTTTGTGAAGGGGAGAATAAGACCAAGATGACAGAATGGCTAGATGGATTGTGGGAAATGTGTCTGTGTGCGTGTGTGACACACAAACACACATGGCCCTGTTTGCTTTCATCGGCCATAGCCTGGAGTACTGATGCTCAAATTGCCATGTAGGCCTCCATCTCGCAGGAATCTCTGTCACTCTCCCAGACAAAGCCGGCGAAGATAAAGGAGTCGTGTTAGTAGCAGATGCCCACTGGCTTTTTACGTCGCCGGATGCTCCTCGGGGGACCAGCATTGTGTGAACGGCAGGCAGAGGTGGGAGGTGAGGGAATGTGAGACGGACACTTCTGAAACTATTCCTTTCCTATTTAAGTGGAATATATATCTCACTTCGTCCCCAGTTGGGTTTTTTTTTTTGGTTGCTACTTCCCTTTTTTCTCTCACTTTTTTGTATTCCTCTCACCTTCTCTTTCTGTCTCTGTTCAATGTGCGATGCATACAATTTATATATCGCCTTGAATGCTGTGTCTCTATTTCTGTGTTTGCCCTCTTTGTCTTTCTATCATGAGTACGGCGGCAGGCGGTGGTAGCAGCAGTGTGTGTGTGTCTGCACTCTTAAAGCAGTAAAATAAACATCACCAGTGTTTGTCATACACCGTATCCAAGGGCAACATCTCTTTTCTCTAATGATAACCCAACTGACGGCGATGCAAATGAGACTCACATGCACAGGTTGTTGAACCTGAACGCTGTTGTTTCTGTTTATACAGACAGAACAATGATAGTACATGATGTGGATGTCTAGAGGGCTCTGTGTTTTTGTATCCTGGAGCCTGTACATGCTCCTGTTTTATTGGTTTCAACGTTGCAGTTTATAAATAGTGCTGTGACCCAGAGGTTGTGGGTCGTAAATACATGCGATCATTTTATGGAGGAGCCTCTCTACTTTCCATTACATGCTGTGTCTCTTTGCTCCAGGTGTGGTGTTTCACTACCGCGCCCCTCACGACCGCTACGCCCTGTCCTTCGCTGACGCCAAGAGAGTGTGTGTGGAGAACTCAGCAGTCATCGCAACACCAGGCCAGCTGCAGGCTACCTTTGCTGATGGATATGACAACTGTGATGCTGGCTGGCTGGCTGACCAGACAGTACGGTAAGGTGGTGGCTGTTGGAATAACTCTCAAGCGGCAGTGTCGTTGATAGCGGCGACAGCATAAAACACAATTGAGAATGAGTAATGTGTAATGTGTAATGAGTAGAGTTGCAATTTTGGCCTATACATTTTAAAATGCTGAGGTTATTCCGGTGGTTTAATGGTAGCTGGCAAGCCAACCAAATCTGGGCTCCAGGGCCGGAACATTACCTCTCTAGCCGCTGATCACATACGGTGCATCTGAATATCCTATGCTAGATAATAATTAGCAGTCTTGGGCTTAAAGTATCAAGGTTTGCTGGCAGGTTTGTTAGACCAGGCTGCTATTTTAAAATCTCCATCAGACAGTTGTTTCAGCTTGATTTTTTTTTTTTTTGATCGTGTGCCACATGATCAAAAAAGAAAAATAAATGCACTTTGCTACTAAAATTATATGGCTAAAACCGAGAACTTGGTCAAGGATTTACTGTGGAACTATGAAGTGTGGCGAAGTGCAAGTCATTTACTGTAGATATTTTTGGACTTTCTATAAACACAAAACTGTGCATCATAATTGGACCTTATTGCTTGTTTGCACACTGGAAAGGCTGTTAACTACATCCGCCCCTTCTGAGCTGTCTATCAGTCCAATGCGTGTGCTTCAGCCCGCCACCATCCATAGAGTCTCTTAACATCACCAGTCAGAGCTCATCTCTCAACAGCGTTCTCCATATCTACATTTTAATCCCAAAATTGCAGTTACTCCAGTCGCCGAGCAAATTGACTATTGTCTTCCTGACATGTTGCTGTTCACAAGCTTCCCGCGGCACGGATTCCATCTCCTGTTTCTTTCTCACCTTCTGTCCTACGCTCCATTGTTTTCACTCGGGAGTTATCTAATTGGTCCAGATCCAGGAGGCTCCGTCTTCACATCAGCCAAGAGGAAAGTGTCCAATTAATACGGTGCAAAAAATACAGACATCAGCCAGAAAGAAAGAGGCTGAGGCCGTAGACACTACACAACTTACTTCTCTTGTTTTACTCGCTACATAAGAGCTCTGCTGGTGTATGGTAATGTGCAGGCATGTGTGTCTTCCGCATGTATGATTGTGTGTGTTTGTGCATTTGTGTGTGCATCTGTTCCTAGCACTTCATAAGTCCCTGTATGCCAAGCGTAATCTTTTAATCAGCCTCTTGCTTGTGCCCTGGTGCTGCTGAAATCAATGTTCTTGTGGAATAAATAATCAGTTGGAGCCTGAATATAGATCGCTGTTTTCTCAGCCTCATAGGCCCCACTGAAGGAATTCCTGATTCTTTTAACCTCTCCTTGACTTCCTAACTCTCTCTCTCTCTCTCTCTCTCTCTCTCTCTCTCTCTCCCTCTAATATCATAGTGTTACTAGAATCCTTACATTGCCTGAACATTAAACACATTTGGAAACGATTTTAAGTAAATCAGAGGGTAATTCTTCTGTGAAACTCACACTGAGGGCAGAATAATTAAAGAAAGCAAGAATGTGTGACTCCCCCTGAAACTTAAGCCAGTTTCAGGGGGATATCAATGTGTTTCTTTACTCTTTGGGTAATATGTTTTGGTAATCTCTAGAAAGGAGATATACTTAAATTCACTGTATTTTGGTCAGAAGACGATAAAAGTGTAGTTTAGTTTTTTAATGTTATTTTGTATGCGCGTGAACACAGTTTCTTGATTTTCTCTGCAGGTATCCCATCCAGTCGCCTCGGCCTGGTTGCTATGGCGATCGCGAGGACTCACCTGGAGTCCGTAACTACGGCGATAGGTCACCTGATGAGCTGTTTGATGTCTACTGCTTTGCTAAGCAGCTTCAAGGTAGGAGCTAGGAGCTTCATAAATTTGGGTTTAGTCATGCATGGGTTGACGAAGCCGTGGGTGCAGCGTGAGACCGCCGTGACCAGAGTTTAATTCTCTGTTAGCACAGAAAGGACGAGGGCAGTAGGAGAGGGGAGGTTGTGGAAGCGAGAGGGAGACGTAGAGACTATATTGAGGCCAGCTGTCATGTTACAATCTCCTGCAGGCATAAGTGATGGAGCGAAGGAGTGTTATCCTAAAACTTTACTTTTCAATTTGCACTACCACAGCAATTACTCTGTTCTAACGTAAGCTGCAGCTATATCGTATTATATCAAGAACAATGCTGATCCTTTAGTTTACTGTCTCCTAATATAGATCCTCAACTGGTGAGGAGGCTGACTGTTTACCTGGGATGTGTAGCTTTAGTCTCAGTCTGTAGTGTGTAACCATCAAGTGCATATTTAAGGCCCTTTTACAGTGCTCGCCTTTTTAAAAGAGTCAGCGGGAAGTATTACCAAGTCAGCTGGAGACAGACCAGCTTAACCAACTCAGAGTTATCTTTTGTTACATGCATTACATACATTACAGCTGATATAATCTGCCATTGCAGACGTCTACACCGAGGGTTGTAAGCCTAAAATGAGAAGCCTGCTTGTCTTTACACCCAAAACCCATTGCTTCAAAACTTCTCAAGAATTTTGAGTGGTGAATCTGCCACCAATGTCGCTGTAAACTGCATTTGTGCAATGCTAGAAGGGAAAGCGTGACATGCATAGCAACAGTAACATATATATATATATTGTGATATCATGAGAGGCTACACGGCTCTCGGCGGGGCAGTTCAGCAGTGCAAGGACACAAATGTAGAATGTAACAAAAGAGTTTTTAATAAAGTTCTTGGGAATCAACAAAAATAGTATGCCAAATACAAAACGATAACTCAGGATAAGGCTGATCTTGTAATAGTCCAAACTTAAACAATGTCTCTTCAAACTTCAACTCAAAACCCGATTCCCTCAGGTAATCTCTTCCTCGAAACAAGTCTTTCAGCCTTACTTTTTAGACAGCGTTGCAGCCCGTGGCCAATCTGTCGGTAAGTATTCCAGTCTTCAGGTAAGTATTCCAGTCTTCAGGTAAGTATTCCAGTCTTTCAATCCTTCTCATGGAAAGTGCCGTTCCGATCCTCTGAGAGCACAACTCGAGCTACTCTCCCCAACAACTCTCCTTCTCAACAAGTGTGTCTGGGCCTTAAAAGCCCTTCAGTTCATCAGGCCCTGATCGGTCTCAGGTGTGTTGGGATGCCGTGTGCCTGAGGGGTGGAGTTTCCAACTCCACCAGCAGATGGTGCCAAAGCTATCCGTGACTGCAGCCATCTCAGGGTGCGTAGCGGCCCTCCAGAACGCAGCCTCTCGTGACATCACACATCCCCCCCCTCGAGACCGACGTCCTCGTCGGGGTGAAGGAGGCGAAGAAGGCGTCGCGCCGGGAAAGGGCATCTGCATTGCCGTGGCGCTTGCCCGCCCTGTGGACAACAGAGAAGTTAAACGCCTGTAAGCTCAAGAACCATCTGGTAACCCTCCTGTTAGTCTCCCTGTTCCTGGCCATCCACTGTAGAGGGCATGATCGGACACCACCGTAAACCGTCGTCCCAGGAGGTAGAACCGCAGGGATTCCAGGGCCCAGGTTACCGCGAGGCACTCCTTTTCCACAGTGGAATAGTTCTTCTCCCTCGGCAGTAGCTTCCTGCTGAGGTACAGAGCGGGATGTTCCTCACCGTCATGCGCCTGGGCGAGAACAGCACCCAGACCCACCTCCGAGCGTCTGCCTGGACAATGAAGTCCTTCTCGAAGTCCGGCGCCACCAGGATTGGACCGGAACACAGGACTTGCTTCAGGTTGATGAAGGCCGCCTCCGCCTCGGGATTCCACCTCACCATCCGTGAGTGGCGGTTGGTTGTCCGCTCTGTTAGAGGTGCAGCAATAGTAGCAAAATCCGTTATAAACCGTCTGTAATAGCCGGCTAGGCCCAAAAATGACCTCACCTGTTTTTTGGTGATGGGCCGTGGCCAGTCCTGTATGGCCCGCAACTTGGCTTCCTGAGGCTTGACCAACCCCCGCCCAATGGTGTACCCCAGGTAGTTTGTCTCGCTGAAGGCCAGCCTACACTTCTCTGGGTTTGCCGTGAGCCCTGCTTCCCTGAGTGAATCTATCACAGCCTGTACTCGGGGTAAGTGGCTGGCCCAATCAGGACTTTGTATGACTACATCGTCCAAATATGCTGCTGCGTACCTTTTGTGGGGTGCGAGGACGCGATCCATCAAACGCTGGAACGTGGCAGGCGCTCCATGGAGACCAAGCGGGAGCCGGGTGTACTGGTAGAGCCCCCTGGTGTGGCAAAGGCCGTCTTCTCCTTTGACGCGGGGTCAGGGGCACCTGCCAGTATCCTTTGGTGAGGTCAAGGGTGGTTAGGAAGCGAGCATGCCCCAAAGAATCTATCAAGTCCTCCACACGAGGCATGGGGTATGCATCAAACTCAGACACTTCATTTAATTTCCGAAAGTCATTGCAAAATCGTGCCGACCCGTTTGGTTTGGGAACCAGTACAATGGGACTTGCCCAGGCGCTTTGGGACTCTTCGATCACCCCCAGCTCCAGCATCTTCCTTACCTCCTCCTGAATCACCCTTAAACGAGCCTCCGGCACGCGGTAAGGGCGCTGGTTCACCGTTTTGCCAGGCATGGTGCGGATCTCATGTTGTACCACCTCCGTGTGCCCAGGTAGGGAGGAGAAGACATCTCGGTTGCGATCCACCAACTCCAGGACCATCTGCCGTTGATGCGGGGACAGGCTTGGACCCACCTGAACCTCTTCTCTCCCGGGTTCCTTGGACTCTGTGGGGGGCAGACAACTGAACAACGCCTCCCTGGCGTGCCACTTTTTAAAGGTTGACATGATATATCTGCTCGGGCTTTCTTTTATCTGGTTGCCTCACCTTGTAGTTTACGTCTCCCACCCGTTCAATGACCTCGTAGGGCCCCTGCCAGGTGGCCAGGAATTTGCACTCCACGGTGGGCACCAGGACCAGCACTCGGTCCCGGGCTTAAACTCTCTGGGTTGAGCAGATCTGTTGTAAGAAGCTTGCTGTTGCCGTTGAGCAGCCTCCATGTGTTCACGCATCATGGGATAGACAGCCTTCATTCTCTCTCTCATAGCCCCGACATGCTCGATCAGGGTCCGCTGTCGGCACGGTTGCTCCTCCCAGGCCTCCTTGGCAATGTCCAGCAGTCCTCGGGGCCTGTAAGATAGCAAGAGCTCAAAGGGTGAAAAACCAGTAGACGACTGAGGTACCTCTCTCACCGCAAACAGTAGGTACGGTAGCAGCTGATCCCAGTTGCGCCCATCCTCCTCGATCGCCTTCCGTAGCATGGCTTTTAGGGTTTTGTTAAAGCGTTCGACAAGCCCGTCTGTCTGGGGTGGTAGACAGGCGTTCTCAGCTGCTTGATTTTCAGCAGAGTACAGAGTTCTTTCATAACCTTGGACATGAACGGACTCCCTTGGTCTGTCAATATCTCCTTGGGAGCCCCAGACTCGTTGACAGAAGGAACAGCTCCTTGGCGATCTGTTTGGACGTAGCCTTCCTCAGCGGGATGGCCTCAGGATATCGGGTTGCATAGTCCAGGATGACCAGAATGTACTGATGTCCCCTGGAACTCTTCGGTAAGGGCCCAACGATGTCCAGTCCGATCCTCTCGAACGGGGTCTCGATAATGGGCAAGGGAATGAGCGGGTTTCTATATGTGGGCTTAGGTGCCACCCTCTGACACTCAGGGCAACTACGACAGTAGTTCTCTATCTCTTTGTGCACCCCTGGCCAAAGAAGCGTCGCAAGATCCTTTCCTTCGTCTTCTCCACCCCTAGGTGGGCCCTAGCGGGTGGGTGTGTGCCAGGTTGAGTACGGTGGTCCGGTGGGGCTGTGGTACGAGGAGCTGTTCCTGCACCTCTCCATCTTTCCGTACCACCTGATACACTAACCCCCGGTTTACTGCAAAATGGGGGTAGGTAGGGCTTGTCCTATCCCCTAACACCACGCCCTCTATCACCTGTACATTCCTCAAAGCATTTGCAAGAGTGGGATCTTGTAACTGGGCTGTACCATACTGGCCTGTGAGAGGAAGCTCCTTGGGGCCTTGGACGTCTTCCTCGCTGGAGATTGGAGCGCTTCCTGGGACCAGGTTCTCTTCCTCCGTATCTGGATCAGACTCTGAAACAGCCTGGACACCTGCCATCCCTGCAAGAACACAGGCTGGAGTGAGTGGTTCTGAGGGTTGTGTTTGCGTATTCTCCGAGTACGTCCTACCTCTCCGCGGGGTACTCGGGCCAGTCTCTCCTGTGTCTCCCTCCACAGTGGGTAAAGGCGGGGCAGTCTCGTCCAATTAGGACCGGAGCGGGTAGGGAATCAACCACACCCGCTGTCGTGTGGATGGTTCCCCTGGTGGTGGTCATTGCGAGTTCAGTGGTGGGGTAGTCTCTGGTGTCTCCATGGACACAGGAGATCGGGAGGACTTTCCTGAGGTCAGTCCGGATGGATCCACCAGATCCTTATGCACTAGGGTGGTCCGACTACCGGAATCTAGCAGAGCTTCTACATCATGGTGATTCACCGTCACCGGGCAGGTGGGGGTCGGTCCTGGGCGCCATCTACAACTCCCACGAGCGAAGCAAAAGGTGGGCGGGTGGTGCGCTGGAAGACCCAGCCGTGGGCATAGGCTCATCCGCTGGTTTCCCACACTGCCAGGAGAGGTGTCCCATCTCCCCACACCGGTAACACTGGCGCGTTTCGCTCTCCCGGTGTCCTCTTCCTGGTGCCGGCGGGGGTCGGGCTCCCCCTGGAGCCTGGACAGCTCCTAAAGTGGCTGGGTTGGGTCCCTTGGGGTTCTTTGGACGGGCTCCTCCTGTCTGTGGCGTGGACGCACCCTGGGGCTCCTTCCTGGAAGCCCGAAGCATCTCTGTTGTGGCTTGGTATCTTTCCACGGCTTCCACTGTCAGGTCCGCGGTGGTCAAGGCCTGTTGGCTAATGAGTCGTTTCGCCTCATAAGGCAGGGCCCGTAAGTATTTGTCCACCACAACGGCCTCCACTACTGCCGCCGCCGTACTCTTCTCCGGTACCAGCCATCTCCGCGTGATCCGGACAAGTTCGTGCATCTGGGCACGAGGAGGCTGGTCTGGTTGAAAGTTCCAGCTGTGGAACCGCTGGGCCAGGCCAAACTTGGTGAGTCCACTTCTGCTGAGGATCTCTGCCTTCAGTGCATCGTAGTCAGTCGCCCTGTCGGAGGCCAGGTCCCGGACAGCGTTCAGCGATTCCCCCGACAGAAAGGGGGCTAGCAGTCCAACCCACTGCCCCTTGGGCCATGCTTCCCTAGTGGCGGTAGCTTCGAAGGCGTGCAGATATGCCTCAACATCATCGGTGTTCCCCATCTTGGATAGAAAGTCACTCGCCCGTATTGGGCGGACATTACGTTCGGCCAACTGTCTCTGCAATTGCAGTTCCTCCGCCTTCAGGTAGTTGGCTCTCTTTTGCTCCTCCAGGAGAGCAATGTTCGCTTGCGTCTGGGCTTGCTGGCCGGCCACCAGGGCTTCCAACACGGCCTCCATCTTGTTTCTCGGGGGTTCTATGGCCAATTCAGAAAACCGGGATATCAAACGGTCTGTGTCCTTCTCCCACATGCACTGTTAGCGCCTGAACTTGCCCGCATTCTCCACCATATGTGATATCATGAGAGGCTACACGGCTCTCGGCGGGGCAGTTCAGCAGTGCAAGGACACAAATGTAGAATGTAACAAAGAGTTTTTAATAAAGTTCTTGGGAATCAACAAAAATAGTATGCCAAATACAAAACGATAACTCAGGATAAGGCTGATCTTGTAATAGTCCAAACTTAAACAATGTCTCTTCAAACTTCAACTCAAAAACCCGATTCCCTCAGGTAATCTCTTCCTCCGAAACAAGTCTTTCAGCCTTACTTTTTAGACAGCGTTGCAGCCCGTGGCCAATCTGTCGGTAAGTATTCCAGTCTTCAGGTAAGTATTCCAGTCTTCAGGTAAGTATTCCAGTCTTTCAATCCTTCTCATGGAAAGTGCCGTTCCGATCCTCTGAGAGCACAACTCGAGCTACTCTCCCCAACAACTCTCCTTCTCAACAAGTGTGTCTGGGCCTTAAAAAGCCCTTCAGTTCATCAGGCCCTGATCGGTCTCAGGTGTGTTGGGATGCCGTGTGCCTGAGGGGTGGAGTTTCCAACTCCACCAGCAGATGGTGCCAAAGCTATCCGTGACTGCAGCCATCTCAGGGGTACGTAGCGGCCCTCCAGAACGCAGCCTCTCGTGACATCACAATATATATATATATATATATATATATATATATATTTTTTTTTTTGGACACGCTGTGTGTGCTTGGGATGCTGAGTAGAAAAGATTGCTTGATCACCTGTAGACTTTGTATCCAGCAGTTTACAATTTAATTCAGTGAAATTAACTACTTGATGGAAACAATCTGCAGATAATTATCTTCAATCAAACTGAAAATACTAGCTGATACATAGCTTGTGTTTTTTTTTCTCTTATTCTGTAAAACAAAATATAAACTAGAAGCTGAATTAAAACGCTCTGATGTTCACTACACAACCATGTAATGCAACATATCAAGTTCAATTTCAATTTGGCAAAATCTGTTGTTTCATCATAAACCAGTATTAATTAGCACCTGTTCACCAGCCTCCCAATACATATCTCATTAACTCATTATTTTTGAGCTTTTCGTCTCACACACATTACTCCTCACATAATCCCATTCTGCCTCTCTCTTCTTTCTTTTTGTTTGCATCTTCACCCTTTACCTCCCCCTCTTGGTTCAATACATCAGCATTACCATTCTTTACTCTTGGCATTAATCTCCTGGATCCTCATATTGAACTCCATCTGTTCCTCGCTTCTCCCACTGGCCACTTCTCCAGCTCATATTTTTTTCATTGCACACTGACCTGCCAGTGGGTTTTCTGATCATGCTGTACTATTTTATTTGTGCTGCACAGATGTTTTGGTCCCTATTTTGCATCACTATTGTATCCACATCAATCCAACTTCTCTTCAGCTTCTCCTTTCTTCTTCTCTTTCACTCACAGTCAGCATACTTGTCTTTCTTTTAGATCCCTCTTTGCAACTGCTTTGAATTCAAAGAACTATTTTCATTTAGTCCCTTCTTTGAATGTACTGATGTTTTTTTAATCACTTTTATGAAAAAAATAAAGTGCATAGCAAGTAAAACTTTTCTCTTTTCACACACTTCAAGCCTGCACCTTCCATTATTGCTTTGGCAAAGTTGAAAAGGAGGAAAAGGGAATGGCTAAAACTTATTGTATTTAAAGTAAAATCATGCACTATAACACACTGAACTGAACTCCCCGCTTCTCTTCTTCTCCTCCTCCACCCAGGTGAAGTCTTCCACTCCACAGTGGCAGAGAAGTTGAGCCTGGCCACAGCCTCTACCCACTGCCATTCCCTGGGAGCTCAGCTGGCCACTGTGGGGCAGCTCTACCTTGCTTGGCAGGCTGGCCTGGACCAGTGTGACCCCGGCTGGCTTGCTGACGGCAGCGCCCGCTACCCTATCAATGTTCCGCGGAAGAACTGTGGCGGAGACGAGCCCGGCGTGCGGACCGTCTACAACAACCCTAACCGCACCGGCTTCCCCGACACCACAGCCCTGTACGACGCCTACTGCTACCGAGGTATGACGAGCTCTGTGATGATAAACTTGGCGCACCATCAGTGTGGTAATTGCCATGGCAACAACAGAAGGGTCTGGGGAGTTGCTTTCCTTTCTGCTTTTTAATTAGCACAGCATGTTTGTGTCACAAATGTAGTAGTTGTGAAGAGATGATATTTGTGTCTCCCGTGATGGGTTTGCGGCCTTGTATGATGTGTGTAGTGAAGTCTGAGAGAGAGAGAGAGATAGAGAGAGAGAGAGAGAGAGAGAGAGAGAGAGAGAGAGAGAGAGAGAGAGGAAAATGAGGTAGAAAGAAAGAGAGATACAAAGAGCGACAGCTTGAATGAGTCCAACTGGAATTTGCAGAGACTCTGTGTCTGACCTTGTCTTTTATCATGTGCCAACTGAGACTGGAATAAGTTCGTTTCATCTTGAGTCTGGATTGACTTTACACCACATTCTGTTCACTGATGATGTGTATATTGTAGGTTATCAAACTTATTATTTTACATCTGGAGCTTACCTTAGGTTTTCTGGCTTCCATAATTGTATTTCTACAGATTCTACAGGGAATGAACAGTGACATTTTCCTCTCACAATGTCATCTTATGAAATTGTCACTGAAGCGTAACATGTACATAACCTAATCATTTTTAGTAAACAAAAACAGCATGAGAGCAGCGCAGCAGAGCATTTGTCAAAACACATAGCTGATTGATGAAGCTCTACATTGCACCAACAAAGCAAAGCTGTGTGCACATTTACATTAATATTTAAATCAAATGACGTCTTTCAGATCACTAAAAGTAGATAAAAATGGTAATATGTTTTGTTTAATATCATAAGTGGGGTTCATGTAAATAATATTGTTGATACAATCTCATTTATATTGCATGAACACAATATATGCATGTTTGTTAATTTGAAAATGATTGGATTTTGTGATTAAGCGGCTTTTGTTGTAATGTGGCTGTTGTGTGTTGCAGGCCGCAAGCCAGCGGGGGTCCAGGCTGCAGAGGCACAGGCTCTGTACAAGGCCCCCAACCCAGCAGCAGAGGCCATCTCCTCAGTTACCGAAGCCCAGCATAGTACCCCTTTTTCCAATACTTCCACCTGGACCGGATTGGTTGACTTGGACAACACAGGGGTCCACTCCATTGCTGGAATCAAGAACTCCTCTGAGATTTCTGAAGAGCATGTCGTCATCCACCTAAGGCCACAGGAGGACTGGGATGAAAACCACGTTGGACCCAGACGCAGCCAACTCAGCCAGGAGAAGTTTGACGGCACAAAGAGCAACACCATGGGCATTTCTGACCTCGAGAGCCTGGAGAGCCATGGAGGTTCTGCCCATGAAGAAGAAGATGGTGGCTATTTTGGATCATCTGACACCCCAACATTATCCTCCATAGCTTCTTCAACTCCCCAGCCTCAGACCGGTAACGGTATGTTGGCCGAGTTTGTGAACAATCTGATGAGGCCCTTTAGGTACTGGAGAGGAGGTGAGGAGTTGGAGGAGACAAAAAAGGGACCTTCTGTGCTTGAGGAAAAAGCAGGAGAGAACCAGACGCAGGGAGGGGCATCCAGCAAAAACCTGAGTATACCAAAACCAAGTGGAAACAAGGGCAGCATAGACAATGCCATCACGGAGCATAGGCATGGTAGTTTTTCCTTCAGGAGTCCTACCAGTGGACTACAGAATCCAAAAGAAAGTCTGTCTGAGCAGGAGAAAGAAGTAATGCCACTGATTCGATTAGTGCCTGCAGTCCAAAGCACGGGGCAAAATGATACCGCCACCCAGCCAGAAGAACGAGCCCCCAGCGCATCTGCTGACGAGCCTCCATCCAACAGTAACGGTATGAGCTCAACATTGATTTTATTTTTGTGTATGTAACCTATAAAACTAAGTATCCTAAGTATACAGAATGAAATATAAATGAGGGTCAATTGAAACGGTTCTATTTCAAATACATTTAAATGTCGCTGGTAAATATAGGATCTGTTTATGTCAAATTTTTTAAACTGCCTCTGTCTTTCTATGCATGCTATTATATATTCCTCTGCAGGGCAATTTGAAGTATCACTATAGATTTAATTAAACAGTAATTGCAAGTAAAGTCCGACCGATAAAGGATTTTTAATGCCAATACGGTACAAATATTTGGATTTTAAAAATCCAATATTCCAATATATTGGCCGATATATATATATCGGCCAATATATTGGAATATTGGATTTTTTAAATTTTTTTAATCCAGAAACGCGTAACGAAACAAACAGATTTCCCTAACATTAGTTATTTGTAGTTATTTATGAGCTCTCACTAACATAATATGACAATAATTTGTTTTATTGTCAGAACAGAACCGATGGAACATCAAAATATAAGTTCTGGTAAATAAAATGTATAAAGATACAAATTTAAGATATGAAACTTAATGTCCTTTGTACAAAACACAATAACAAAAAAATAATCTGTGTTCCCAAAGGGATGTTGTAGAGCGCCCTCTGGTGGACAAACTATGCAACGCCAACACTCATAACATGGTTGACCGTCCGTTTTTATGTTAGTTTTGAAATATTCATTTATCAGAATCCTTTATTTGTCATTATAAATGATTCTGATGATTGAATATTTAAAAAATTTACAGTATATTTTTTATCGGCCTTTATATATGCCAATACCGTTCGGGAAATGCTCAATATCGGCCGATAATATATCTGTATATATAGATATATTGGTCAGGTTCTAATTGCAGGCAAACAAAAGAGGCATATCACATACAGTAATGCAAAAATGTTTGAGTGAAGAATGTTCTCATATTTATTGGCAGGATGCTTTGATTACACCACAGGCTGTCAGAAGAGTACAGGCGAAGCTTGAATTTGAATCTACTTTGCAATAAAAGGTTTGCCCGCATAATGTATGTCATTTTTGTTTAGAAAAAAGCAGACCTGCATCACAATTACAGCTTATTTTTTCTGATTTAAATAAGTATTAGACTGTACAACTGACTGGTATTACCTGTGGAGAATATATTAAACAGATGAGGAAAACAAAGCGTGTGTGTGTGTGTGTGTGTGTGTGTGTGTGTGTGTGTGTGTGTGTGTGTGTGTGTGTGTGTGTGTGTGTGCGTGTGTGTGTGTGTGTGTGTGTGCGTGTGTGTGTGTGTATCAGACAGGTGACATCCATAGTGGAGTGAATTACCCTCAGGAATGGTGCGATACAACACACAGATAGAAAGGATAGAAAGGGTCACCAGGTCAGCTCATGTCTCGCACCCTGACATGCTGGCACCAAACCCAAAATCACCTCCTCTAGTTTGTGACTGCAGGGGTAAAGGTGAACTAGAGATTAGAGGAAACGGCTCGTGACTGGACAGTTGCTGGACCAATAACTACCAGAGCAAGGCACCCGCAGTAAATTAAAGCTCAGGAACCTTATCATTGGCCAAAAAGTAGAGAAAACAAAGTGTACCATAGCCTTGGGTGGAAGAATGCAGGGTTTTTTTGTAATGGTTATAACTAATAACACATCCTTGGCATCAGCTAAAGGTGAGGATACAAAGAAAGATTCTCCCACAGACTGCCAAAAAAATGATTTAATAAAGGTGATTCTTTCTCAGCTTCTATTTGCTGGCTTTATTAATATAAATGCTCACTGCTATGCTACCTGAAATCCGATGCCAACCCCCACGGTACTAATGAAAATCCAAGCTTTAGTCCGCATGCATTATTCACAGCCGTATCCAATTAACGTGGAGGTTGGGCTGCACTGCCGTTCGCTCTCACCTCCATGTATGTCTCTGCTTATTAGGCCCCAGCTCTGTGAAGGTAGGCGGTAATGATCACTACAGCGAGGACGAGAACACAAGTGGGGGAAGAGTAGACGGAGGAAAAGGGAAGAAAGGGGAAGATGGTGGTGGGGGGTTGTGATGGAAAGCTGCCCAACTGATGTCTCTTATTGCATGCCGCAGGCTAGCCCTTGGATCTTAGTAACGGTTGGTGCTATGTTGCCTCTTTGATTGAGGGGGGGGTGCAAAGCTTTGCACTGCAGATGGCACATCCAAGAAAGATTTCAATATTGAATCAAATTGTTTCTGAAAATTTGAAAAAGGCCTCTGAATGTAGCACAATGAATTAATGATCTCCCCTGCAAATACAAATATTTTGAACATTAAATTGAATAAGGAATTATTTGGTTAAGCTTCAAGTTGGAGCAATCTGCCTCAAATAACTCTCATGTAGAATTTGAATCAGCTCTACATGCATGTCCTGACTGTCTGTCAAGGAAAAGCATGTCTGCTTCACACCAGTCTCGTCAGCCCCAGAGACTGAATTGATGTGATGGGCGGCAGTGGGTTCTGTGCGCTGACACTCAATGTAGATGCTCCTGACATGATTCACATCATCCAGCCATGCAATAACTTCTCCTCAGTCTTTTTTTTTTTATCAGATTCCATATCTGCAGATGAGCTGAGGTGGCATTGGTGCCAGCTTTCTGTGTGTCTCTCTCATTGTCAGCCTGCTCTCTCACAATTTAATATTATGTCTGCCTGACCTGAGGGATTTCTCTCAGCCCGTTTACTCCAGTAAAGTGGAGTCAACACAGCAGAACCCCTCACAGCGGAAGCACACAATTTCCATCTGAACGGGGTTTCATTAAAAGTTTGTTTTGCTGCATTTCAGTGTTGAGCTGTGGCTTTTCCACCAACAGATTCCCAGCGTCAGAGCTGAACTTAAACTACGCTCAAATCATCCAAACCTACGCCTAATTGACCCATTTTATTTATTACATGGGCCATTACTTAGACGATCAAACCAGATGAATGTGTTTTAATTATTCTCACTTCCATCGTTGTGTGTAGCAAAAGTATGTAATTAGCTATTTGGATTATTAATAGGACAATTACACATGGCTTACACAGCTCTTAGCTCTTAGGGAAATGAACCTCATGCTCATAAACCTCACTTGGGCATAAGGCAACATCTGACCTTCTGAATAATTTACACATATTTTAATATTTTAAGCATGGACATATTTGCATATGTTCTCACTCTCATGGTAATTTGTTGTGCTGGGTTGGGTTGCACACCCCCTGCCATATTATTGAACCTTTCAGACATGTTTACTGAAACTGAGGACAGCAAAACCGAGCTGAGCAATGATGATGGTAGCAACACTAGCTGGTCAGTAACACGACTGCACTGCAGCCCTCAAAAAAAAAAAACACACCAGCCGTGACTCACACATGCAGGCAGAATGAATTATTGATGGTGTAGACAGTGTCTGGTTTAAAGCCGTAAGCTGATAAGGTACAGTGGACCACTTCATCCAAATAAACAGGTCGAGATGGAGCTTGTTGTGAGGCATGTCATTTGCTTATCTTGTTGCAAGTGCTCCAGCGCTTCTCCGCATGACTTCTCTCACCGCAGGCAAGTGTGTTCCTTCCTGCAGAAGGCTGTTCGGAGTAAACGAAGCCACAGGCAATTAGAAAACAGGGACAGAGAAGAGAAGTGTGAAATTACTTTGAATACAACTTTCCATCCTTTTGTGTGCGTGCCCAAGTGTGTTAATGGGCTTCCACGAGGGATGGCTCCCCTCTTTGTCTCTCCAGCAACTTTAGTAGCCGCACTGATCAGCTCCACTGAAGAGAAGGGGCAGTGGTGGCCTAAAGGTTAGAGAAGAGAGCTTTTCACCTGGTCGCCGGTTCAATTCCCAGACCAACGGGATAAAATCTGAAGTGAAAGAGCACTTGTCCCTCCCTCATTACCACCATTGAGGTGCCCTTGAGCAAGGCCCTTGACCTCAATCAGTGGTTGTACTGGGCAGCTTCCAGGTATGAATGTGTGCAACTGTGTAAATCTCAGTGAACCTTCCCAGAATAAATAAAGGTTAAAAAAAAGAAAAGAAAAAAAGAGACGCCCAAAAAATTCAATTTACGTTAAATGACAGTTAACGGGTAAAGAGTCCTTCCCAATCACCAAAACAAGTACAGTTTGTCTACAGTCTAAAAACAAAACCCAGGGATAGAAGGGAAATTTACCATGACTCCCAGTTACATTGTCTTGTATTTATAATGTCTTTGTCTTATTCAAACTTCAAAAGGCACAACTAGACACTAAATACAATACAGGCTAGGTTAGGAATTTACCTAGGTACCTAGGTCACTATGGAGCTTGTAGAGAAGAGAGAATTCAATTTAAACATGAACATACAGTGTGATCACATTTATGAAAGTGACAGCTTATGTAAATATATGTATATTATTGCATTATAGTACATTATTGCATTTTTTTGGAGGTTATTGGGCAGAGTTTCACATGTAATGAGGCAAGAAAAGTTGTATTGTTGAGGTGTAGGATTACATCTGCCCTCAACACATTTGAAATGGATTGTTACATTGGATCATTTATTGCAAAAAAAAATTGTATAGGGAATATTGCAGGGGTCACATGTTAGACATGAGGAGGTTCAAAGTCCCTGAAAACTCAAAGACAAAATCTCAACTAGTTTGTGGTTGACCAATCTGACTGATCCTTAATGAGTGTTTTTGTCAAAGTCAGAACAGTTTGTATTTTTGTGTGTGCTCTTTATCTGTTGTATGTTCCAGGAAGCAGGATGGGATGACAGTTTGGGAGTTGTTTGCTAATGATGTCCAGCCATTATCCCTGAGGATGTTAGAACTATGGTTGTTCAGTCATGAATAAAGTTGGAATAAAAAGTTTCAAACCTTTAGTAGGGGATTTAAACTTTAAACCGTATTTGTCTGTTCCACGGTAAGCTCTATGAACAGGTGGGACACAATCCCAGTGGATGTGGTCTGAGTTCTTGCTTAAGTCTTTTCACAGAGTTGAGTATATTAACTCCGCATTCCAAAATATGAATTGGTTTGTAGTGTGGGAACAGAAAAAAAAGACAATTGTGCAATAAAAACCAAATCGGTGACATGAAGTACTGTAGTCCACACATGACAACCCAGGGCTCACACCACTGATCCAAGCAGACTCGTGTTTTCATAATCATTTTGAGACTAAGCTCTCTGTAAGAGTTATATGGGGCTCATGTAAGCCAGAGTTTTAATTGCTTATTCCACATACATAAAATTAAATCCACCCCCGTCCTCTCCACCCCCATAATTTTAGATCATATTAATTAGTCTATTCTGTCTCTGTGTTCCCTGTAGGATTCACTGCAACAGGTCCCAACGAGAGATCCCCACCCAGTGAACATGTCAACCTATCCGGTCCACAGGGTCCCAGAGGAGGCCCGGCCTCTGCTCCCGCCCCCAGCAGCCACTTTCGGTGGGCCATCAAATCCATGCGTGGATCTAAATTAGGCCGCCCTGGAAATGTAGCCTATGTAGGTAAACGTCCCACCTGGGAGCCTATGGAAGCCAAAGCAGGGCCACTCGAGGTGATGACCCTGCCCACTTCACTTCGACAGGACAACTCGGAAAACTATTCAGGCCAGGGGAGGGTCCAGGACGGAGAAGATGCTAAGTCTCCAACAGCAGCCAGAACTGCAACAGGGGAGGAGAAGGAGGCCGAGGGAAGCAGTGAAGGGAGCAACTTTCCCGGTGGGTTTGAAATGAAAGCCAACGACTTGGACGGCAGTAGTGTCAAACTGAGTCCTGAAACAAAGTCGTCACTCAGCCAAAGCCAGACTGAGCTTGTGACTGTGGCAGAGCACACCACTCTGTCCCAGTGGCAGATAGTGCAACAGCCCAGCACCCCAGCTCAGGGCTCCCAGCAGCCGGACACAGCAGGCGAGGCCAGGGGAGAGATCTTCTACGTCCACAGGCCCACTGACAACCTCTCCTCTGCTTCTTCACCAAGAGGAGAAAGTAGTTCCAATTCAGGTTTCACTCCTCTTTTATGGAAGCAAAGCAAAGGCACCAGCAGAAAGGAGGTGGTGACTCCTTCACCCAAAGCCCTCATGGACGTGCTGACAACCTCTGAAATGACCACAGTGGCGCTTCCGACAACCAGAGACACACAGAGGACGGATCTTGTCACCACAGCAACCAGCACGGATAATTCCTCAGACAGCGCCACCGCCGAGGAGTCGTCTATTTCCATATCATGGGTTCAGGAAGAGCGGGAGAAGAGCATCTCGGCTACTCCAGCACCCAGTGACGGATCTGAAACGACCACAGGTGTCATTCACTTCACCACCTTTGCGTCAGACTCCAACGTTGGCGCCACGGAAATGGAATCCAGGTCTGCAGTGTCTGAGTCCTTTGTGGTTGGAAGTCGGTGGACACCTTTCAAAAGCATAAGCCCTAAGTCAGAGGAACCCAAAGCCTCAGTGTATAAAGACAAGAAAGACACAAACAACCCTTTTGGCATGCTCATGCCCAACTGGGCCTTCGGGCTCATCCCATCAGGTACGTGAGCTCCCCAGTGTTCCCGGTGAATGAACTTTACTGTCAGCATTATCTTGATCATGATTATGAGTGATTATCTAATCAGTAGCGATTCAGTTAATTATATATGGAGCTCAGTGAGAGCCTCGAACATCACTCACTTCACCGTAGTTCTGAGGTGACATACAGTAAAGAAACAGCAGCATGTTAAGACCGGTGAATGCCTTCCACCTGAGTTCACAGCCTCTGCGAACCGAATCAAACATATACTACACCACTATTTCCTTACTGTGTCTGTCTCTTGTTGTTTCATTCTACATCACCCCTCTCTCTCCTTCTCTGACACGCATCATGCAGTCTTAATGCAGGGTTGTTCTCCCTTCCTACTGCGTAGGTTTAGAGAGACAGCTCCAGACAGCGAGGCGGTGCACCGAGGCAAGACCAACTAGGTCTTAGTGAAGTAATTAGCGGGTCAGAGTGAGCGCAATTAGGTGAACTGGGGAAAGGCGGAGGTCCTAGTCCCCAACAAATCAATGTTGACACAAACTACAATATGGGACTTGTAATTGACTGCGGCCTCTTCTCCTTTCTCATTTTTAAATTTGTCCATGTCCTCTCGGCTCATTCTCCCGTGGTCGGCTCAACTTTCTCCCCTCGCACTCTATCCCCAAACTTGTTGCTCAAAATAATAACAAGTGTTTGCCTCAGCATGCTCACATTGATTTCTTTTTTATAGTTAATGGACCCGCTACTGCGGCAGAAAAACCACCAGAGTAAATGAACAGAACAAAGGCTATATTCTGAGGGCCACTCGTCTCTTCCTTGTCTGAATTTGTAATTTTAACGATCAAAATGTGTTTGCTTATGTTTAATGTATATGTCTCACTGCAATATTTATTGTGTGTTTGTGCCATCCTCAGCTCAGAGCATCTGGTAATTTCTGTTTTTTCAATCATTAGTCGTAGTGCTTAGTAAAGTGCATTTTTAAAACTTTTTCTTTAGAAGTCATCGCATGGAGATCTCAGAGCCGGTAGGGGTTCAGCTGCATTTACTGTACACCACTAAAAACGAGGATAGCAGCCTATTTAGAATAAAAGCACCTTATGTTAACACCTCCGTCTATCAGACAGAAATTTGACTCGGTCCATAGAAGTGAAGTCAACAGTTGAAAATGTGTCATGAACTGTGAAATTACTTTGGATGACTGCATGTTTTAGATTAGCTGCACTATTTTTTTTTACCTACATGCCCACTTGACTTGCATCACAGACGTTCTCCTGGGAAGATTCACCAGTTGATTGCCTACATTGTTTCAACCGTTAGTGACCATTGTCTGAGAAGTGTTTTTCTCAGGGGAACCGTCTTTGGTCAAGTTCACAAGAGATTGTGAGGCGGGGGGCTCATCTTCTTCTATTTAATAACAGCAGTAGGATGATGTGGTTTCAGTACCGAGGGCAGTTGCAAAGGCTCAATGCTTACTGTGGAGCATGACCATGGCGTTATCATTTATTGTAGTGAAAATAAAATTCACATTTCAGTCAGAAAAAAAAGGTGTTGTTTTATGTACAGTTGTGCTCAAAGGTTTGCATACCCTTGAAGAATTGGTAATATATATACCATGTGTAAAGAAAACATGAGTGAGCAGGCAAAACGCAAGTTTTTTGTCTGTTATGGGATTCACAATGAACTGTAGGGTCTAACAGAATGGCACAATCATAAAACAAAACATGGCAACAAAGAAAAAAATGAACCGACCACAGTTCAAAAGTCTACATACCCTTAGTTCTTAATACTATGTATTTCCACCTTTAGCATCAGTCACAGCTTGCAGTCTTTTGTAATAGTTGTCTATGAGGCCCTGAATTCTTGCAGGTGGTTAAGCTGCCCATTCATCTTGGCAAAATGCCTCCAGTTCATGCAAAGTCTTTGGTCCTCTTGTACGAACTGCACGTTTGAGATCTCCCCAGAGTGGCTCGATGACATTAAGGTCAGGAGACTGTGATGGCCGCTCCTGAACCTTCACCTTTTACTGCTGTAACCACTGGAGGGTCAACTTGGCCTTGTGCTTGGGGTCATTGTCGTGCTGGAAAGTCCAAGAGCGTCCCATGCGCAGCTTCCGTGCAGAAGAAGGCAAATGGTCTGCCAGTATTTTCTGATAACATGTTGCATTTATCTTGTCATCAATCTTCACAAGATGCCCCATGGCGTTAGAGCTCACACACCCCCAAAACATCAGTGAGCCACCACCATGCTTCACGGGGGGGATGGTATTCTGTTCACTATAGACCTTGTTGCCTCTCTCCAAACATATCGCTTATGGTTGTGACCATAAAGCTCTATTTACCATAAAGGCTTCTTTCTGGCAACTCGACCATGCAGCTCATTTTTGTTCAAGTACCGTCGTATAGTGCTCCTTGCAACAACCACACCATCTTTTTCCAGAGCAGCCTGTATTTCCCCTGATGTTACCTGTGGGTTCTTCTTTGCATCCCCAACAATTTTTCTTACAGTTTTGGCTGAAATATGTATCAGTCTACCTGACCTTGGCTTGGTATTGAGAGATCCAAGAATTTCTATATCCTTTTCCATCTTTATAAAGTTCCAATACCTTGTTACGCAGGTCTTTTGACAGTTCTTTTCTGCTACCCATGGCTCAATATCTAGCCTGCTTAGTGCATCCACGTGAGAGCTCACAAACTTATGGACTATTTATACACAGATACTAATTGCAATTTTCAAAGCCACAGGTGTGGGAAATAACCTTTAATTGACATTTTCACCTGTGTGTGTATGTAAACTTTTGATCAGGCCATTTGGGTTATTTCTGTTATAAATATTGTTTAAAAAGCAGCCAAACAAATATGTAAAAAGATTTGGCTTCATATGATCACTATGCTTGAATTAAAGACAGTTATTATGCATGATGAGTCATATTTTCAAAATGTATGCCAAAATTTCAAAATTTATGCCAGGGTATGCAAACTTATGAGAACAACTGTAATTGAAACTCAAAGACACTCACTTTCTTCAGCTTGAGTAGTAGATTGTTTATTACAATAGGAACTTAAAAGAAACCAGGAGTACATTTTTGTTCTTTATCAGTATTTCTGATACAATGCCATTTGAGTCGCCCTGCTCTTGTTGAGTGATTAGAAGGCAGGAGACACCCTCCCTCTGGCTGACCTTTTGTAGTTGTCAGTTATAGTACAGAGAAAATTACAGCAATCGTTGTCTGCCCATTACAGCAGAGAGATAGAGACAGAGAGGAGGTAAAGGGCAGAAGGATGGACAGCTCTGGGAAGGAATAATGGTGGAGAGAGAGGGGTGAGTGTGTCCTCTACTATGCTGTAGGTGGGAGTACATAAACCTCTTTAATCAATGATCAGAGACTACACAAACACAGTTCCATGGGCCTCCAGAGAGCATGTTGTTCCGCCTCGTCTTTTTTTCCCTCTTCCTTTCTTCTTTCTCTCCCTTCTTTCTTTAAATTTCTTTACATTTCTTTACTTCCTTCCAATCTTCATTTTCTTGTTTGTTATCAGGCCAGTCTCAGCCTCTCTCTGTCCTATTTGGCCATATATCAGAGTGATAAGGCACTGCTATATAACGCTGCATACAGCTTTCCAATTCCACATTGCTCTGGTCTCCAGCTAAACCCACACAGATGTGTGGACAAACACACACACACACACACACACACACACACACACACACACACACACATGCAATATAAGCTTACTCAGAAGTAAACCGCCATAATCCACTCCACATGTCTCACCATCACAAACACACACACACACACACACACACACACACACACGCACGCAAACACACAGAGAGAATATGTCTTAATCCTTTACTGTGAACACTGTGAGAAAGTAAACCCATTTAATTTTATTTCTTTTTTAATGACTCATATCTTGATTTCCATATTTTCCTGTATAATCCTAAAGGGAGTGTTTATTGTTTGTTTGTGTATTGTTCAAATTGGTTATTTGTAACACCAAAAATGTTACAAAAGTAAAAGGTTTCTAGTCAAGAGATTTCCCTCAGCCGTGGGCATTTATCAAATGGTTCAGACCACTGGCGTCCTGTAGTGTAGGGTGACGAAACAAGGAGAGTGGATACAGTCTGTCCAACCTTCAAATTGCCAATGCTAGTCTGAAACTTTGGCAGACAGGGAACAGGATGGCTCTGAATTATAGCCTTCTTGACTAAAGCCTTGTCCAGGGTTCAAGATGGATCAGACCTCTGGCAACATTAATAACACAGCAGCCAGGCCTCAACCAAATTAGACTGTTAAATTTGGAGGAGAAGAGCCAGTAGGCTGAAGTGTGTGTGTGTGTGTGTGTGTGTGTGTGTGTGTGTGTGTGTGTGTGTGTGTGTGTGTGTGTGTGTGTGTGTGTGTTCTCATTCAACTACATTTGTGGGGTCCAAAAACTGTGAGTGCAGTATACTTGTGGGGTCCGGACAGCTGTGTGTGTGTGTGTGTGTGTGTGTGTGTGTGTGTGTGTGTGTGTGTGTGTGTGTGTGTTTTGGGTGGGAGATAAATGGGGACAGGGACAGGCTGGGGTGGGGCTCTGTGGATAGATGTTGAGTTTGTCTGCTGGCTGTTGGGAGTCCTTGGATAGGCTGTCTGTCTGGAGCAGCGAGAGGACACGTTCTCTATGCTGCATATAGAAGTCTATTGATTTTCCTGTCTCTCCCTTCAAGTGTCTCCGATCTTTTTTTCTCTATTCTTCTTTCTGTCTCTCTCTTTTTTTCTGTTTCTGCTCTCCCTTGCTCTATGTCTCCCTGACTTTATGTCTTTTATTAATCCTCTGGTCATTGTTATGACTCTCGCTGGCATAATGTTTTGATAGCCTCTTGAACTCCATTGTTGTACAACAAACAGCAGTCAATTGCCGTCTAACCGTATTTGTCCCCCCTGTACGATCCCCGTCACTGCCTTTTTCTTTTCTTTTTTAAGGTGTTACCTCCCTCAAATCGACCCACTGCTTAATTTGTCATCCTGTTATCTGCTTCTCGTCTCCAAGTTTCTCTTTTTCTTTCTTTTCATGGTGTAATTCCTCAATTTTTCCATATCAAACACTCCTGCTGAACCTAATCCCATGCTATTGGCTGCTGCATATTAAATGAATGGGATTTGTTAAAGAACAGCCTTGAGGGACACTGGGCTCCATCGTGGTGTGGGATGTAACAGTTACACACTAGTTTGACTGATTGAGCACAGGCTCTTTGTTTCCTGTTAACCAGGGGAATAACGAAGCAACTAAAGTGTTGAAAATGAGCTTAAGTACACTGTGGTGCAAAATCACACTGAGCCTTTTGTGTGCGTCAGTGACTGTTGCTAATGATAATGCACACCAGTTTAAAATACACTGAATTTGCTTTAAGTAATGTCAAACTGTAAACAACGAAACAAAGACAAAAACAGCTGCGGGGCTAAGCACCGCACAGAGCCACTGTAAGTTAACCATAAATTGAGTTTAAAATTCCAAGTAGTGATGGTCAAATGAAGCTTTGCGAACCACTGTCTTTATTTTACTAGAGTTCACTAGATGGTGCTCTTTGTCCAAAGAAAAAGAATAAACGAATGGCCATTCAGTGTGTTTTCTGACCTTTGTTGAACAGAGATCTAGTGAGCTCAGAAATGAAAGACGAATTGGTTCGCAAAGCTTCATTTGACCATCACTACCAGGAAGTGGATCGCCATGGATATACTGTAAATTACATATATAGTAACTTAAGCAAAGATAAGCTGTTCTAATTTACTGAAACGTCTCGCAACAACAAAAGACAACGGTTCTGACGCCTAAGATTGTTTTGAAAATGAAAGGTGACAAATCTGATGATGATGTAGACAAAGCACAGAGAGAATAACAGCTGATAAGGCAAGAAGTTAAGATAAGAAAGAGTGTGGAGATTCAAACCGAATATGGAGGATGGAGAGAACGCATAGACACAAGTTATCAGTTTCTAGGAAGCAAGATGTGTATTATGAGGTTGTACATCATGTCAAATTTGACATCTTTAATTTGTTTTCACAGCAGTTTTCAACATTCAGGAAGTGTTGTACACGTGTGTGTACGCACAGCAGCTCAGTCTCTCTATGTAATGCATCATGTGCTGTGCCTGGAAAGGTCGTTGAACATGAAAGCAAGCTGTGATATGAAAGGCAAACATTTGCTGTTTTGCATAGTGCTGCTGGTTCTTAAACTACTAAAGTAAAACACACACACACTGACTAAATAATTCAGTGAGGGCTTTTCTGTGTAGCAGGGTGTTCACTGACATTTTGCGGAATAGAAAGTGTTTATTTAATGTATATATGTAAAAGTAAATGAAACAAGCAGCGATGTTTGTAAAGCTAATGCACCATCAAAGTGTGGGTTTAATATTCTGCAGTGAGCCTGAAAAAAGACAGAAAAGCTGTCTTAAACAGCATTTTTATGATGCTATAAAAATGCTTTATTATCTTTGCTGTCACAACAAAACCTGGTGATTATTCAGCCTCTAGGAGCCCCATCACAGGCAGCTGTATTTTATTTTCGAGATTGTATGACCCAGAGCTCCCATTATGGCAGATGAATGACTAAATCTTTTGGCTGTTACTGGTGGAAGATCCACAGCAGAACTGTTGTTGTTTTTGTGGAATATTTTCTCACTTCACAGCCCTCTAAAGATCATTTGGGTGGCAGACCAAAGTGCTACAGTATGTTCACTTCAGTAACACAGTAACTGTGGATGCTAAGCTCCAATTTTCTCTTTCCCTGAGCACAACATATGTTTTTTTAAGCATGTATTTGTTTATTTAGTGCAGTGCCTTATGTTCACATATGCACAAAGCATTATCCTGAGAGAATTTGTGGTCTCTCTCAACTTCAACTTTCGATAACTTTGTATTTTTGGATTGGCGGTTTACAATGATCGGTGCTATTCCCATACCAGCCAAACATGGTGAACATTTACTCCGCTTGGCTTTAAGAGACAGTCAAACCAGGCGGCTCAGTAAGGAATAAAACTGCAAAGCAAAACATTCAGCCACACAGCAGATGAAACCATCAACTGCTTTTTGGAGCATTCAGGCATCGCCATCTCCTCTGATTTTATTGTAGTCATTTTCATTAAGCCGCCTCTGTAAACGAGATAAGAAAAGACCTCTGCTGAGCCATATGTCACCCCATTAAAAACACAGACAGGGATTCACCGAGAAGGGTTGTTTTTTGTTTCACTTCTTCCATGCTGAATCCCTATCTGAGTTTTTATTGTCAGGCACAGACTTAGGGCCCCTGAGGGTGCGTACCTAGAGTTTCATACAGCAACGAACAACATCACCTTTGTGTGTCATCAATTGGTAAATGATGGGAAGGATGGCTGCAGACGGAGCTTGGCAGGGTGCTGTCAGAAAGAATATGATCTTCTGTGTGGAGTCATTGTGTGGGGCTGTGCAGAGAGGGAGAGGCTTGCCTGGTCATGGTTATGTGAGTAGCCCTTACAATGGAGCATTCAGGTGCTATCAGATTACACATCAGGAATCTGCTTCCTGTTAGGGAAAGAATATTTCCTCACTCTATCTGCATCCAACAGGTCTGTCCTGTTAGAGGGCAAACAATGGAGACAAACTAGCAGTACACAGCCATGATGTTTTTCACATCACTTTACACAGACTGCTTTTATTACCTCTACACGGCAAGGATCTGTAAATATTATGATGTGAAACTGCTCAGCAGACCCAGTGGAAATATGGCATCTGTTATGCCTGTAGCACACCCAAAATGGTTTGAATAGCAGTGTCCTTGCCTGAGATCCAACTGTCGCATTTTCATTCTCCATTTGAAATCAGGCTCAGTGAGCACAGGGCATAGAAAAAATGGAAGACTGCCGCCTGCCATCAAGGTTAACAGTGAAATGTGTGATTTCAAATTGAGGTATTTTCTTGCTACAGAGAGGTGGCAGCAAGAGGATGAGTGCACCCAGCTGGGGTTGTGGAGCTGCTGGATTGCCTGACTGACTTCACTCACTCTCAAGGCCGCTGAAGGCAGAGCAGGAGCAGTGGCAGGGCTCCGAGCGTCAGTCACAACACATCATGCAGCAGCCAGCCCACAGCGAATGGAAGGCTTTAGGACACTCCTGATGTGGATGCATGTCAGACACACCCATAGATATGTCCCGGCAGTTAGGATTCATAGACAGGGGAGGAAAATGAAGAGGCTCAAGGGGAGGAAGGATTCCTACTGTAAGTGGTGGGGGTAATGGATATGAAGGTGTACATTACAGAATATAGTGAGCTGTGAAGATTAAGGCTTTGCAAGTAGCAATTGTGCCTTGAAGGGATTTTGGGTAGCAAGCTTTCTTTTAGAGTTTCTGCAGGCAAGGGCACTGTGAGATCATGTAAAGTAGTTCTTCTTTGTTTTAAACAGCTCTCCAGGCAAACCCGTCCTGCCCACAGCTTGCTTGTCCTAATGGTGCTGCTCTGCTGTCAGAACAACTGCTTGCTAGTAACACAGTGGAATACAAACATGCAGGCAAGGGAGTGTGAGATCCCAATCTGTCTGTGTGTGTTTCCTGCTTTTTCTTTCTGGTTTAGGGCTCTTCTGTAATGACATTTTTGCAACAATCTGCACACCATGATAGGTCATGTGTCCAGGCATACTTTCTATTGTTGTTTATATTTGTGCACAATATGTGCATGACGTTTGGAAGAAGTAGAATATTAACAGTAGGGTTTAGTGATTGTCTTCTCAGCCAGTCGCATTATTGGTATCATTCCTTTGAAGCAGCTGTGCCAATCACAGTAGGACATGAAGAAGAAAACTCTCCAAATGGAGAGAAGAGAAGAGTGCATATCATTTCTATTTTAAAAATAAGAAAATAGTATTGTTTTCTGTGATCTGCCTTATAGGACACAAACACACAACACTACAAATGTGTTGCCAAACACAGACGATGTAAATTGAATTTGTATTGTTGGCGATATTACATTTTTACAAGAACATACCCCTGTGGCTTCTTGCACCACATGCGCATCTATATTATTTTCAATTAAAAGTCTACTTGTCTAATTGTACCTGAAATAGGAACTCAGCATTCATCTGTGTGTACATCCCTCACTTCATTTAAAGGCATGGTAATCAATATGTGCATGTTCATTGCACTGTGGCATCACTTGATGTAAAAATAAGTTGTGTAAATCACAATATGAATTATTCATTATACATTGACAGTAATTATTACTTCCTACATTAGTGTGTCTAGAATATTGTCGGGTAATTTGAAAAAGGGGGAACGTAGTTGATTCAATATTCTCATTTCACAATGCCCTTAAAAATGAGAGCAAAGACACATTGAAGAGAAGAGTGTGGGGGGGGGAATCCAAAGTGGATAGAATGTGTTTGTGATGATAAGCCAGGATGGATTATTTTCTTGCCACTCTGACAGCCAAGATAATGCAATTTATTTAGGACGAATGAAGACGCCACAAGTGCCGCTCTTGTAACAATACACCCTCAATTTCTTCGCCAGACTCGCCTTGCGCAGGCCTGCTGAATTGGGTTGTATTGAATTGCTTGCATGTTCCTCCTCCCCGGTCCTCTCCAGGCTGATTCAGTGTGACGCTCGGTTCACGAGGTGCTCACTGAGAGCGCATCGGCTGCTTTCTGCTGTCTCAGGCTTCTGGCACTGGAGCTAATTGCAAGTGTCATGTTTTTTCAGTGTGTGTGTGTGTGTGTGTGTGTGTGTGTGTGTGTGTGTGTGTGTGTGTGTGTGTGTGTGTGTGTGTGTGTGTGTGTGTGTGTGTGTGTGTGTGTGTGTGTGTGTGTGTGTGTGTTTAAAAGTGAAAGTGGGAATATCCATATGCTGCAAGTCAGCCAGTTGTGACAGAGGCTGCTGAACGTGTGCGTATATCCACTCAACTGTGTGTGTGTGTGTGTGTGTGTGTGTGTGTGTGTGTGTGTGTGTGTGTGTGTGTGTGTGTGTGTGTGTGTGTGTGTGTGTGTGGAGGAGAGGAGAGGAGAGGAGAGGAGAGTAGAGGAGAGGAGAATGGAAGGGAAATAGAATCAGAAACCGTATATGTATTTTTGTTTTGTATATTTTTCGTGTGAAAGTATATTCTAACATTCAACTTCTTTTCTTCTTGCGTCTCCGCAGCTTAATTTCTTTTATGTCACATACACATGTAGGGTTGATTTTTCACCTCAAGATATGACTGTACGTTCATAATACCACTATGTAAATAAATAATAACTTGGACCAGTTAAACAGATTTGGCAAGCTGTAGTTATTTGAGTAATCCAGTGTTGATTGCAGCTTTCAGCATGCTCAGCAATAACTAATGCACTACTGTAGTGGAATGTTTACAGACTGCAGTATGCATCCAGTGTTGTTGTCACCCCTTTCATCCCTGGACACACACACTCTCACGCATACACAAAGGTGAGTGTATACGTCTGCAGCCAGATGTGGGTACAGTAATCACATTGCCACACCTGCTCCACCCACAACCTTCTCTTTAAGATGTGAACACATTCCCAAAGGATGCAGGGTGGCGTCTGGTGCTTTTCAAGTGGTCAAGCTGGGTTCAAGCCCAGATTTGGCAAGTATCTAAGCTGTCAGTTGTCTTTGCGCGCTGACTACCTGCCAGCCTGGGAAGGCTCAGTAGCTGACCAGGTGCTCTGATCTCCCTGTGGTGGGGAGCTCAAAAGACTATTACATTATCATTCTTTACAACAGCTGACTTTATACCGCTTGTGACCCCTTGTGTTAACCGTGTTGTAGTTTTGTGGTCTTTACAACCACATGTCCAGATTTGTTATATCACTACACACACTGAAAGGCCCCTTTATATTGTGTGGTCAATCAAAAACTGGGATTCTAGATCTCACTGAGACACATCTACTGTGGCAAATTTATAGCTTGAGCTACTAATGACTGCCTGTGTTTTAATTATTTTATATTAAATCATGCAGAATACTCTTGTGGGCATATTTCTATTGCTATTGCTATAAAAAAAAAATCATGCCCTATGTATATATATATATATATATATATATATATATATATATATATATATATATATATATATATATATATATATATATATATATATGTATATATGTATATACATAGGGCATGATTTTTTTTTTTACAGTATATACATTTTTTTTATAGCAATAGAAATATGAATAAAATATATATATAGGGCATGGTTTTTCTTCTTTTCTATCCAATCATGTACTGTGGGATTTGACTGACAGTTGCAGTGGGTTAAAAGGGAGAGGTGGAAGCTTGGTTTTGGGGAGGCGAGGCCGATGACCCTCCTTGATGTGTGTATGACCTCATGGACTGTATAGCTGAAGCGTTTGGTGTAATACCCCTCACTACATACTGTCAGCCTCTGCACACATTGGACTGTCTCACTCTGCACAGTGCAGATTGACTGCTGAGGCGCTGACATCATCAGCACAAACCAGAGCAGCTCCACCGACAAGTAAACGTAACCTCTTGTCTCTCCCCGGCTCGTCTTCTTTTCTCTTCCACCTTCCTTCCCTCCTTCTCCGCCCTCATGTAGCTAACCTCTGCAAATCAATCCCTTTGAAGTCATATGAGGTCCACAATGGGGTCTGCATCTTTCTGCTTGTGGGAGGTGCAGTATATTATATATATTTCCTCCACTGTGTAATCAGCTTGCCATAGCAGTAATTGTAGCTCATCTGCAGTGGCTGACTTGCCTGTCTGGGGACACACTGAGAGATGGATCAGATTTCTACCTGTGGGTCTCTCTCCGTCCTGTCAGGGAAGAGATGGAAACTTGGAGTCACTCAGGTCATACAGATGATTCAGTGAACAGTAACAGTCATTGCTGTAGCAACAGTTATATAGACATAGTTGTATTTCACGCTCACCTTTGTCAGGCACAAAGTTTTAGAACACAGCCCTGGAAGTGAATGGCAGGCAAAACAGACAGACCGAGAGATGCACAGCAAGCTAGAACATGGACCTAACCTTACTCTAATTTGCTGACATCAGACTTGGATAGGAGAGAACACAAGTGGACTGCTGTTCCCCCAATTCACCCTCGTAGTGTTTTTCTTGATCCTCTCATCAAAGTTATAAACATTAACACCCGCTTTGACATGATGGGAGGTGGGGCCTTTGTGTAATTTGCGGGCCTCATGCAACTTTTTAAAGCTCTCTCGTTTGACATTTCAAGCGCTCTTGGGGCTCCTCTGGTGGCCACGGGGGGGACCCTGAGCAGGCAGTTCTGGGCCGGCTACAGTAAAGAAACATGAGCACCTGGGTTGGGGTGCACTGGTAGCCAAATAGTTACGTAGTATACCACATAACTGTACTGTCCTTGGTTTGATTTCATGTACCTCTCACTCTCCCCTCATTTCCTGCTATCCAATGAGGGTGAAAAATCTCACAACTCATTTATTGCTCTCTTGGACTCTACTGTAGCTATAGCGCTGTTTTCCAGATTTCAAAATGTAACTTTGGCGAGTAAAACACCATCATGACGATGAATAATAATGATCTGCAGGAAATTCTTCATCTAGTCTTGCTCCAGATGTGTTGTGGCTTAGGTGACATTTGGCACTGACAGAGCCATGTACACAGATGCATTATGCATGGCTATTTTGGCTCTGTAGCATCACTAAACACATTAAACACATGTTCTCAGTAGCCATCATGCAAATGACAATATGAATATTTCACACTATAGTACAGTGATGATGACAACAACAGTATTTGCGCCCATACATTGCAGTTTAGCACAGCAATCCATATGGCTCTTACTGTTCTGTGTGCCTCAGTACCTTTTAGAGACGCACTGTAGCATTACATTTTAACGAAGCATTTTTTTTCGGCACCCATGTGATGGCTTATCATGCTCATAGGGTGGGAACACTTGAACAGGCCAAAGCATGATTTCTGTCTCAGCAAAGCTATTACAAGGTTCAGTGAGTCCAAGTACAGCAATGCGGATGATAAGCATGTGTATACAGTAAATGTAAGAGTGTGTGTGTGTCTGTGTGTGTGTGTGTGTGTGTGTGTGTGTGTGTGTGTGTGTGTGTGTGTGTGTGTGTGTGTGTGTGTGTGTGTGTGTGTGTGTGTGTGTGTGTGTGTGTGTGTGTGTCTCAGGTTATTCCTGCAGAGTTCAGTGTCTCTGTCAGCACAACCTTTTCTGCAGGCTTCTTTATGTTGAATTTGCCAACCCCTCAGCTCCGGACTTCGTGGGATGCAAGACATTTCCCTCATCGCAATCCTCTTTTATGGTCCGCTCTAAATCCTGGGTGTATGCATGATCCATTGGGGAGTGGCTTCACAAATGTGCCACAAGGCTAAGATAATCTCCCTCCTAGGAGGCATAGGAAAAACTTAAGATGGCCCCAAAGAGTAGCAAAATATCACAAACAAGAACTTAAATGAAGAAATTCTGCACAAGATTCTAGAGATGTTGCAGAATCTGTTCAATGTCAGGAACGACAACCTTACATTATCTATTTGATTAAGTATAAATTTAAAGCTTAGACCTGAAAGCTGAACTTAATATGTCTCTCTTTCCTGTTATCTCCATAAACTGTAGTGCTACACCTACTGTAGTCCTTCTCTTCCTCCCTCTCTCTCTCTCTCTGGCTTTAGCTTCCCCTCTTTCTCTCTTTTTCCTTTCTGTCTTTTACACAGAAAAAGAATGACACAGTAGGAATGGAAGAGGCGACCTATTTTAAGACCAGTGTGTAATTAATCATAAGCTAGCAGCAAGCATTAAGAGAGGAGGAAATGTATGATAGCTCCCTCTGTGACTTTCTGTCCCTCCCTAGCTGACATTCTCTCGCTCTCTCTCATTCTCGCTCTCTCTCTCTCTCTCTCTCTCTCATACATGTGCTTCTCTATAATAACATATCATTTGTATCCTTGCCTCCTTTGCAACAACTCTGTCTCATGCCTTTTTTTAATCAGTTTTTTCACTTGCATATTAATTTTTAGTTTCACATCTTTGCGCACACACCACACTCCTAATTATGAAAACCGTTGTGAATGTTTAAACACTAAACCAGTCACATTTCAGTTATAAGTTATTTGCTACAAGGGTAAGGGCTGATTACGTGCATGTTCATCCATTTGTGCAGAACATTTCTTTGGGCCAAGATGTCATCGCAGTCACAATCCATAACTGCTGTCTCATCACATGTCTCATGTGATGTCACCACCAAGACTGCAGGCTACTGTTTGTGGACAGATGGGGAACAACACAGTCTCATTTGTGTTTAATAAGTCATTACTAATTCTCTGCGGATTGGATCAATGTCCTATTCTGCTCCAGCTCAGCTTTCAGTCTGACAGACTGGTAGATGGTAGCTAAGGAAAAGTCCTTTTTTTATCTCATTATTAAGGCAGTTTAGCTGGAACTGGTCAAATTATGGCAATAAATGGTTTCTTTTATAGAGATAAATGGACCAATAGGAATAGAAGGTTTTTAAGGCACTAAACACATGCATGCCCACACATGAATAAACACACTATCTATGTTCCTATTTTTCAGTTGGTGATGCCATCCACTTAAATCCTAAGGAGCTTATTGATTCTTTTTATTTTTTTTTTTTTTTAAGATTTGTCACTCTCATTTTTCACGACAGCAAAGAAAACCCTGTGCAGCATAAACAACACACAGAGCTGCAGTATTACTCTCTGTGGTGTGATTGACTTGGAGAATTGTCATCAGAAGTCTGGCCTTTTTGCTACTGACACCTCCCTTACTAAGGCGACTTGATGACCCAGTCCTCAGCTGTCAGTTCCACTGTGTGCATCACTGCCTTTTCACTGCAGCAGATACATGTCCGCCTGGGCTATGACTCAGAGTAGAGAGGTGTTTGTGTAGCTGAGGTCTAATACCAAAACTGCATGCAGAGATACTTACTTGCCAGACTTATCTTTGGCAGTATAAATGTGACTCAAGCAGATTAATGCATAGGGAGGGGTTTGTAGAGCACACGGGTATGTTTTCAGATGTTAGCAATTTAAATATAAGTATTTAAAAACGGAACTGAACTCTTGCCATAGATCTTTACCTCAACTTATCTGACTTTTGCTTTTGATTGGGACCATACTCACCTTTGGTGTTTGTGATTTGTTAACATTACAAACTAAAAGGTTATGATTTTCATGTTGGTTTATTTGTTGATTTAATTCATTCATACACTGTACACTAGCTTTTTACATTGAGCAGTAGCATTGCACAGCACTTGGCAAGTATTAAAGAGTCCATATTATGCTCATTTTCAGGTTCATAATTGTATTTTGAGGTTGTACAGGTTTCATTTTCATTAAAAAAAAACACTGTATTTTGTTGTCCTGCACATTGCTGCAGATCCTGTTTTCACCCTGTGAGTTTAGGTTTCTGTTTTAGCTACAGAGTGAGACATCTCACTTCTATACTATCTTTTTGGGAGTCGCTAGGTAAGGTCACATCAACTAGATAACTCTTTCTCCAACTTTGGTCAGTCCAAGGCAGGATTAGCTGGGAGACTTCTTCTAGACAAGGGCCACTTGTGCAATACCTGCAGAACAGGGACAGGAAGTCGTTCTTTTGGAGATTATAACTAGTGTGTGTTGTAGCAGTGTTTTGCCATTGAGAATGAGCTAGCATGCCACCTCGTCCCAGTTAGTGACGTAGAAAGCCGTGCAGATTTTGAACAGCTCACCCGGAGACTGAAGGCAGAGGACGTTCAGAAACTCAAAACAGCATGGATAGTTTGTATGCATGTGGAAGCACCAGGGACAGAAAATAACACCCCAAATCCCAGCAAAAGTGATTGTTTTCATATGAGCACTTTAAATACTGAGTAGGTGTTAGTGGATTCATATCTTAATTTCATCAATGTCATGCACCACTAATATGATTATTATGTATAGTGTATTGCTTAAGCATCATGATTAGAAGCAACACAGACCTTTGTTTGTTAGTTGCCATTCATGGTCCCCGTAGAATAAATTCTAATGATTTTGGTGATCCTAAAACTTTTCCTCTGGCACCACCAGCAAAGTGTTATCAGGTGAATTATCACAACATCTACTGATGGACATGTTGTTCAGACATTAATGGTCCCCAGAGGATGAATCCTACAGACTTTGGGGATCCTCTGATTTTACTTCTGGTGCCCCCGTGACGTTGACTAGCTGTGATGGAAATATATCATAATTTTAAGTAGTTTGTTTAAACTTAAAACCCAAACAGTGAACTATAACTTAGAGACAGCAGTTCTGTTACACTGCTAAAAAAAAGCTGGCTACCTGTAAGCTGATCTAGTTTAGCTTTTTTATAATGTCTAGTGTTAGATTTAGCTATGATATGATTATGCTGTATATTATTGTTAAGGTACTTCAAATGTCACATTCATACTATTTAAACTCCATCAAATGTCACCTGTAGCTGGCATTTTATGGATTTTATGACACAAAGACATTGAATTTCACAGTGGATTAGAGAAAGCGACTTGTCAGAATGGAAGCTACTGTACTAAGCATTTTTGTATCAAAGTGAAGTCACCTTGAAAAGCTTATTTTCCCAAATTGTAGCATTTTGACATTTTTTTATCCCACCCAGAGTGAGCGAGCGTAGGCCAAGTTTGAATCAAAATGACTTTCCACATCACATCACCTGATTTACCCAAACAGTTGCTGTGGACAGCAGCACTGAAAGTAGATTTAGGAACAATCTCCCACCTTCACCTATTCTTTCCTCATGAAAACACACCAAAGATACTGTTGGTGACATGCTTTAATCCACCTTTGCTTGATGCGGCAACAGAATAGAGAGTATAGTCGAGTTCTGAACATGTGGCAACAGTAAACCAATCATTTGAGCATGATTAAACAACACTGAAAGCAAAAATGGAAGTCACATTTTCTAAGTACAGATTAACTTCATGATTTGTCATAACTAACAGTGTTGAGGACGTAGCTGGTTAAGCTACAAGCTACTCTTCATTGGAAGTGGTTAAGGTAAAAGAACACAACACTTTTGTTTTAAATGACACTAACAACAGGTTATGGTTAAGTGTTGCCCAGCTCACTGGTTGGTATTAGGGTCAATTATTATTATTAAGGTCAGAGGAAACCCAAACTAATGTGGATGTAGAATTTTGTTCACACTAGCCTTAATACTGGAACCTTTGCATGATTTTGAAAATAGCTAAATTACCCAAATGCTAGTGGAAAAATTTATTTCAAACTATAGGTCTACTATGAATCTGCATTATCCACCCATTAAAGGATGGATGGATGTGGATAGATGATAGATTCAGACCTAACCAGACACACTCATTGACCATATCCCGCGTGTTTATTCAATGCTTAGCAATTACGTATTTTACCATCTCCATCGATACATCATTAACCTTTAAGCACTGTATGTTTCCAAATCCCATACAGTGTTGTTTTTTTCCTCCCTGCTGTTGATTTAAGAAATGAGCCTGTCTCTAATGGTTTTTCTCATTCAGCGAATCACTTTTATGTATTTTCAAAGGCAGCCTCTCCATCATCTCCCCTGCCCTGTGTATCAACAGCAGCCTCTCTGAAGCGGTGGATCTATCACCCAGTTTCACAGGAACTTGAACACATACTCCCATGTACTGAGTCAGGGTCAGAAAACATCCAGAAATACACATGCATTTGCTTGCATGGGTACACACATGCATAAACACACTCCCACACATAAAAATGAAAAGTATTCCCAGACATGCAGGGGAACTGCACTCTGTGTTCTGCACAGCATTTCTCTGCTCATACATCATTAAGTAAGTCTGGGTGTTATTATGGAGAAGATGCAGTGTATTAGATGGCCTGACAGACTGTGTCAGGGGCTGCAATCCTGCAGGATTGGATAATAAAAAGACACTTAATCTAGCTGGTTCCCTACAGTCCTTTGCACACAAAATAAAAAATCCTTATGCCCCCTCTGCGGTCTAACCGTCCTTGTGAAATTCTCCTCCTCCCTCTGTCCCACTCTAAAATATAGGAGCAATAATTACGACTTAATCTCTTCAATCTCTGCCATATATCCGCCAAAATATTTCCCAGGAAGACTCACAGAGTTATAGCTCAGCAACATAAAATGTGTTTATTACCTCCTGCAGTTATGTGCCACTGAAACCAGTATGCATGACTGGCGATGATCATCTGATTTACAAGGTGTCTAGGCTTATCAGGAGGACCTGGGATGAGAGGCATGAGAACGACAGGAGGGGGTTGACTCAGCACACTGTCCTTCACCTCGCGAGCATCAGTCATTATAAACAGGGGCACGACAGACGACAACAACAGCCAATCCGTCACCTTGTAGAAAGTCATACAGACCGGGACAAGTCTACGTACTGTCTGTCCTACTCTACTCTTTCTATGTTTCTGTCAGAGAGCAGCAGGAGGATGGGCCCAGAATAATGAGGGGGCATAATGCTTGCTCACTGCCTGTCATAGTTTGTCAACATTCGAGGCACTTTCGTAATGCTCTTTCTCTGTACAAAATAAATAATAAATTCATATTTGTCTCCCACTCTTTCTGCCTTTACAGTGGAGAATAACCCATGCCAGACCAACCCCTGTCTCCATGGCGGGAGCTGCTTGCAGGAAGGTGATGGCTATAGCTGCTACTGTCCTCAGGGCTTCTCTGGAGAGAGCTGCGAGATCGGTGAGTTGCTGGCCAGTCATGGCTGAGTAGGGAGACCTCAGAAGTCAGCAGCTGCAGGCAGATGCTGCGTCACTGTGGTATAAGAGAAAGAAAGACAGGCATATGTTGAAATAACATTAACCAGATGTACTCGACTGTGCAGGGAATTCATGAGGAAAGCACACACGAGTTTCCCTATGTGGGGTTTGTTAGCACGACTCTGAATTTAATCCTAATACACTCAACTCTAAGAGGAGCTTTCCTATCAGGTCCAGTAGCATTGAATCAGGCAAAGTGAAAGGGGGAATATCCATATGCTGTAAGTCAGCCAGTTGTGACAGAGGCGTGTGTGTGTGTGTGTGTGTGTGTGTGTGTGTGTGTGTGTGTGTGTGTGTGTGTGTGTGTGTGTGTGTGTGTGTGTGTGTGTGTGTCCCAGGAGCAGTTGGCAGCTTGTCTTTCCTCTCAGCTGTGTAGAGAATGTGGCTGTCAGAAAATGGCTGTGCGCTGTTTCTGTGGGCCCACAGAGCAGCCATGATAAGGATCAGTGAGGGGTGGAGCAGCTGAATGATGAGCTGATGAACAGGAAAACAAAGAAGAGTAAAAAGTAGATTTGCAGAAAATATCAAAGTGAATTCAGCAACACAAACCTCACTCGGTTTGATTGAGCCGTAACACATCACAGTTGGTACAAAGTTGTTGTTGATGGCGTCCTTTCTGGCACATTGATTCTGGTGAAAATGGTGTTGATCTGAGCGAAAGTAATCAAGTGAAAACAGTTAATAGACAGATGCACCATCATAATTCCTTATCCTGAACTTCCTGAATTAGAGAAGACCACCAAGCACGTTGAACCTTTAGTCTGACTTCTCAAGCTCTGTGTGTTCCATAATTATGCATATAAAGACAACAGGCCGAGCTGAGGTTTTAAGGGTCATTACTTATGGAAAAAGGACAAGGATCATGGGTCAGAGGTCATGTTAGGCCTTTTGCCCTGGGTCTGATTGTCAATAACCTTTCATTCTTATATACAGAAAGAAGATATTATGCAGCATGTAGGTGTGCCAGTGCATTAACACCATTTGAGATCAATCAGGGGTCTGGAGTTGGATCAATAACAGTGACAAATGCATGTTAACTGTTTGTAATGATTTGCTGTAGTCGATGTGTTTTGGATTTCTTATTGAATGGGACCAAACATAATGTTTTTAGAAGATATTGGAATAAATTATCACGTTTTTGCCTTAATTTTGGAACAAAAGAGCATTTTTTAAATATTTGAGTTTTACTGATTATTTCTGCGCTTGCTGTCCGTCCTTAGTGTTAGAAAAATGGTTACCAAAAGACGACAAAGAATCACTGGAGTCACTTTCTCGTTTTGCTAGCCAACATTCTCCTCCAATGAGTACAGAGATTGACTGCACATGAACTCCGCAGTCTTCACTTTATACCTTGAAACCCCTTTCTCCATGGTTACCATGCTCCAAACAGCTGCACTATCTCAAAGGTAATTAAAAACTCCACCTGACATAGTGAAGGGAGTGAAACAGTAATGACAGTGAAGGGAAGAAGTCTAGCCAAGTTGTTTGAAGATAGCTGTGATTTATGTAGCCTTGGGCACTTATATATAGCTTATTACAGCAAATGATTGACCACAATTTTACCAACTTTACCAACGGCGCTGTTCTAGAGGAATTAGGCTTTAAGGAAAGTGTGCCTTATATTCTGGGTTGCATTTAATATCCGTAGCTTCTATTTCCTCCAGTTTATCATTTGTGGTTGACTAACGTATTTGTTGTCCTTTGGTTACAAACAAGTTTAGTTACCCCCACCACTGCCTCATTATAGCCTATAGAGTGGCATATCAACCTGTATCCGCTGCACTGCCTCTGCTCTCTATGTGAAATGATTATTTAGGCAAGCTGCAACACACCTTCAAGGATGTCTCGAGAACATGGCTTGTAGTTGCAATTATTTGGTAAGAAGCGTTTTGGAGAACTTCATTATTGATGGGCTGTGTTTCTACAGTGTGTCGTTATTATTTATGAGAGAGAGAGTGAGAGAGAGAGGCTGTGGACATCTCAGTGTTAGCACTCCAGCTCCACTAGATCCTCATCTTAAGAAAGTCCTTCACTTCATCTATGTTCCTGTCTTAATCTGGGGCTGTCAGTAAAGATGCATGGATTACAATCTTTAGTAGTGTACCGGGACTGTTTGGTGATAAAGTCTGGATTCTTCAGCAGTCTAAGTGATTAATGAGGCACAATACAGCCTGTCAATTTGATGGCCATGTGTTGAGATACAATAATGAATAATATATGGCTTCCCCACAGCTGGAATAAACATTTGTTCACATATATGAGAAAATCAAAACAGAGACATAAACAAAATGCACCTCTGGGGGATTCTGCTCTTCCACTGATTATGATGAGATACAATAGTGAAATATTTATCTTAATGTTTCTTAACCTTTTACACAAAGGTGTAAAAATCTTTCTGTCCTGCTGCTCTGGGAAAGTATTGAAAGGATAACTGCACATGTGGGGAAATTCAATGAATCTGCATGTTTGCCCCATTAGACTACACATTCATATTAGGACATAGAATTTGGTTACATCATGTAGTTCCTTTGGACTGAAGATCAATCAAGCTGTGCAACACAGTCAAAGTATCACTTCTGTTTTTTTACATTCTACAAAATAATTCAGATCAGACAGTATGCAAGAGCACATGTAAACTTAAGGAATTGGCACTAAGAGTGTATAACCAGAAAATGTTATGTATCTCTGTCTGATTACTTTGCTTGTTAAAACGATACATGTACTGTACGTATATACTAGCGTCAGAAAGAGTGTTTCACTGTGGTTAACTTACAAAACAAACATGCAAGCCTTTTTCAGACATGCGATGGCACAGTAGAAAAAGCACAGGTGTAAATATTTAAATGAATGCTCTAAGAAAGGCCTACTCCCACATTTATTACAATAGATGAAAACACAGCAAGGTTACCCTTTTGATCTAATACAGAAGGGTGACAGTTATTTCACGCTGGAAACCAAAGTTGACAATACAACAGTTGTTGTGTGCAGGGGGAACAGCTTTATTGAAAGAAAAATAAATGAGCAGCTGTATTGTATGTAGGAAATAACGGTCTTCATCAGCAGATTCAGTTTGTTCAGTTACCAGAGTCAACAAAGACAACTTTATTTTGTATTACTTTATATCAACATAGAGTGAAAGGGTGAAGTGCTCAGAATCATATGAAGGAAGGACATTTACAGTTTGATCGCATCTGAGCAAACCCATTTTGTTGTTGAGGAACTTCATTTCCTAAGCTAATAAGGAGTGTTGTTTATGAATAGGACGTCTTCATTCTTCATACCAATACAGTTCCCTTTCTTACCTTATATAACAGGGTTAATAGACCTGTTTCGCAGCAGACATGTTGACATGTCATAGTAGGAAAAGCACAAGTGTATTCCAAACAATTAATGATGGCCGCATTCCACTTAGGTGAGGCCCTGGTATTATGCATGCTGACTCACGGAAATAGCTCACTGGGACTCTTGGAGTAAAAATTGAGCCATTGTTAAGGTTATCAATTTCAGCTGTGCTTTTCCTACCATGACAAGTCAAAAATGTCTACCTTGAAAAAGGTCCATATGGGTTTTAAGTACAATATATTTAGTTTATTTAGATTCACGAACCCACAGATAGAATATACGTTGTTTTAAAGGTTAAAATATATCATATACCTTGATTTACATTTATATTGTATTTGTCTTGTTTTCCTTTGTGGTTTTTAAAAATGAAATGCCATTCTAGTTGATAGCAGCAGCCATTTTCTGTTTAGTTTGTTGTGAAGAAAACACATTAACCTGTCTCAGTCTATTGCTGAGGACGGGTCAACAAATCACTGTGATTCTACCTGGAGCAAGAGTTAGGCAAATCATTCCTGGTCGACCGCTGTTTGTTCTACAGAAAGAACTCAATCAGCCCATCAGCCAGTCAGGTGAAAGGAAGAAAACAGGCATGAAAATAGTTCCAAGCTGTGAGACAATCATAAGCATCTGGATTAATCAACAAATAGAAAGAGACGCATAAATGCAGTGTTTTCTTCATGGCTTTTCGCAGCAGAATCCAAATTAGCTGGTAGAATTGTGCTTTTTGGATTTCAAATGCAGAATGTGGTGTGAGGTCAAGACTGTGAATGATCCTCTTAATAGAAGGAAATTACTCTGATTGCACTATTCTACATCCTGTCTTTTAACCCCTGTCCCTCTTACTCTCCATCCATCTTTCCCATTGCCCTGTGTGGAGTATCCTCCTCCATTTTCTCTATCGTTCCCATGTTGCATTCCTTTCTTTTTCAGCCTTCTTGTTTCATTCCTCCTCAACTCCTCAAGCAAATCAGTCAGAAACAACAAGCAGAGCGCTGTTGGGCATAACACAACACATGTGGGAAAAGGCATACACTGTCCAATCACTACCTCACAACACTACAGTAACATTCAGTCGCAATCACAGGTGGTTTAAAGAACTCCCAGGTCAATTTCAGCAAAATAAATTGAATAGCAACATCCTTTATGTGTGTACACAACAATGTCCTCGAGTTGGTTTTCTACCCGAGAGGGAGCACACCTGATGCTTATTCATTATTATTATTATTATTGCACACCCCCTCATACTCTCTGGCCTCATTTCTAATCATTGTGATTAGATTGGAGTTTCTGTCCTTCCTCTCTCCCTCCCTTCTCTGTACATTCTTATCAAATGTGATTTATTTTTTCTTTCCTTAAATGTATTTCTCTGACTACATCTTCACCCCTGTGGCTACTCTTTCACCCACCTTCTTCTCATTCTCTCTTTCATTCATTCTCAGTAACTCCTTTCTTTACAATTTTCCTTGTATCACTCTTTTACTAATTTCTCTTTCCTGTTCAGCCCATCACCCTTCCCTCCTCTCGTCCTCCCTCATCACCCCTCCAACACGTTGCTCTTTGGCAAGACCTACAGTATAGCGCTGTATTGAAATTGCTCTGCAGTGCAGAGATTGGGGTGAAAACAAGTCTGTAGCCCCCCAGCATTTTTTACCAAATAACCCATTTCATTTCCTGCCACACTTTCTCACTCCCCCACAAACCCCTAACCTCTACCCCCCTTTCTCTCTCTGGCGCTGTGCTTTCTTCTCTTTCTCTCTCTTTTGCTCCGTGTTTTCCTGTCAAAGGCCAATACAATTATTCATACAGAAATGCCTCTGTACTCATGCATAAAATGAAACTTATTCAAGCTCACACATTCACTCACCTGCATACTCAAACTGCCAATATGCTCACAAGGGTGTGCACAAAATATATCCTCTTTTGTACTTTTTTCCATATCTCTTTTCCTCTCTCTCTCTTTCTCTCTCTTTCTCTCTCTCTCTCTCTCTCAGACACACACTTGTTTGGACCCTTATAAAACCAATATGTAAGACTGTGTAAAGAACTGATGCATAACTCATATTTAAAGAGGCCAAGAGTAACACCCCCGCTGGGCTTCTGTATTAAACTAATTCATCCTCTGAGACCCACTCCTCCCACATCAGCTCATTTGATTGAGCTTGAAATTCACGAGGTTGCGGCTATTAATATCAGCGGCCCCTAACCCACCTCACAGATAATGGTGGTTGTATTGTAGATACACACAGGCAGCTGCTATATTTCTCAGCAGATCCTCCAAAATCTGGTGGTTTCAAGTGAATTGAGGCAGAACGTGAAATTGGCATGCTTAGAGCTAGAGGTATTGTATTGTTGTAGAGTTTCACTGCTATATTTTTTGTTTCTACTTTTCCTCCAATTGTAGATCTGGTGCTGGCCACGGGGTGAAATACTGCACCATTCGAAAATGATGATTCATGTAATGATGAGCAGTTTGATTGCTAGCATACGATACAACAGCACAGACCAGTATAGGGTTGAATACTGGAATTGGAAATTCTGGTATTTACTGGGAAAACTTAACTAAATCAATTCCCTTTACTCAGCAAAAAAACTCCAGGAACTGGATCATGATTCATGATCTAACACAGAAATTCAACAACAGATACATGGAAGCACACAGATACAACCTCAAGCCTATGCAGTTGTTCCCACTATATGGGAAATGGGTGGATGGCATAAAGTTCCCATTTTTCAATCAGCATGGACACTCCTTCTTCTCCAAACTGCACAGGACAATGAGATACAAAGGACATACTGGCTGCAGAGTTGAATGAGCTGTGTGTGTGTGTGTGTGTGTGTGTGTGTGTGTGTGTGTGTGTGTGTGTGTGTGTGTGTGTGTGTGTGTGTGTGTGTGTGTGTGTGAGTGTGTGAGTGTGTGAGTGTGTGAGTGTGTGTGTGAGTGAGTGTGCACGCGCGCGCGTGTGAGTGTGAGTGTGTATCATGTAGTATCTCTCTGGATACCTGCAGATGAATAAACTGATGGCCAAGACTCACCTCTCTCTCTCTCTCTCTCTCTCTCTCTCTCTCTCTCTGTCAAACACCCACACACAGTTTACACTCTCTCATACGCACACATTAACACACTTGCCACCTTGACTTGCCTCCTCATCTTTATTACTCTTCAATGTAATTGAGTCGTCAGCTGAAGTGTCGGGTACAGTGAATGAATATGCACGCAAGAGTCTGATATGTGTGTGTGCGTGTGCGTGTGTGTGCGTTGTGTGCTTTGTGTGCATTGTGTGTGTGGGATGGATGGAGCCAATGACTCTGTATACACTGGGTGACAGCTTCAGGAGCAAGTGAAGCATATAAAGGCTGGCCACGTAGAAAGCGGGACAAATTGATTTCCCATGAAGGCGGGGAACTGGGTTTTACACAGGCGGGTCTTATCAGTGTTCCAGAAACACTCAAGAACAACACGCACACACACACACACACACACACAAAAGCGTCACAAACTGATATCATCAAGTGTTAAAATGGATCACAAAATTCTACATTCATGCACACAAACATAAAAATATTAACATAAAAAAAAAATTAACATCATAAACAACATGCACTTATGTAGCAATGCAGATATATGTTCTGGTCAAATGACTTTAAAGGTACCCTGAGTTTTGGTCCACTAGTAGCACTAGCAGTGTTTTTATAAGTATGTCCATGTTTTGTTTCATGGAGTGAAAAAGATTTAATTTCTCCTTGCAGGATTAAAAAAAGTATGTCTTAATCTTAATCAAGTAGGAAGTATACCCCTAACCTTAGGTTGCTGTCACACATGAACAGTTTGGTCCGTTTTAAACCGAACCTTGGAGCATTTGTTTGTTTTTGTCTGAGTTCACTTCCAAGTGCACTAGAATTCATTTTACCAACCCAACCGTATGAAAAATGTAACAATTTTGTTAACTTTACCCTGAAATTGCACAGACTTTACTGAACTGCAGATGTTAAAACACCCTAAGAAACCTTTTTTGCCATATGCGCCAGGAGAGCAATTCTCATTGAAGTGAATAGGTGCCATTTTGGGATCGGGTATTCAGTTATTTTTATACATCCATAAAACAGTTATACAAACGTACTGCAAAGCTAATGTTAGCCAAGGTTAGATCAAGCAGCTACAGTGCAAAGCTTACAGTGTCAAAAACATTGTTAGACATCACTTACCAGCAGTTTAACATTATTATCATAAGCAGCTAAGTTAGGGATAATGTAGAGCGAGGCGGTTGTTATAGTGAATACAACCCCATTAGGGTGATCAGGACGCAAAACCTCTGTATCAGCCTCTACATTATCCCACTTATTACATTACCAAATAAATCAATAATCGTATATTTATGGGGTGCTGCCGTGGTGGACAAATTACCAAGCTTCTGTTTTAATCATTGCAGGAATTGAGACAACATTAGCTGAAGCGTTGTAGTGAGCTAGCGGGCTATCGGCTGCTCTAATTCAAATTAAACTCAACATTTCCGTTGACGGTGAAGTGAGACATGGTGAATGTTTTCTTTGGGAATATTTATGTTGACGTTTATGTCCTCATTCATCTCGTTTCCTTTTTGCACAGCCGCTGCATGTTGACACACCTGTAAATTTACGTTAAACATGTTACAATGTAGCTAGCTAAGCTAACACAGCGTTACTGAACCCAATAAATTATCCGGACTTCTTTCAGCGGATTGATTGATTGATAGCTGTCCGCCAGAGTGAACAGAACTGCGTCCATGGCAACGGTGTGTTATACTTAGCAGTGGTCTGTTATCAAGAAAATGACAGACCACATTCTACATTTGAATTAAACCAATCCATGTAATATACTATATACATAACACCATCATTCTATTTGAATATAGATAATGTATGTCACGTATGCCACTAATGTAATATTTTTATAAATTTGAGCTTTTATCCAACTCACTGACCCTACATGAAAAAGCTATTTTATTATTTTTTGATTATGTTCAAGATAATTGTGATTGTGCTTGTTACAAACTTAAATTAAATTAAATTAAATTAAATTAACTAATATACTGTATTACTTTCCACAAATATTATTACTGGAGAATAACAGCAATATTTTTTTTTTATCAAATTGATCAGCCCTAACCTAAACATAATCTAACTTTGACTATAGAGCAAGTCTTAAGTCTAAAACAATGTTCATCATTATTCCATCTGTTCATTCATGTATGACCATACAGTCCATACATCCACATGTACACAAACTGCACACCCTATAGTGACCTTGTTCAACATTACAAAGGGAATTTTTATTTTCTATCTCCATGGTAGCGAGCCAGAGATTCTGAAGAAAATAGCAGGAGACAAGAATGAGCCAGAGAGAGATGTAGCAAGAAGCCATGACAGAGAGGCAGAGAAAAGATGATTGAAAGAGTAAAGTCCTGACCAGGTCTGCCTGAGTATGATTGACTGTCAAATACAAATTAGCTGAAAAATTGTAAATAGGTCTTCCTTAAGTTTTACCAGAGACTGTTTGTTTGGTTCATGATCCTTTTCAGAAATAGATTTAAAGATTCAACATCAGAGGTCCCTCTACTCAGTCAGTGATTAATTGATTCTGACAGCAGTAAGAAAAAAATAGATAATTCCATTCTACTATTTCCTCTTTAAGTATGTCAGAAATAGCGACAGGAGGCAGAGAATAGCCTGTCATTCACCCCTCTAGGGAACTGCTCTACTTTAAGAGTAGAGTTATTGTATTTTTTAAGTGTGTACGCTCACAGAAGTAAGGACCAAGAGAGAAGGAAAGGAAGAAGGAAGCAATGAAAAAAATTAATCAAAAGGAAGGAAGGATGAAAGGATGCTAAAAAGGAAGCAAAGAGATGAGAAATGGAATAAGAGAAGGAAGAGAATGAGGAAGACAGATGGAGTAATAATGACTACCTTTATATGCACATTATATAACCTGATTTTTGCCCTAATTCCGAAAAAGACAAAATTCCGACTAAGCTGTTTACATGGCTATTAACAGTAAGTATTCCACTAATATTCCTGTTTACATGTAGCTGTGAAAAACAAGATTTTTTTTACAGTTAACCAGCGGCGGCGGACTATGTTGGACTGTGCGAACACAGCGTCCCTCTTTCATTCCTTCAGCCAGCTTATTGAAAAGGTCGGCATAGCGATGGCGATTCGATGTGTGCAAATATTCAACAGCAACCATAGAACGCGCAGAGCTGACCATAAGACGTAAATAGGAAAGAGGCTGTAAACTACGGTAAAAACCACGATTGAGACGCATATTCCGAACGCGCTGTGTACATGTCCAAAGAATGCCGCTTAAACCCAAATAATACTAGAATAACCCATGTCTTAATTGAAAAAAATGCTATATTTGGAAAAATACCTTATTCGGAATATCCAAACGGAATATGCTGTTTACGTGACATGTATCAAATTCGGAATATTGTCATATTCGGAATAATAGTGGAATATTGCTGTGCAAGTAAACGTACTGAGTGTGGGAGAAAATGAAAGAGGGAAAGAAAAGTAATAGCATAAGTGATCAATTGTAAGAGGTGGATGTGTCGCTCCTTTAAGCTGCGGTGAGCTGTGTTAATGATCACGCCCTGGGTATCTCGGGCAGATAAAGTTGTCAAGGAACAGGTCAAACCCCACGGGGCCCAGAGGAACGCTGCCGCTGCCACCACCAGGAGCCCTAAAGGGACACCTGTAAACCCTCCTGACTCAAAGGAAATTAGCCTGGTGAGACCCACAGGGGTAAAGGAGGATAAACTTGCCATTTAGAGATCTCTAGAGGGAGGGAGAGAAAATAGAAGGTGAAGAGACTCGGAAGTGACTAATGAAAAGAAGTACGGAAGGCCGTGAGGAAAGGAGGAAATTACTCTGGAGGAAAAGGAATGAAGAGGAGAATGTCACAAAAAAAGAAGAGTACGTCTACAACTGCTGCTGATGATTCCCTGGCTCTATTCTTTATTTCCTGTTATTTCAAAGTCCTCCTCTCCTTCTGCGCGGCGACAGAAATAGAGAGCGAGGCTTTATGATACTGGTGGCACTGTGGCAGCTTGCTTGGCTTGTCCTGTCCCTGGCTTCTTTTTCCTGGCCAGTGGCCCTCTCCCACACAAAATATAAACAGGCACTGAAGATGGAGCCAGTACACACACACACACACACACACACACACACACACACACACACACACACACACACACATACACACAGTGTCAGTGAGTGAAGTCAGACTGTCAGAACTTAGGGCTAGCAAAGCGATGTGAGATGTTGTGACACTTTACCTCATTACATTTTCCCAGGCTGTTATGAATGTTGCAGAAGCACTGTCAACCAAAGCGAGGACCTGTCAGAAACGCACTATTGGCACACACACACACACACACACGCCTCTGACGCATGCATACTTTCACATATCAACTTTGCAACACAAGAATTAAGATGACTCTTTTTGCTGTTTTTGTATTTCATGTCGCCTTGTGATTTTTGGAAATGACTACAAGGCAGGTTTAAGGTCTTCAGATCTCATAAACCCAGACGATTTGGATCGTTGCCTGCACGCCGCTCTCAGCACAGTCATTGGAGCTACAAGATGTGCGTCTGGGGCTAGTGTTGAGATAGCAGATCCCTGCTCATTCTAACATCGTAGCCCAGGAAAAGGGATGAAACATTTGCTCTATCTTCACCAGAAACCAAAGGACTTTCTCCAGAAGCTGGATCCCCTGATAGGTTGATCAGCGTTGCACTGTGTTCTCTGGAGAGCAGGACAGAGCCCTGGGCTGTACCAGAGCTGCTGTGTAGTCTGTCTATTTCCTCTTCTCTCTGCTGATCCTGATCCCTTTGTAATCCATCCACACCCAAACACAGGGGCTCGGGACTCTATGGCATACTGCTAGCACAGACACACACACAAACACATCCACACAAGAATCACACTACTTTACTAACCATTCTCTATTGCTATTTGCAAAAACAGAACTATCACATTTAATTTAAAGAAAAAGTTTATTAAATCCAGCATTGTGAAATGGTATCATATTATAGGATTTCTTTTCTTTTTTTGGCCACTTTATAGAACCTGAATTCAAGCCACGGATATGGATCAAGTATCTCTGAGATAAGGAAGAACATGGAGCGACCTTCTGCCAGGCCCAATACGCTGTATCTTTGTTGTGTATATAAAAAGGACACTGGACGAGTGGTTTATGCACGCAACTCACTTTATTTTCAGGAAACTGGAACTGACAATTTCAGACCAACACAGCTGCATACTAAACATGTGATGAGGCATTACCAAACAAACACAGTCGTCCTGAACAGACATAACATTTTCCCCTCTCTGGGGGGGGTTAAATGTGAAAGGTAGACACAAAGTCCTTCAGGAGATCAGGCCGTGCCCTTGCGCACACTGGCCGTGGAAAACTCACAGCTGAAGGTGAGGCAAACAGTGGTGCGGGGGCCGGGGACAGGGGCCGCGGCGATGGTGATGGGGCCACTGGGTGTGACAACAAGGGAGTGTCTTCAGGCTGTGTGGCTAATTGAGTTATAGGGTCCTCCTGCTCCGCTCTGGGTGGCCTTATCTCCCCGCTGCTCTGAGTTGGCGTTGCAGGAGGTGCTGGCAACTTCTGAACAAGAGCCATCATCATCTTGGGGCGGCTGTGGCTCAGTGGTAGAGCGTCCATTTGCCAATCAGAAGGTTGGCAGTTTGATCGCTGGCCCTGCAGTCCCATGTCAAAGTGTCCTTAGGCAAGACGCTGAACCCCGAGTTGCCTCCGATGCTGCACCATCGGAGTATTTATTTGTGGTTATCTGATGAGCAGCACTTTGTACGGCAGCCTCGGCCACAGTGTGTGTGAATGGTGAACGGTTCCTGTACTTTGAAACAGGTTTGTACAGTACTGTAAAAGTGCTTTGAGTAGTTGTTAAGACTAGAAAAGCTCTATATAAAAACAGTCAATTTACATTTACATCATCTAGGAGGTCATGTTTGGTCATTAAGTGGACAGTTCTGGACTCTGGTGGCATGTGTGTTTGATTCACAGTTACCTTTGACGCTGACGTGGCCCGTGTTGTCTTCTGACTGGGTCTGGGGCAGTCCAAATCAGCACAAGATGGCTGCTGCTGCTGCTCATGTGACCATATTTTTGTTGTACTGTACATTGCTGCAGCTCCTCTTTTCACCCTGTGTGATGAGCTCAGCATCACACTTCTGTTCCAACTTTGTTGGGAGTCGCACATGCGTAGTAGCTAGGTCAGCACAGCTAGCTAGTCAGCACGTGCCACGATAGCAGCTAGGCGAGCATTATAACGTGTTTTACAAAGAGACTCACGTTTGTCATGAAGTAAAGGCTGGACTACAACAGAGCTGTTTGGATCAGTTGGTGAACAGTGTTTTCTGTTGGAGATGGTAATTCCCATTGGGTGGACTTTGGGCTTTTTTCCTTTGTAAATCTATAACGTGAACAAAAAGACAACACACAATAAACACAATAACAATAAAGGAAAGGGAAAAAGCCAAAAGGCATAATATGAGCACTTTAATGATGATTCTGTGCGTGTCATCTTAGCTGCACATTCTGCTGCACTTTCAATTTGAAATGCAATGGCGACAGCCCTGGCCAGTGTCACAATCATGTGATTTGAGTAGCAACGTCTCCCTGATTTTAGACTATGTAGTCGGCTCCATCAGTTGATCACGTATCATCTCATCTGTCAATGCGCCAAATTTACAATGGCTTGCTAAATCTTCAGGTTGGAGACGTACTGGACGGACTCACCCGGAAGTTGATGCCGTGCCTAAACATAAACCGCCTCAATAAGGCGCTCTGTGGGGCAGCATACTGGTCTTTCAAAAGTTCCCTGCATAGTCTGTATATGTCTCAGTGCCGGTTAACGTCTCCAGTACACATTGTCCCTCGACTCCCAAACAGTGCCTCAACAATGCGGTTTTCCGAGCTGGACTTATGTTGTCTAGTCCCGTGGTTATAAGGTACGTTTCAAAGGACTGATGCCAGCGATTTCACTTATAGTAGGCTCACCAAGTGCGAGGAAATGAGGTGGAGTAGCCATCCATGTCAACAAATGTTGTGTGAAGGACACTGAACGAGTGGTTTATGCATGTAACTCACTTTACTTCCAGGAAACCGGAACTGACTATTTCAGACCAACACAGCTGCATACTCAACATGCGGCGAGCCATTACCAAACTAACACAGATTAAATCGTCCTGAAAGGACATGACAATCTTCTCTAAAGATATATAATCCTTGAAGCCCAAAAAGAGGTTTATAATATATTCACTTATCTGGGATGCCTCTTATAAAACCCTCCCTCTTACATGTTTTGTCTAGCGATCTGGAACGCTACAGCGAAGGTGATTCACTGGACTGGGATCAGATTTGGTCCTCGATAGTCTTTGCTTCTAAAAACCCAGACCATCAACCGTTCCATTTCAATTATTTCCACAGGACATAGACAACATCTCCAATCTGCACCCTGTGCTCAGATGGACTTATAGGCTCATACATGCATATGTATTGGGAATGCAAGTATGTGAGGCTTTTTTGGGGGTGAGGTCTGTGCTACTTTATCTAATGCACTGGATGTCACTGTACCATGTTCTCCCGCTGTGCTATTCTTGAATGATACCTCCTCACTAAAGACGACATGTTGGAAAATACGTACGCAAACGTAATCTTAACAGGCATCACTGCTACCAAGAAGATGCTGGCTTTACGCTGGAAACCTCCACATACAATCACTAAGTCCCATACATAGACATAGTTTATATGGAGCTATCAGTGGCAAGAATGCACAGTGCTGGAGATGATACTGGCAAACAATGGCAGATAAGATTAAGAAACTGCGGTAATGACTACCTGTAAGTGCATTTTTTTGTTTTGTTAAAACGTGGTCTCTTATGTCCTGTAAGAGTTTTTACAGAGATTCAGGGTTGAGGGGGTGGGTGGGGTTTTAATCAATTTTATTTATTTATTTAATTTTTTCTTCTCTTTTTTGATTGCAATAAGCCTGTATCTGTTGTCAGTTATGAAAGCTTCTTAAACTGAGGGGAACTGCAGACTCAGATGATAATTATATTTGGGTTTGGTGTGGTTTAGAAACTCTTTCTCTCCTGTACCTGTTCACTCACACAATCCTTCCACAAACAGACACATTCATTCATGTTCATTAAAACATTTATATAATAAACATGTTCTGCTCATTAATGCTGCTGTACCCACCAGCATCATAGGTATTGACACAACACAACATGTTCCGTTAAGTGGGCATGCTGTTTGGACTAAAGGCGGTTCAATAGAAAGGTATCCATCTTTGTAGAAGGGCATTAAAATGTCAATGCCCCTTAGCTAGCTAAAGGAAGTCAATCATCCAGGGTCTCGCACAATGAAAAATGACAAACACAAAGAGCCTTTCAGCAAAAACCTTTGTGTGACAAACATTTCCATTTCAAAGCCTCCATTTTACACGATGTCATGTCAATTTATTTTTACATAATGTCTGCTGTGGTTCAGAGGCAACTAGGCGAATGTACAAAGAGTGACCATATCTGTCACTGCTGTTGGTTGATAAAGTGGCAGACTGCCACCATGTGTGTGTTTGCTAGAGTGTGTTTTTGTAAAGGTGTCACAGATAGAGCAATTGGGAGTTTGCTTGCATGCATGTGTGTTTTCTACTACGTAGCTGACAAAAAGTCTTCCCCTGCCGCATTAATGCTGTCCTTTCATGCCCTCCATACCACCCTGTCAGATGTGAATTCTCCAGGTGGCATTTACTGGTCCAAAGGTTCTCTGTGTAATTGATCAGACTGCTGTTTGATCTGACCGGCTGGCATTTACTCTACAGAGAAAAATGTGCTTTTCCGATTCTGTTGAGACAAACTGGCCGGCTTTCAAATGCCCTTGCCTGCCACCTATAGAAGTTTGGTGTGGATGGATCATATAGAGCGAATAATGAGATTTACTTTGTTCTCAGTCCAATGTCTCCTTGTGTATCTGTACATGTGTACTTGCATGAGGAATCAACACAATGCCTTTCTTTCTCTCTAGTGCCCTTTTTTTGATCATTGTTGCTGTCCTGTTTATCTTTTTGCTTAATGAAGCAGTTTTTCTTAGACGTTTTCAGGAACAGGACTCATTTCCCTCAAATATTAAATGGCTCTAAAAATACATACATAAAAAGTCCCACTTAGTACTGAATTTCACTGCTCCCAACACTCTTACAGTCATTAAGTTGACAGGCAATGGCTGCGATCTTGACCTTCGATGTGGATGTTTGTAGTAGTTTTGGCTTTTTAACTGGGCAGCCAGCATCTTCACTTTCTCTTAAAACCACATTCAGAATAAACCTTTTAAGACTTGTGCAGAGAAAAATTTAGCTATTTTTGTGTCAGATCCAATAAATACCAAGTAAAAAAATATCCCAAATGCTTCTCGCTTTGACATTCTTTTTATTTGATGTTGTGGGTGAATATTAATGAGTGTGTGGAGCAGTAAAAAGGACATTTGCAAAACAACTTACTGCTACGCAATCAAAAAGATGAGCAAAAGAAGTCCAGCGGGATTCATTTCATTCGTTCACAAATAAGAATACAGACATTTCATACTGTGGCTGTCATCAGTGAACTAGAAAAGGCTTTCTTTGTGCAACTAAATACCTAAGTAACATTATGTTTGTGGTATCCATATATTGACCTCTGACTTAATTTCACTGACCCGATATCCATGTATTATCTGAAACTGGTTATCCTATTCAGGGTCACATGGTGTGGAGCCAATCCCTTTGGGCAAGAGGTGGGGTACACCCTGGACAGGTCACCAGACTATTGACACATAAGCTCCTTTCATACATGCACTGCAACCCTGAAAATATCTACTATGTATGTATGTAAGAACACAAATATCTGAATCATATGGACTGGATGTTATCCCTGCTAGCTCCCTAGTACAAAGTAGAGGCTGACATTTTTTGGGAATTCCCATGGGTCACGGGATTCCCGTGGGATTCCTGCAGGATGGGAGTCATATTTACTATTAATCACGGATTTGGACGGACTGGATAAATGGTTAAGGAGCAGACGGAGCGGGAATCAACCAATAGCAAAGACGACAAAAATCTAAATGCACCTAAATGCAAAAAAAGTAAATGCACCATTTTGTAGTTTCCTTTAATACACCTACAATGTAACGCAATTAAAAATAACTACACAACCCAGCCGTCCCAGAAGCCATCAGTGCTTTTGTCACGGCTTACCGCCGTAATTCAAAGAGCAGCGATGGAGGGAGCTAACAGCCGCGGAGAAGTCGATGTGGCAAAAAATGATTTACAGCGCAAAGTCAGATGTAATGACGAGTCTATTAAGTTCACAGAACTGGTCGGAAAGTCTGAAATATTAATTAAGTTTATGAGAGTAGAATGTGACGGTGATAGCACGATGTACGCTGCTTGTAAGACATGCTTAGTCTTAGTCAAGTGACGAGGGACGAGCGGTCTGAAGAGGCACACTTGCAAGGCAAATTCGGAAAGAATCAGCCAAGCATCGCCGTTGAGCAGATTAAATCAAATTCCATGTATTAACTAAACACTAATTGAAGAAAAAAATAAATGGGAGCGGTACAGGAGCGTGAGTCAGTTTAAACAGGAGCGGGATGGGATGGGATTAGTTTTTAAACTTTGGTCTGGGAGTGGGACGGGACAAGATTTCTTTCTATGGGAGTGGGACGGGACAGGAGTGAAAATCCACTCCCGTGTCAAAAATCCATCTTGAACTTTTCACTGACAGGTCAAAGGATCCATCAGCTGATGCAACAGGATCGGCTATGGTAGTCCAGGGGCTGAATGTCCAGCTTCACAAAAGAACCTGACTGTGTATACTGTAAAGGTGTAAGCTATTTTGATGGCGGTTCAGTGGATTGAACAGATTCAACCTTTTAAAATATGAATATATTGTTGGAAATCAGAGTATTACTAGGTCCGGTGCAACAAAAGGGAGTAGGTGTTGGGGGGGGAATTGATACAGCATAGTATCGCGATATTTTCAGTGACAATACTGTATCGATACACAGGCACCAAGTATCAATCTTTTATTATACATGTGTTGGTCAGTTTGTCTGCTTGACAATCCCATTTTGCAGCAATAACATTGAAGTGATATGAACAATGTATCCTTTTAGATTAAACAGATGTTGACAAAGTTTCCTTTTGGGGACGTCATTTGAAATTGGGAAAAAGTGGAAGTTGGAAAAAAGGTTCAAAATTGCAATATATAGCAGAATACTGCAATGTGTTTAAAATCGCAATAATATCGTATTGTGTCTTAAGTATGGAGGCGTCTGGTGATTCTCACCCCTAAAAGGGAGACACCTTTATTCTATTCAGAGTAGGCAGTACTTCAAGCAAGGGGTGATAGGAGGGAACAGGTCAAGTTGACCAGCATGAGAATAAGACACTCTGAACTGCACACTATACCTATACACTATATCTTGAGGAAGCATCTAAGCAGGTTATGCGAGCAGTGCCAGCACTCAAAAACTCTTGGTTTTATCGATCTTAGGCTCAGACAAAATTTCATCACGTCTTATGCTACTCAAGGATGAATTTGTGATGTAAGAAATTACCAAAAAGGCTTCAAATCCATTGAGTGGTGCTTCTATGTTGTCATTTGTCTCTAAAGTTTTCATTAATCCATTGACCCCTCAGGATTCTCTAATAGTTACTTAGAAAGTGTGATTTTAAAGTGAACATTTCTTTATCTTGAGATGAAGAAGCCTCTATTAGTACGGATCTTGCGTAATTATTTTAGCACAGGCTGTTGTCTCCACTTCCTCATTGGTAAAACAGACTGTATGTAATGGGTAGTTTGTGATGTTATTATCTTTTAGAGTTTGTCCTTTTCAAAAATGTGTTCCCACAACCAACAGAAAGGGGAACATTCCCTCTCTTGCAGGTGTACAGTAAAACCATGGAGTGCTTTTTATGACAGAGTTACTAGACCACTAAAATAATATACCATGTTTTAATGCATGCTAGTCCTTGGCTGAAATATTGATTCTTCTCTCCAAGCCTTTATTACCATCTGAGTGGACTCTTTCTTTCTCTCTCTCTCTGCTGGACACTTCCTGGCTAAAGATTCATAGCCATGAAATTGCTCATTTATAAAAAGGAGAAAGCTGTTTACTTTTTATGTGGCCTGAGCATTTACAAATGCTGTGGCCGGAGCGTAAATTGAAGCATAAATCTCACTGTGGCAAACTCAGAAACGTCCTTTCTGAAAGCGTCAGGGAGGACGTGACGTGATGGAGCTGATCTTGGGCTGGGCATAGCTTTGGTCGAGTACACATGTAATAGAAATTTTATTTGATCTATTGAACTGACAATCCCAAAGGGGAAAGGCTAACCCAGGGCCTTCTCTCACGGGATTTTTCTTTGCTTCCCATCTCTTTCTGTCTCTCTCTCTTTCCTGTCCCTTTTCAATTATTCATACCCTGGTTTCGACACATGCCTGCAGTAAGCCTCCAGATATTTTGTCAACCGACACCACCCCCGGTTTGTCTGGCTGCTCTCTCACCATCCTACCCTATATTCCTCTATCTGTATTTCCCCATCCTCCGTCCTTACACTCGCCAGCTATCCTCAGATACACCCAGAGAGGCGGGGATAAACAACAAGAGCGGGTTACATATTTATCCTGCAATCAAACATTCCCATCCACACTGTATTTTTCAATCAGCGATGAACCACTTTTAATCTTCCTCAGCCATTAGGTCACGTCTTTTTACATGCATTTTGCTGCCTCTCCTGACAGATTCAAATGACATAAAGAAAAGCTCGTAGCTGCACCCAGCAATTACCACGGTGGCTGGCACCTGTTTGTCCCTCTACCCATTTCTCTGCCAGAAGATAAGTGGAGCACTGCTCTCCTAGTCTCCCTGGAGACGACTAGTGCCCAGGCCTGATTTTGTTGTACTGGGGAGCGAGCCAGATAGTCGTAGACACACATACAATTGCACAAATGCAGTCACACACACACACACACACACACACACACACACACACACAGCCACCTGCCTAAGTTGGATGGTTCTCTCATTAAGCCAGTTTGGCAGAGTGGACATTGAGTGGGCTTTGAGTGGACCGGCCTGCTGTGCTCTGGCCCTCAACTCTCCGTTTGACTAGAGGTGAGGTAGACAGCAACACACACTAAGGAACAATGTGTTGTTATGGCCATATGGTACCAGTGGTAACAATAACATTTTATGAAATCAGTTATTTAGATTTAGCATGAACATGTAAGTCCTCCCTCCTCTCAAAAATGTTAACCTTGTTTTGACTTCACTTGGATGTGTGAGCGATGTCTGTGGAGAGTTTGACACATTTATCTGCTGAAGAGAGAAAGTGTCTCTCTTCTTTCAGGGTTGAGTTTGAGATGTGTTTCTTACACAGCAACACATGCTCACACAGTTTAAGATGTGTACGTGTGAGCATGATTTTGGTTTAAAAACCAATCGTGGTCCAGTGTGCATTTTAAACAAGTGTGGTGTGGAAGCTTGAAACCTCCAGTGTATATACACTGAGAATGGACTTTTCAGTAATGTAGGTGTTGAGTCCAGTAGTAAATGAAATGAGTAATGTCTGCATATTCATAGATTCTTAATTTAATTTAAACTTTTTTTGCTGAAAAATCTTATCACACTGTTTATAAAAGTCTTAAAATATGTCTGGAACAAATCTTTAATTCTCAACCTTGGGGTGCCTGGGAGAGCCGAGGTTTACTCCTCGACGCAGCGGCCGCAGGTTTGATTTCTACCTGCGGCCATTTGCTGCACGTCATTGCCCCTCTCTCACCCTCCCCTTTCATGTCTTCAGCTGTCCTATAAATAAAGGCCTAAAATACCCAAAAAACTATATTTTTTATAGCTTCACTCATGGTCCACTTAATAGCTTTCCTCAGAGCTTTTTACGATATCTCCAATATGGCCACCTATTCACCATGTCCACCGTAATGTGATTGAAGTTCCATACTTGGGTCACATGTTGACATCTCCATGACAACAGAACAAACTCCCTCAGAAACTTAAAATTGAATGCCTGGTAAAATTAAAAATACTGCTGTTTGTCCTTTAACGTCAAAGTCACACCATTTAACAGTATTAACCCAGCAAGGCTTCTCTTCACTGCCAAGCAGCTCCGACACTGGGGCTTCTTGTTTGATGGCTACTAACCGTCAAATAAAGTTTGTATGTTTTAATTTTTCACTTTTAATGTTACACTGTAAGAAAGGCTCATGATATACAGTACATACGTGGCTGGCACAGGACACCTAATGCAGTTCATTATTATTATTATTATTATTATTATTATTATTATTATTATTATTATTATTATTATTTATCATCCCTACCTTTTCATTCAGTTACCTGTGGCTTTATCAATAATATTGCAATGTGTCAACAACCGTTTACTTTGTGACTGATGATACTTATGTCAATCTAGAGTCAAGTAACTTCGATCTATTAGATCCTTCAACAGAGAGCTCAGTGGTCACACACACAACACGATTAAAGGCGATTTAGTATTGAATTTTTTTAAAGTTGGAGGACTTACAAGAGAAAGATTAAGATTAACAACAACAAGATTAACAACAACAAAATTTAAAATTGACACATCAGAGGCTGAGATATCCCGACTTTTTATAACTCTCTTATAATATGGGTCAAGCTCCATTCACATTGGAGCTTACAATTCCCATAATGCAATTCAACAGCATCTTTCATGAGACCCTCCCTGTCTCTGTCCACACCTCCACTTTGTAATGCAGGATTCCTGTTTAAAAAATCAAAGTCTCAAACACAATCTGAGATAACCCTAATGACATCACTGTGACATCATCAGGGTTTTTACAGTTTGAAAATCTCTCTCCAGAGCCACTGAAGGCATTGTGCTGTACGTTTTTACAGGCTGAGTAGTACTCAGTGTAAACTTAGCTTCATGTTTAAAATCAGTGGAGTGCAATTTAAATGTCCTTTACATGACATTCAGACCATTAATATAGCAGGAGACAAATATTTGCTATGTAACGGTAGAGTAGAGTAATGGCGTCCTGAGCAGAGAATAAAGTCACACTCCCTCTGTGTGTGTGGTAATCCCAACTCTGTTCTTTGTTTTGGTAGCCGGTCCGGCCACAGCAGCAATTATCTAGCCAGTGGCTGCACTATTGCCGTTATATTGCTACCCCCCACCGTTACGGCTCAACTACCACCAATTTTGTTAGTATTTCAATATTTCATTTTATAAGTACAGCACCTTTTAAAGCTAAAACATAATCATTAATTGGGATGTGTGTGACTTTCTTCCTATCTCAGCTGTGTTATTCCATTTTGCTATATTTTATTTGTTCACCCCATGATGGATATGCAACGATACACTAAACCAACACAAATGCCATCTCATTCTCACTCCTCTGGCTAGGTCTCTACCTGCTTCATCAAATTCAGCCTTTAATATCAGCCAGCCCAAAGCGGGGGAACCAACAATGAAGCTGTCATGCTGTTTAATCCAAACAGACTCTTCCGCCCCAAACGCTGTCTGCCTGCAAAGCCCCTGTAATCCAACCCTGAAACTTGCCAACTTCCCAAAGTCGTAGCATCACTTCACCTCTCCTCTTGTTTTCATTAGCTCTCCTTCATTCTCTGTTTTTGAGCATCTCTCTGTCCCAACAACTTTCCCTACTCTTCAGACCTTCTCCTGCCTCCCCCCCCTCTGCGTTCACTTCCACTACCATGACCTCTTTCCCCAGGGACTGACTTGGTTGTTGTGATTGCAATGGATTGTGGGATACCAGCTGCAGTTTTAATGATTTTGCCCCAAGGCCCAGATCAGCCAGAGAAATACAGTTACCACCTCTTCAACAGAATGAGAACTCTCACCCCAGCGACACCTCTGCAAAATATGTGTGTGTGTGTGTGTGTGTGTGTGTGTGTGTGTGTGTGTGTGTGTGTGTGTGTGTGTGTGTGTGTGTGTGTGTGTGTGTGTGTGTGTGTGTGAATTTGCATGTGAATTTGCATGTGAGTGTGTACATTGTGCACAAGCATTTAGACTTGTTTTTGACATTGCATATAGAGATGCTGTATAGCACATGTCAAAATGTTATGTTTTTATATTGATTTACACACAGTATTGGTAGCTACTAGCAAGACGGCTTTGTGCATCAATGTGGGCAGTGTTGTTGTGAGAAATCGGAAGCTCATCCATCTGAATGTCTTCCTCCCTCAAATCTCCACGTTTCTCTCTCCTTCTACATTACACCTCACTCCGTACTCTCCCTCGCTCCTGCAGATCTGGAGCACGTCTTGCAAACACATTGCAATTAGCATCATGCACTTCAGTGCATCCCAAACCACTCTCTGATGAAGTTCAATCAATTCACTTTAATTATAACTTTCCCAGAAACACCTCTAATCTCTCCAAAAAAGTTTGATCTCTCAGGGGTTTGTGCAGTAACACGCTGCGGCAGGTAGCTTAAAAAGTGGACTTTTGGAAAGTGTTTGTGTGTGTGTGTGTGTGTGTGTGTGTGTGTGTGTGTGTGTGTGTTTGATTGCATCTAATGTGACTCTCTCGTCCTCTTTCTCTCTCTCTCTCTAGACATTGATGATTGCCAGTCCAATCCATGCCAGAATGGAGGAACCTGCATCGATGAGATCAACTCCTTTGTGTGTCTTTGTCTGCCCAGCTACGGAGGAGCTACTTGTGAGAAAGGTAACAATGTGGACAAAAACTCTGCTTTTTCATTTCACCCGACAAAGGGGTGTGTTTTGTGGAAGCAGAGAGCAGAGGAGGAGGAAGAAAAGGATGGAGAGAATAAGATAGATGGAGCATGGAGGAAATGACTGAGAGTAGTAGGAGGAGATGGCAAACATGTATAAAAAATTAACACAAAGCAGTGATGGCAGAGAATGTTGAGACAAAGAAGGTGGAGGTAGAAGAATGAAGATAAAGACGGGGAAGTGATGGGAAAGGTGTATGAGTAAAATGTTGCTAGAAGAGCAAGATGTGGGGACAGAGGTGAAGAGAACACTAGGTTGAGGAAGATGGAGTTAATGAGAATGTGGAAGTGGAGGTGGGAGGAAGAGGATTTTGGATATAGACAAAGAGGTTGATGATGGAGAGGGAAGCCTTTTGGAATAATGTATCAGGTTTATACAGGACACTTTGTCCAGCTGGTGCTCTCTCATTACTGGAATTCCCCTGTGAGAAGGGGGCCACAGAGGAGGCTGTTCACAGACTGCACGTTACATTACAACATGTCTGACATGTCTGTAGAAAACAACGTTGAGGAAAACCAACAGCTGCTGTATACATTAGGGTTTACAATTTGGGTTTTTGATCATTTAAATGGAAAGTAAAATACCTAGATTTCTTTTAAAGGAGTTGATTCGTTCAAAACTATTTGCACCTGGATTTTATGTCCCCAAAGTAACATTGGCAGTTGGCAGCAATAGAGAGAAGTGCACATGAGATTCCTATTGTGTGCCGAAATGTCTGATTAAAATTAAAGACCATTACTGAAAAAAGTATTTTTTTAAATTTTCACAATTTTTATTGAATTTTTTAAATCTGATATTTTTTGTAACTTTTTTGTTTTTCATAATAAAAATTAATACTGGTATCACTGATACAGGATATATAAACATGCATGCAGGGATACAATGAACATTAAATAAATGTGTGAGTTTGGAGTTCTAACTAACTAGCAATGCATTGACTGAAAACTGCTAATCCATCATCTCTTAAAACACAAGATTTAAAATAGCACAAAAGACATGAGAATGAAATTAAAGATAGGTGGAGAGACAAAGAGAGCATGAGATTTTAGCAAAGCATACGTTTTTAGGACCAATGCCAAGCCAGATTCCACTGGTGTAGCGTGACCTTTGATCTTAACTTTTAGAAGGGTTTTAACTTAAATGCCTGTCTTTTTTTATGTGTCTGGCTTCCAGTGTCTCCTCTCTGCTTTTTACTGCTCTGCTGTGGTCTGAAGTGGCTGAGGGCAGAACAATCGATAGAGAGAGGAGAGAGCGAAGCCAGACAGAAGCAGCAGACCAAAGCAGGACATTTTGAATGCTGTAGAAGCTGCAGTAGGTTTGGCAGGCTCTAACAGAGCTTCCAAATTATTCTTTTCATGGCTGCCTCTTTAATACGCATGTCTCTACTTTGGTGCAAATCATACATAAACAAGAAAAAAGTTAGTGTTTTTAAAGCCACAGAGGCTACACAGTAGGGCTGCACAATTAATCGAATTTTAATCACGATTTTGACTTCCTACGATCAAATTTGTGTGATGGAGCGATTACTGACCCGCCATTCGACCAGTTCTGGACCCATTCATAATGAGTCAGCCGTCTCTCTGTGAGTACGTCCACTGCACTCCCCCACTCTCCCTAGCTCTCTTAATCAGTTATTGTTGAAAACAAGTGAAGGAGCTTTCTCAAAAATACATTTAAAAAAAAATATGCCATGCTATTTATCTCAGATTTTCTAATTTTCATTTACATGTGTTGCAGCTGTATGTCTATACATACAACTTCAACATAAGAGGAATGTAGCATAATATGGATGTGAAAGCAGTTATAAATAGCCTATGTGACAAGAAAATATGTTTTGGTTAAAATCAACAAATAATCGTGAATTAATCGTGATCACAATATTGATCAAAATAATCGGGATTATAATTTTGGCCATAATCGTGCAGCCCTACTACACAGTATATACATGTGTTTGTGGTGCTGTGTTTGACTGTGTTTCAGGCAGCTTTAAACTTCACCTTAAATGTGCAGCTACTTAAAGTCAAGGCAGATCATTAAAGTGTTGATCGATCGAGTATCACAAGGTTTAATTTTACCAGCCTTCAGTATCGCATGTACATCCTAAAAAGTGTGTTTTTCCCTCCGCTCCTTCCCAAACACACACCCATCTCCAGAGTGTGCCTCTCATTTGACACGCAGCGCGTACTTTTCCTCTCCTACTGCGCTGCTGCCTTAATGCCTGATTGGGAACAGCAGGTCTGATTGTGTAGATCTAAAGTCTCTGTCTGCCTGTCGCTTTTATCCCTCATTGCTCCGACTTCGCAAAAAAACAGGATTCAGCTGTGAAAAGTGCAATTCGCAACAGGCGTCGCTCTGCCATTTCGTTGTGATCTCAGTTTGATATCCAGAGGGGGGCCTGAACGCTGGAAATGAACATATTCGTTCCGCCGAGGCTTCCATCCATTTAAATGTCATCCAATTGGTCCCTGTCTCACTAAAGTGATCCGGTTCTCTTCGTCTCATTTGCTGTGTCTTCTTGAATGTGCGTGTGTGTTTGTGCATGTCCAGGTGTATGCTTTGACTTATAAGCTAACAGCCTTGCGTGCTGGGTAGATCCGGTCTGCTGCTGGCACCCTTTGGCCTGTTACCATGGTGATCGCATCTGAGAGTCAATAATTGTAAGTTGACAGAGCTGAAGTCCATCAGCAAATGTGCTGAAAGATACAAGGAAATGGCTTGTTATTCTACAAATTTTACAATTATATTTACACTACACAAGTTTTTGTTGTTGTTCAGGTTGGTTTATAGCAGTTTTTTTGTCTTTAATACACTTTGAAACAGAAGAAGTAGAAGTATTCTTTTTATTATAAATTAAAGGAGATTTCCGGTCGATTCCAACACGTAGCGCTGTTGTTTGTAAATGTCGAGTGCTGTTAGTTGAGAAAAAAACGAAACCAATCAGTGCTGCCTACACCATGTTATCCACCTGCTAGAGTTAGCACCCAACAGGCTTAAACAGGGCAAGTTATACATTTGTTTTTAGCCTGTTAACATGTTCAAAATGTTATTAAAAGTGCCTGCCCATGTAAAGTGATTCTTTCTGAGTGAACACAGTGAATCTGACTGCTTTAGATGTGAAACAAATTATTGAAAGTTTGGCTAATTCAGCTGTGTTTAGTTCCTGTGCTGAGACCAGTTGGAGAGCTTAGGGACAATCTACAAACTACAACACAGAAAAGAGATAAAAGAAAAATATGTAGGCTATCAATTTAATGATTAAATAAGGTAGAGCCCACCACTCTTACCTCAATTATACCTTGTCTCCTGCTAGTTTTACTACAGCACTTACTTTTGAAAAATTAGCATATGGTTATTTTTGAAAATATGTTTGTATCTCTTTTCTGTATTGTAGTTTGTAGACGGTCCCTAAGCTCTCTAACTGCTGTATCAACACAGGAACTAAACACAACTGAATTAGCACAGATTTCACATCTACAGCAGTCAGATTCACTGTGTTCACTTAGAAGGAATCACTTCACATGGGGAGGCACTTTAATGACATTTTTAACATGTTAAGAGGCTAAAAACATGTTGCATGTGCCCTGTTTAAGCCTGTTGGGTGCTAACTTTTATTTTCCTCTCTACTGACAGCACTCCAAATTTGCAAACCAAAAAGCTGTGTTGGAATCGACCGGAATTCTCTTTTAAGTTTTCAGCATTTTTCATATTATTTAATAATCATCACTGTGTGAAACAACCAAATCCCTCCTCCTGCAGTTATTTTTTCATCAGTTGAGTAACAGTAATGAATGTTGAAAAGAAAAGGCCGATGGGATTAGAGTAAAGGAGACATCAGCCAGTTGTTTCACTCTCTTCTTATCCCAGCACTAAGACTGAGTGCGTCCTGCTGTTTTTTTGGCCCGCATGCCTAATCAGTGGAGGCAGAAAGCGAATCTCTCTAAGCCTGACTGACTGAAGTGAAAAGTGGCAGAGAAAGCATTAGCTGGTTTCTTCTCATCAACTCCTTTCCCCCAGTCTTTTTATTCATCGTTCACTCCGCGATTGGCTTCCTTCATTCGTTCTAGGGAGAAAAACGACATAATGTACAATGTGCGAGAGTGTGGATGCGTTACTTTCCTATTCCACTACTGTACACACCGCCGTTTCATGTTGCCTTCCTCTCCCTATCGCTCTGCTGTCACTCCCTGCACTACTTGCATCTTTTGTGCCTCTCATCTCTGGTGCACCGCAGGAGATTTCGTCACTCAGCAGAGTGTTTGTGTGTGTGTCGCTGTGTGAGTGTGTCTGTACAGCCTGCATCTGCAGTTTTGCAGTGAATGTGTGCATGTGGAAGTTTGTGTGATGCTTTAACATTTGTTAGAGCTGCAAAGTCAGAGATCTTTCAGCTAACAGACCTTCACACAGCAACACATTCACATACATGTTTTACTTGTGAGGACCCTCATTGACATAATACATTCTCTAGCCATCACAACTATACATGTCTTACCCAAAAAGTCTTAACCCTTTCCAAAGCCTTATGAAGATGTGAGGAACCGCCACAAAAATGTCCTCACTTTCCCAAAAAGTCCTCACTGCTCAAGGTCTAAAACTCACTTTTGTCTTGTCTACAAAAATAGAAGCACAAAAGTACACACACAAACACTTAATTTCCCATTTGCTCTGTGTCTTTTCTACTTTTTTGGCTTACTGATACATTATGTGCCACACACACACACACAAACAAGACTCAGTCTACCTACCCTTGAACCTTTCCAATTTTCAAAAGATTTTTTCCCTCTGTTTATTCAACAGCAGCTTAGATGGCAGTTGAACACTTCTGACTCCAAGCAGTAAACCGCAGTGCTGTAAAATAACTTCTAGTTACAAAACAACATGCCTAATAAAACAATAATCCTCTCTCTCTTCCTCTGTTTCCTAACAGAACTAATAATCTACAAATTGGAAACAGAAAGCTTGCGTTGAAAGGATTGTGTAGCTAATTATTCCCAAGGTATTTGGCTGCTGTGTGGTTATATATGAGGAATGTGTTTCACAGGCAAGGCCAGCACTTCATCTTCAGCTTAAAAGCCTCTGTTCCTTGCCCTGCTTCCACGCGTCAAATCATTAACATTTTCTTTTTTATTTGGCTTTTGGGAAAAAAATTGCTACATGCCCCAGTAGGCTGCACAGCTGTTACTGGCAAGTATGACTCGGTAAGACCATAGTACATCACAACTACTATTGAAACCAATAACAATCCAGTACAAGTCACAGTATTCTAGGCTGGATGGCTCGCTCATTCTGCTGGCATGAGATACTGCTGCTGGCACACACACCTTAAAACACACATACAATACACATGCATGCACGCACAGACACACAGTAAGTCATTTAACAGGAAAACAAAAACTAGACAGTGTTACAGGAAACCTAAAGAAAAGTGGAGCACAACTTTCCCCCCAAAGAGGACTGCGGGTGAATCTGAGGGAGACAGACATGAAGACTTTTGAGTACGTTGACACCAACAACACAAGTGCTGCAGATTGGAAGCAGGAGGCAGACGATGTAGTGTAGCGTACACACTGAGACTAATGAGGAGGAGAGCAAACTGAGCTGACTAACAGCAGTGGGAAGTGCTCAAAAAGTTCCACATGCAGTCGCTCCATCACTCCATCACTGTGCCCTTTTTATTTTAACCTCATGTTCTACCTTTTCTCTTATAATGAAGGCAATTCACCTGTAATGTAGAGTCACTAGGGGTAAATGCATGATTGAATTGAATCTTGATTGAATTGATTGAATATCCTCTGGTTTTAACAGCTCATCCCAAGGAACTACTTCCACAAGTCAAAGTTTAGGTCCAATGCCAATGTTCAGTGCTTATGCATGATGTGTAGTGTATCTTTTATGTAGGGCATGTCTGACAGGAGAATGGAGTTGGCATCCCCTCACAGACCTGCAATCAACCACTTTTTTACTAACCATAACAACAACATTTAATCAACCTTACCTTAGTGTTTTATGTTGCCTAACCCTAACCATGTCTCAAACATAGTTTATTTGCCGTATCCACAATTTTTGTCTACCTTAAAGGGAAAATGTGCTGATTTTACAAATCAAAAGTTTTTAAGGAAGACTTCCGGTAGCGACCCGTAATGGAGTAGACCGAAGTCCCGTGGCTCCCAAATATTTATTTTAATACTGACTCATTCAAGCTTTAATCGTGATTTGAAGACGTACTGTACCTTAAAACTATTTTCACTATTGAATGAGGAGGAACAATATACAGCCGTATAATGAATACAAGTGAGCATTCAAAATAACAAAAAGGAGTGCAACAACGGCAGGAAGTCAGCAGGAAAAATTTAACTATTTAGAAAAAACAGATGTTGACAAAGTTTTGAAGGCATCATTTAAAGTTGGCAAAAAGGTTTATTGTAATATAAAAGTAAATTGCAATATATCGCAGACTATCACAATATGTTTAAAATCGCCATACTATTGCATCATGACATACACTCACCTAAAGGATTATTAGGAACACCTGTTCAATTTCTCATTATTGCAATTATCTAATCAACCAATCACATGGCAGTTGCTTCAATGCATTTAGGGGTGTGGTCCTGGTCAAGATAATCTCCTGAACTCCAAACCGAATGTCAGAATGGGAAAGAAAGGTGATTTAAGCAATTTTGAGCGTGGCATGGTTATTGGTGCCAGACGGGCCGGTCTGAGTATTTCACAATCTGCTCAGTTACTGGGATTTTCACGCACAACCATTTCTAGGGTTTACAAAGAATGGTGTGAAAAGGGAAAAACATCCAGTATGCAGCAGTCCTGTGGGCAAAAATGCCTTGTTGATGCTAGAGGTCAGAGGAGAATGGGCCGACTGATTCAAGCTGATAGAAGAGCAACTTTGACTGAAATAACCACTCGTTACAACCGAGGTATGCAGCAAAGCATTTGTGAAGCCACAACACGCACAACCTTGAGGCGGATGGGCTACAACAGCAGAAGACCCCAACACTCATCTCCACTACAAATAGGAAAAAGAGGCTACAATTTGCAAGAGCTCACCAAAATTGGACAGTTGAAGACTGGAAAAATGTTGCCTGGTCTGATGAGTCTCGATTTCTGTTGAGACATTCAGATGGTAGAGTCAGAATTTGGCGTAAACAGAATGAGAACATGGATCCATCATGCCTTGTTACCACTGTGCAGGCTGGTGGTGTTGGTGTAATGGTGTGGGGGATGTTGTCTTGGCACACTTTAGGCCCCTTAGTGCCAATTGGGCATGGTTAAAATGCCACGGCCTACCTGAGCATTGTTTGTGACCATGTCCATCCCTTTATGGCCACCATGTACCCATCCTCTGATGGCTACTTCCAGCAGGATAATGCACCATGTCACAAAGCTCGAATCCTTTCAAATTGGTTTCTTGAACATGACAATGAGTTCACTGTACTAAAATGGCCCCCACAGTCACCAGATCTCAACCCAATAGAGCATCTTTGGGATGTGGTGGAACGGGAGCTTCGTGCCCTGGATGTGCATCCCACAAATCTCCATCAACTGCAAGATGCTATCTTATCAATATGGGCCAACATTTCTAAAGAATGCTTTCAGCACCTTGTTGAATCAATGCCACATAATTAAGGCAGTTCTGAAGGCGAAAGGGGGTCAAACACAGTATTAGTATGGTGATCCTAATAATCCTATAGGTGAGTGTAAGTATTGTGATAATATTGTATTGTGGGGCCTCTGGTGATTCCCAGCCCCAGTAAAAAGCCCTTTGTGGCTCCAAATTCAAGTCTGATAATTGTCCTCACTTGAGTTAGCGTCAGTTGGGGCTCAATATTACAAGTTTGAAAATGAAAAGAATCTGAAGGTGTGGAGTTTGAAAGAAGTGAGCTTACCAGACCACTGCGGTACGCTCCTCATTGCAGATTGAGACTTTTGGCTGTAGTTTAAATTAGCTACTACTACACGCTGTTGGTGGCCGTGTTGTATTGTGGATAATGTAGGCACCAGGTTTTGAAAAGGAGGAAGAATGGGTAATATAAAAAAAGATACATCTCTGGTTCTACTGCATCAATTTTTATACTTTTTCTTTTGTGGATTAGCTTCAGGGTCCAACATTCTAGTTGACATATGTAGTGTAGAACGTGACAATTTTGGCATTGAATTGAAAACAAAAAAAGCTTTTTGTCTATTGTATTCAAAATGTTAACTGTCCTGTACTGACAGTCTTGTCTGGTGATAAGGTTGGGTTTCAAGTCAGTAGGGGCGCAGATATACTGAAAGAACAAAGAGAGGTTAGGATATCATAATCACATTAATCACCGATTTGAAATAATACATTTCAGGTAATTGTGCATTTCTGAAAATACGTAGATAAATGATGTTAATCATATTTAAGCGTCTGTCCTTTTGTATGGTACTGTTGCTTGAAATACAGCTATAAGGTTCTATTGAAGTTCAGACCAGGTTTTGACCGGTTTCAGTCACTTCACCCTTCTCATGCTATTGCTTCTAGTACAGAGGTGTTCGTTGGTCAATTAGATATGTCAGTCCTGTCTTATCTCCTGTCTACGCTCTGTTGTTCAGCCACAGGACACTGAACAGTGAGGCTGTGATCTACAAGCGGCAGTTTGATGTTCAATAGTCCCTAGTTCTATGTTTATGTTATTTATTTTTTATATCATTGTTTGTGGAGTGGGTGGTTTTGTGACTCAGCATCATCTTTCAGACTTGACAGAGAGGCTGAGGAGGAAGGTTTCTGAGTTGGCCGACTTTGCTGTGGTGCTTCTCTGCTCTGTCCCCGACTGTGCTGCCGCCGTCTAAATTGGCGACTCAGCAGAAGCTCAGCTTGAGATTAATTTTTGTGCATCCTCGGGGTCTTTAAAGGCTAATAATGCTAATGAAGATTCATGTGTTATAATACCATGTCGATAGGGACACGTGCCAAGACTGAGAAGAGAGGGTCCTGGAGCTTTTTGGTTTGCCTCGCTCACAGCGGTCTTCTGAAGAAAGAAACACACACAGACACACACACATACACACAGGCAGGTACACAAAGACAAATATACCCAGGAAATTTTGCTTTAGCCTGGCAGAGTGATATGTGCCTCTTTGTTTTATGTGTGTCTGAGGACTCTACTGCAAACAAAATCGATCTCTGGGTACAAATAAAGTAACTTGAATTTGAACTTTTCAAATGGAATAACAGCAAGGCATCACTCTCACTCCATATGTTATGTGTTTGACACTGAGGGATTCTCCATCCTAACAGGAGAGCTGGAGAGATCATGGGGGTAATTTATTCTCATTTTGGGTACTTAATTAGACAATGTTCCTGAAACAACTGTCATTTTCCTCTCCTGAGTGGAAGGAAGTAAAGAAGGCAGAAAAGAAAGAAACCCAGAAGAAAAGAGAGAGGAAGTATCAGAGCAGGCTACAATAGATGAAAAGAGATAGAGGGAGAGGAGAGTCTGTGTTCCTCTGTTGTGCATTAATGAAGGTTTCTGAGCAATATGAAACACTACTTTGAGCTGTGCTCGAGATTTGGCACATTCCTTAACTTTTTTTATTATTATTTTAAGATTCTTTTTTTGGGCATTTTTAGGCCTTTATTTTCACAGGACAGATGAAGACAGGAAAGGGGAGACAGAGGGGGAATGACATGCAGCAAAGGGCCGCAGGTCAGAGTCAAACCCACAGCTGCTGCATCGAGGAGCAAACCTCCACATATGTGCGCCCGCTCCACCAACTGAGCTAACCCGGCCACTTTACCTCCTCTTTTTGATATACTTTTGCAAGAAAATTGTACTCTGATGGCCAAATTACGAAACCTGGCTCATACTATTGTGCTTTCTTTTGTCTTTCATTTACTGTCATCCCAGTTATTTCCACGACAGGACGTTTCCAGCAACCTTTTTCAGAACTCAGGAACTTAACCTGCATTTCAACCACAGAAACCTTGTTCCAGAGTTTGGTCGCTGCCTACCAAAGATTCTGCTCCTGTGTAGTATTATACTGTATGACTCTCAACTTTCATTCAGACCAGCTAACTAACAGTGGCCGCATGTCACAAGAATCAATGTGTTGGAAAAAAAACTAGTGAACATTTTATTCTCTAATTGTAATTGCAAAGAAGTCAACCCCAAAACTGTCAAAATAACAGAGCATCACTGGGATTAGTAACTGTAATGTAATTACTGAATGTCGAGATGCTGGTTATTGAAAACAGTAATCACATTACTGTAACGAGTAAGTTGTTCTCATGCCTAAGAAATGTATTCACCTGTGTGCAGGCCTGGAATTTCACCATTTTTCACCACTTGGCATTTGCTGTCTTTTTTTTTTTAGAATAATATTGATTCAGACAATGGAAATATACAAATATGTTGATTGGGTGTGCTTTTCCTACTGTGTCCATTGGAATTAACTGGATTTTGTCTTTTTACTGTAAGGGCCTGTGCTGCCCTCCCTTATCTCAGCCTTCTCCATCAGCATCATCAATGTGCAAAGACATGTCTACGGGCTAACTATGCATACTGGCATCAGTCATTCATGTTGCGCTCTGTAGCTATTTTACTGTAACATCCATTACTCCTAATTGTGAGAATCAAACTATTAAGATGTTCCATTACTCAACACTGCACTCGTATCAACCATTAGTAATTCCACAGCCACTCTCACATTCTCACCTTTTGTCGCTGGCTATCAGCAGATTCTCTCTCATCTCACTCTCTGTGTTTCTCTCTCTCTCTCACTTACGTCCTTTCTCTCTGGACCGCTATTATCTGCCCTCTTGCAAATGGCATGCTGAGCTGTCAGCCTTCAAAGAGTCACACAGGGAGGAGGCATAATGGCAGCACACACACACACACACACATATGCAAACACACACCGTTTCATCATTCAGGAGATCTGAAAAAGCCGAGCAGTAGAAATATCACTTGGTGATGTGGATAAATGAGCCAATCAGTCAGCTGGAAGTGTATGGCCTTTTATTTCCTAACTGCCGTTCACTAAAGTCTGTGGGAATATTAATCGCTGAAACATACCCCCTGCCTCTCTCTACGCCTGACAGAGGGAAAAACGGCAGAAAGAAGACGACTTGAGTAATGTCTAAATATTTGAAGAGGTTGATGTGATGTTGGGCTTTGAGCCCAACTGTCAGTGAGTGGGAGAAGAAATCAGCAGAGACTGGGTTGAAGATCTGAGGGGGAGAAAACATGCCTGTTTACTTTTTATCTCTGCTTTTCTTTCTCTGTCTCTCTCTCTCTCTCTCTTTCAGTTTATGTGACTATCACTTCCTTATTCTGTTGCTCTCTCTTTTCTGTCCTCCCACTTTGCATCTTACAGTGTTTAATGCACTTAAGGTTTTTGTCTTCCTTGGACGCCAAATCATAGGATATGCTTCTGTAAATCCCAAGTAGAAATCTCACCAAGTCTGCATTTCTTTGTGTTTAGTTTGTAGTTCCTGTTTTTAAAGGCCTCGATGTGGCCAGCACCGGCCCACACATACAGTACAGACTCACTGCAGTCAATGTGTGATTCAGTGAAGTATGTTTCATTTATAGATGTGTGTATATGTGTGTCTATTTTTGTCTCTACCCTAACTCTCCCGTCCCTGTTGATGTAGATAATACCCATCGCCCACCTTCATCAGCCAAACTGGGCCCACTCTCAATGCAAATACAATGTACCAGCTGCCATGTGGGCAAACATTTTGAGCAGCTAGCTTCCAGGTCAGATGAAGGAGTGTATAAGTTAGCTGTCAGCAGAGAAAATTACATCAGCAGTGACTGATTTATAGTTCCCATAAGACCAGAGATAACACTAGTAACATGGTTCTAATGCTAATTTACTGCCCTCTGTTCAGAAGCACACGGCCTGTGCTACACAAATGCTGACTCTAACACAGCCAGCCTCCTGTGAAGCTGTGAGACATTTCCAACATAAGATGTCCAGTTTGTTCATTAAATATAAGTAGAATTTAATACATTACTAAAATCTTAATCAGGGCCCTGAAACATTCTACATATTGGAAAAAACAGGGAAGCAACCTGCACTGGTCACCAGTCCATTAGTGTGGTAACATTAACAGCACATTTCCATATTGTCTAATTAGGGCTGTAGGCTGCAAAATCTACATAATGCTAAATTAATTACTTTGGGAAATAATCAATTAGTTAATAAAGCAGAAATCTAACTGTGGGTATAACAAGGCTCAGTAAAAGACACAGACAGCTTGGTTTATGGATAGCTAAAGGGCTTCCTGAATAGTGACAGGCTATTGATGTTCTTCCATAGGCCTAACATTATACTGTATGTTATGAACTTTACTGTTACATGTAATAGAAGATATTTTACACATAACATGTAAGATTATCAATGTCAATATTGATATTCTTGAGAATCTATATGACCCAGTCCTAACCTTAAAGGCACGAAAAAAAAGGCCTTTTTTTATCCATAATCTCCAGCAATTTCAAATCCTTTTTAAGATAACAAGAGTTTCCTAGTGTCAGCTGAGGTCATGTGTAAAAGGGGTTTCACTCATTTTCAAGCAATAGAAAAATTTAAATCAGACATCTTTACTAAACTGTTCTTTCTATTAAGTAACTGAGTTGACCCAGGTATTGCCAGACCTCTCTCCACAGTGCTGGCTACACCCCTTACAAATTCTGGGATAAGGGTTTGTTTGTATTTCTTTAAACCAATCCCAGTCGTCCCCTGGATGCAGCGACAATGCCCTTGCAAAATGGATTGCTGAGATCCAGTAGGAGAAAGAAAGGGACCTCGATGTCAGGCTTTGCCCCAGTTATGTACATCCGTTGAGCCAGACTTACCCAAGCATAATAGAATTATATTATATTCAGAAGTATGAGTATGTTAGCATTCCCACTGTGCATTGTGAAAGGCTATCTATTACAAACGGGAAGTTAAAACCAGGTTCATCTTGCGATTAAGGCAACAGAGCTAACCAAGCAGCCGCTGAGCCACCCAGAGGAAGTGGGAAAGGTGGAAGTGGCTAATTGGCTTTCATGTCTTTAGCGTGTGTTTCGAGGTCATCAGATTCAATCCCCAGACAACCAGGAGAAACTTTAGCAGGCAAAGTAATGAAGCAATTCTCCACATTTACAATAATTATCAGAGCTGACATCACTGCTCAGAAGACACAAGTAGATTCAGTAAGTAGTAAGTAGTTCAGTAAATCGTAGTAAGAGGAACTCAGCACTAAACTTTTGTTTTTGGCCAAAGAAACAAAATAATTGTCTGGCACAGAGAAAGAACATGAGAACTCACATTTTTATTTAAAAAACAAGACACATCATCAAGCGCTCATTATTAGACCCAAGATGCTAAAAGGAGTACCTTAGTAATACTACAGTACTAAATTAAAACACTAAGGTGGTGAGTCACTACTATAGTTTGTGTGTATGACAGATTTTGGTCTTATGATGTTTGTAAGTAGTAAATTGGGTTTATTCATATGACTAACATGGATTTTTCTTCTCAAAATGTCTGTGGTGTGATGAAGCTCATTTCATTTGTAGAGAAACATGAGAGAGCAGAGCCTCTTTTTGCAGTTGTTGTGAGTAAGCCATTAGTCATCGAGCCCAGTCAAACACAATTTGCTTGACTAGGGCTTATTATGATTTAGCATTTTTGTAATACTAATGTGAAAGTACATTAACCAAGTTTTGGGACAGGTACCACAAGAATAATTTTTGCATACCTTACTTTGTGAAATCTAAAAAACGTTTTAACAAAGCACACGTTGCATGTATAAAACACTCTATTTGAATCACTAAATATCTGATCAAATAACAGTAAAGCTTTCAGTACCTTACCGTTTTCTGACACATTTCAGTCCCCAATGTTACCAAAAACAAAAAATGTGAGGTTTGTTACTTAACCACACCTGTGACTCACTGTTACAGTGGGAACAGGCTTCTTTTGTATATAGGACTCCACATCCATGAAACCTAGTTTATGGGACTGAGTGAATGCATATCAGACAGGGCAGCGGATGGATGATGGATTTCAAACAGTGCTGAATCGCAACACAGCATCAGAGAGTGATCAAAACTGGACAGTCCTTCATAAATCTTCCAAATATATGCAAACATTAATCTCTTCATTCTCTTGCACTCTCTTTCTCAAAGAAACTACTTTCTGAGCACAAGATGCAAGTATATTTTGCGTGTTGGACATGTGTTGGTGATAGTCAACACCATTGCTCACTGTCAGTTAGCGCTTTTGTTACGTTTATTCTTACTGGAGGTATTTTTCTACAGCTTGTGAGTGAGTGAGTGTATTGAGCTGCCAAAAGCAAAATATAGAAATATGTTTTAATTTGAAAATGCATTGATCCAAACCAGAGTGAGTACAGTGAGTTTGCAAAACCTCGCTTTAAGAGACGAAATGTAGCTTCACCTGAGGAGGCAGTCCTGCTGTGACCCCAGCGCATGTTGTCTCTGCACTCAAATAGCCCTGAACAACTTAGTGAATGGAGGAGAGCCTAACAGTATGAAAAGCATCTACTTCCTCAATGCAGTATTAGGGTTTTCAAGGACCTTATTTTATATTAGAAGGGCTTTCATAATGCACTCCTCTCCTCTCAACCCTCTTCATTTCACGGCAAAACCTGCAACTCTCTGCATACTAAACATGGCCCCATACGGCTCAATTTGCACCACACAATTTACTGATGTCGCTTCACATTTGTTGGAGGAAAAGCTGAGGCCTTTTTTTCTGATCCCCACACTGCAGGGAGGGAGGGAGTGGGTGAGGATGAGGGGGAAACCAGAGGTGGCTTAGCTGACAGATCGAGCCTGAACCACATCCACTCCTACATTTCCACATATTCCAGTTAACACACATTTGCACGCCCACAGCTGTGCACACATAGACAATCCATCATGGAACCAAAAGCCACACACACACACATCACATTTGACATGTACAGCTCAGAGTCACACTGCTAACCCCCAGACAGATGAGGGCCGATAGATGAGAGAGATGAAGGGAGAGAAGGAGGGATGGAGAATCGGTGTGCTGACAGGGCTGTGACAGGGCTTAATTACCAAGCGAGCGCTGTGCACTGGAAGCAATTTCTAAGGATTGTTGTCATTTGAATAGATTAAAACACCCTTTCACTGGTCTAAGCTGTCTCACCGCCAGCTTGCCTCTGCTGTGGATTAAAAGTCCAAGTCAAATCAAAGAGAAGAAGACACAAAGAGGAATGGAGATGGAGAGGGTTGTCACAGAGGGCACTTAGAGCAAGATAGTACTGAAGAAGGAAAGGAAGATGGAAAGAGGAAGAGGGGGAGGCAATATATAGATATTGTTTGCTGCAAGAGCGGAGAAATTTGCTGTGTGTGGATACAAAAATAAATACGACGAAATAACAGTCATATCCCTCCTCTTAGTCCTAAGTCCTCCTACTCCTTTCCTGTGCAATGCTGTTATTCTTTTGCATCTGTCTGCTGTGGGTGTTAAATGATTAAAAAACAACACATTTCTCTTCCCATATGGATTTCCCATTGACTAATCGTTGTCTTTTTCAATTACATACCCCTGTACACCTGCAGACACTGAGGGCTGCGAGCACACGTGGAGGAAGTTCCACGGCCACTGCTACCGGTACTTCAGCCGGAGACACACCTGGGAGGACGCCGAGAAGGACTGCAGGGAGCACAGCGGCCACCTGGCTAGCATCCACAGCCTGGCCGAGCAGAACTTCATCAGAGGTGGGCGGAGGTCAAGGACAAAGCTAGGACAAAGACTTGGCACAGACAGTGTAGTGACAGTGTGTATGTAAATGTTTGTGAAAAGATTACACTGCAGGAAATCTTAAATTAGACAGATAAGTCCTATTTATTTTCAGTTTCATGTTATTAAACTGATAGTTGCAACACTTTCACATCTTGATAGGCGTAACAATCTTCTTAAAATCAATCAAAAATCCTAGTTGACCACATGCTCACAATGACAGTGCTAACAAATAGGCAGATAGGTTGTAATCATTCCCTTGGCCGCTGCAAGTCCAACAAAAACAGCACGTTTTTGAGTTTTAGGTTACATTGACAGTATTTTGCCACAGTTTTTGACTCTGACTGTTTTTTAAACTATAGCAACAGCAGCTAAGGCTGATGGGTATTGCAGCATTAAGAATCTCCACTATAACATAACATGATTTATCAGAATCGAAGTAGAAATAATTTGAACTGATCAACACATCATGAATCTATAAAACCATTAAAATCCTAGGTGTTTCTATTTTGAAGAAAGCTTAGAATGTAAACTTTAAAATTTAAAATTATTTAAAAAACACTTATGGAACCAGCGGCTCTTCCCAACTCTATAACTCAAGAAATATCTGGCGACTCTCCACCACCAGTCACATTTAAACAAGTCACCACTGTATAAATAATGGCAATTGCATGGCCTTTATAATTCAGCCATCTCTCTGCTGTCTGCCTGCCTGCCTGCCTGCTACACACTGCTTTTACTAGCAGTTGATGGATATCTACCCATCTACCTTATTATTACCATACTTGGTCATTGCAGCTCTTGACTTATGTGTATTCCATAACTCAGTGATAAATATCTGCCTGGTTCTGCTCTGAACAGTCCTTGAAGGGGTTTATTGCGCTCCCCACTGAAAAATCCCCTCAGGAGCCGAGTCTGTTCAGCCAAATAAATGTTTAATCACCATTTGTTTCAATGAAAAGTCGCTATAGGCTCTGATCTAAGTGTCTGGGACAGAACATTTAATATACTATCATATTCTTTCTTTGGATGTCATTTGTCTTTAAACAGGTGGAAACTCCCCACAGTGGGCTGTAACTGCATTTGTGTGTCAATATGTTGAAACTGGATTAAATGGGACCAGTATAAAGACAAAAATGGCACTTGATTTAATTAAGATTTTTGTGTAAAAAAGATTTTTGTCACGTGCCATGGCCATATTTTTCTACCCTTGTATTTCAAAAAATACAAATGAAATACAGTCAAATAACTTTCATTGTTAGAGTCAATGGTTGCCATGTGTAACAAAGTCCACCCACCTACTCTAGTATCTTAGACATGTTGTCCTGAATTATTTTTTTGATCTCCTCACTCTCAGCCTTTCGCCACATGTCTTATCATCCCCTGTAATACGGGATACACCTTCTGTCTAGGACAGATGCCAGGACAGTGCCATCCATCTTGCACCCATCTTTCTTTCACACGCACACAGTTACCAAAAATTGTGTTTAATTGCCTCGAAAATGGACATCCTCACCCCTGCAATAAGGGGATCAGAGCCATTAGCAAGATTAATGGGCCTGGTAATGATGTTAAGCAGATACACCATGATTGAAATTCCATTTCTATACAACTGCCTGCCTGCCCCCCCCCCCAAAAAAAAAAACAAAAAAACAAAATGAAATTAACCCAAACCATCATTAGTGGTCCTTTCACACAAACAAAAAAACTCATCACCAGTGCATCAGAGACAGAAACAGTATACCTTCATTAATGTTGGTCTCTCAGCTGAGGCCAGAGAGAGCAGATCTCTCAGCTGTGCTGCTCAGCATCAGGACTTCATCTGTTGCACAAAGAAAAAAAACCTTCAGCACAATATGTAACATTAATGAGTACTTTATGATTTTACATCTAAAGTCCACCAAAGATTAGTTTACGAGTCATGGGGAGTACTCAACCTGAGCAGTATAATGGTATAATGTTTTTGGATGTCATCTGATGGGGTTATTGTCTTGGCTTTTATAAGATAATGCCTATGTTACCAACTGGGGGTGTGGAATCTAAAAGTTGTGGGCATTCACTACGCACAGATGGACTAATAAAAAAAATATATAAAATAAATAAAATTTCAAAAAGTATTTTGGGAAGTGTAAGAGCATTTTGGAGCTTGATCCTTATTTTAACCCTAACCTCTATGACCCAACCTATTTTACATAATGCATACTTTTATTAAATACTTGTTAGCACGATGAGTGCCTACATTTCTAATGCATCAACGGGAATTAAACCTCTATTTTCCAGACGTGGTTGTTTTCGTACCCACAGAGAAATGTAAACAGTATTGTGAAATCTATTGCAATACCAAACAATAACTGTGATTCCATTAATTATTATATTACTTATTTTAAAGCCATTTTCAATTTACACAGAAAAAAACACTAAGAGGAAACGCTGTAAAAATGAGAAACAAATAAGTTTTTTGGATTTAAAAAAATGTCAACTTGGCTGAGGTGAAAAAATGTTGGTGTAACTCCTAATATTCACCCAACAGTAGAGGATGTAAATGCATTAGCATTTTCTTTTGCCGATTATTTAGAAATGCTGTTAAAATTCGGGCTACATTTGGATGGAAACCGGACTAATAGCTCTGTGAAAGACGCTTTCTTTTTTGTTGAGACTGTGCCAAAGAGGCGTTAACTCACATTTATACAAAGTTTCCAGACCCATACTCTTACTGTTTTGTATTGGATTACTTTGTCTGTTGTTTGTGTACTGCTTGTTTTCAGTCTCTGCATTCATTTCCTTTGTTACCTCCTACTCAGGTCTAAGCCATGACAACACCTGGATTGGGTTAAATGATCGGACAGTGGAGGACGACTTTCAGTGGACTGACAAGATGGACCTGGTGAGGAACCAGCTGTGTCTGCTTTGTCACTTAGTCAGCTGTCAATCCCAGTGAAGTTTAAAGCCCTAGAGAAGCTATATACATTTGGATGTTCAATATCGCAGCTGGAAACATCCTGAACAACATTTTTTTTTTGCAGTACAGCTTTATCTACTGATAATTACAGCAGATCTTCAGCATGCACAGGATGCACTTTTTTGTGCCATTGAAAGTTGTATTCTAATTATCCATCGTTACATGCAGAAACAGCGCAACGGCAAAAGGAGAACATGAAAAATAATGTTCTGCGCTTAATTGATTTTTGTGAAAAAAGTAGACGTTTGATCAGTGACTAGTGTCTCATGCCAAGAAAAGTAAAAAAAAAAAAAAGTAAGTTTAATTGGAGTTTTAAAAAGACACCCATCTGTTTGTCTAACTGTGTGTCTGTTTTCTGTGTATGTCTATGCAGCAATATGAGAACTGGCGTGAAAACCAGCCGGACAACTTCTTCGCTGGAGGAGAAGACTGCGTGGTCATGATTGCTCATGAGAACGGCAAATGGAATGACGTGCCCTGCAACTACAACCTGCCGTACGTCTGCAAGAAGGGGACAGGTGAGAACAAAGAGGAGAGGTGGAGGAGAGGAGAGGAGAGAGGAGAGGAGAGGAGAGGGGAGAGGAGAGGAGGAGAGGAGAGGAGAGGAGAGGAGAGGAGAGGAGAGGAGAGGAGAGGAGAGGAGAGGAGAGGAAAGGGAGGCATACACTGCAACTTCAACAGGTGATTAAGATGAATTACAGAGAGGTACGAATCATTGAAAGTAAAGAAAGATGACAAAATATTCTTTTTATGTGAAGTGTTGTTTCTGACAGCGCATGTACCTTCAGGGGAACATCCTGGCTGTTTCATACTTAACATTAAACTCATCTCTGTGCAGCGGAAGAGATTAGCACCGAAACTCTTCCATCAGTCGGTGTACTTCAGATTCACTCATTACTGCTCACCAGCGCTCTTCCTTCCATCTCTCATCATCCGCCAGCATGACTTTAAAACGTTTTCCACTTACTTCTAATACCACATTTCCATTTCCTCTGCCAAATGTTCATTTTTGCTAAGGTGAAGTGCGTCTCGAAGCACAATGTATTTTCTGCTTTGTGTTCGGGAAACTTCAACTCAGCAAAATGAGGTGAGCAAACTTATTTGTTTGTTAAGTTCCTACATACGCCGATACCTCCGCTTCCCGTCCCCAGCTGCCCCTTCTTGGAGCTTGAGTTAAGCCACCACATGCTCCACTGAGAGCCTATTAAAACCTATTTTTTGCCACACATTTGCATACAGGTCAAGCTTATGACCGATAAGAAGAGGCAGGTTAAGAGAAATACTGGGACACAAGAAGCCACTGTTGGTTGTTCGGTTTTAGCCGTAGGTGTGTGGATGTAAAAATCCTTCACTCACTAGTTTAAAAATAAAAGCTAAATATCCTAGATCACAGATGCCATTCAGAGACAGTGGTGCACACACATTTTTTGAGACATGGTTTGGAGTGACTGTACAAAACATCATTGGTCGTGATGTGCAATATGTTATCTGAAGCAATAAGTGTAATTAAGAATATGGTACATTTAGCCACCTGTTTGCAAAAGATTGTAATATTTAATAGGATGGGATTTTTATTTAATTTATCTGAGGTTCGAAAACCAAGAAAAAGTTTGGATACATTTTATTTGCCAACTGTTTTTACCCAGCGAGTTCGCTACGTACCACAAGCTTTTTTAGTGGAACAACTTTGCTAAACACCCCTGCTTGCGAATTCAGTTAACTTTTTCCTCTTCCAGAGTCGTTCAAAAGCAATGATTTGTTCCAGATATAACATCACCACTCTGAGCAAACATGTGATCACTTGAGAGCTGCCCTTAAAGGTTACTGCTACATTTCGCTGTAAGTAGGTGCAAGGTTGCTCGGTATTTGTTGTTATTCTTCACTTTCAGCAAAGAACTTTTTGACTCCAAACTCTTTAAAGTATCCTTAAATGTAATTCTTACTTTAATAAATGTGGGATGATCCAAGTAATCCTATCTTGCTCTGTACATAGATGTTGACAGTAGATGACGGTAATAGTCAGTTATTAAAATTTAGTAAGTTTAAAGTATTTGGGGAAGGAGAGAAATTTCTGACATTTCAGTTCATTGTTGTCAACATTGTGGTCATCTTAACCCCTACTGGGTGTGTTTGATCTATACTTGTAGAACTAATGAAATAGCTTCCCTAATCGTCCCTCTTTATCACTGAATATTAGATCAGCCTCAACATAAAAGCCTTTAAGGCCTTACTGATGGTCATTATGTTAATTTAAGCAAATCATTGTGCTTTAACAGATGGTTTGTCATCAGAGGCCAGAAGCGCAGGGAGCGTTCTCCTAAAGCCTCAGGCACAGTAGGTCTCCTGAAACACTAAGTTCTATCCTTGCATGAAAGGAAAGGTATTTCCTTCACAAGCAAGGTGTTGCACCACCTCTGATGCACACTGTCACAAGTCCCCAGTGTCTAGCCCACCTCTGACCTTAATCAGTCAGTTACAATCACCAGCGTCTTTTCATCTTTTCCCCGCTAGCCTCTTTTTTCACTCTCAGTAACCCCATGTAACATCTTGTCTTATAAGTGGAGTTTGTCAGCTCCATGCGGAGTATTCTCTACCCCGCTTTCTACTGCTCACAGCTCATGAGATCTGTTTGTCTGTTCATCAGCAAGTCCTGGGCTTGACTGAGCGATAACAGCAGCATGTGAGCCCAGTCAGGGCGATGTGTCATGCAGATGGTGAGGATAGTTTTGACATATAACTGAATCAAGGTGAGACTGTCATCTGATGACATGATGGTCAGATAAAAGAGAGCCAGACTCATCACACATATTATTTTGACTACCCACTCACACAAGCCCATAATGTTGAATAACACATCATATATTGAACCTTGTTAAACCTGCTGGTTTCCTACAAAAAGTCTTTACCGTGAGCAACCTAGCCAGCTTTATATCTGCTTTAAAGATACAGAAAAGGTAGACTAACAGCGGTGGTTTTGTCTTCAAATGTTTTCAGATATTTCAAATATCACGTTAACTCTATACTGTAAGCCATTCAGAATACAGAATCTTTCCAAATAAGAAAATATAAAGGGCAAGCTTTTATCTGGGTGGCTTTTAACCTGTTAAATTGATGAACAATACATGTTGTGAATTTAAATAAGAGTAGTTAGTACATTTAGAAGCAGTATTTCACTGCTGGATCATCGTTGTATAAGGAAGAATGAATAAACAAACTAGATTTAATGGGATGCAATAGCACAAGATTTACACTTACATTTGAATTCAAGTAACAAGAGAGTCGCGTATTCTTCTTCCTCTGAGCTCTCCCAGCGAGGACAAGAGGGAAATTGCCCACAACAGGACATGTAAGTATTATGAAATTGTTCCATCATTTTGGATGGGTTAGTATGTACGGAGACAGGAAATCTAATTCTGCATGACATACTCAGCTCGCTCTCAGAGTGCTTTGGGAGATGATAGGCTGTCGTCAGTGCCTTTAGCAGTTGATGTGTCCACTGGTGTGTAATGTAATCATTGCTAGATACACAATGTGTTGCGTAAAACTGCGATTGGTGTAATGTACTTTGAAAAAAAGGGGGAAAACAATTTTTACTTCTAATGAATTACCCAACCAGCTACCCTGCATGTTGTGTGTGTGTGTGTGTGTGTGTGTGTGTGTGTGTGTGTGTGTGTGTGTGTGTGTGTGTGTGTGTGTGTGTGTGTGTGTGAACAAGGAGTTTTAGCTGGGGTAGTGCACAGTCCCACAATGCACAAGCAATTGACATTTTAGTTCAGAAGGGACTGAGGGAAAAGACCAGTTCACATGTGTGTGAGGAAGCCACAGGAGGAGTGTCTGTGCTGCAATAGTGCACACACTCCTGTTTAATTGAGGCACAATTCATTTACAGGATATATGTTAGGGCTGTCAGTCGATTAAAGTATTTGGCGGGTTTCCTCTGGATGTTGTCACGGAGCACTTGTGTGCCATTAAAAGGAATTTGCGTTAACTCGTTATTACAGTATCACATTCATTTTGACAGCGCTAATATATGTTAGTATATATATGCTATAATCCCTATATATTATTAATCCTTATGTTGATTTGTGTTTAGTGCTGAAAATCAATATGTCTGGTCACAGACAGGAAGAGAAGGAAGGAGGAGATGAAGGTTCGCTTCACCAAACCCACCTGAGCAGCCACAGACTTCCCCCCAGAGACTCTATCTTGTCATTTTGTAGACATTGCTGCTACAGATAGTTACATCCTCCTCAGGGAGGTGTGTGCAGGGACACAGCAGAAGTCCACGAGTCAAAAGACCTCCAAGGAGCTGCTCTCTCTCACCGCACTACACTGTTCACTGGCTCGCATAAATCTTTGACAAAACATTCTCTGTAGAGATTTTGACTCATTACATAGATCCAGAAACGCTGACCAATCCAAGCCGACTGGGCTTTTTGGAAAGGGGGGCTCAAAGAGACAAGCGCTAAAATGGAGCGTTTCAGACAGGTATATTCAGACAGTCTAAGAAAAGTTTTTTGAATATTAAAGCATGTAAACATATTCTTGTAGAACCCCAAAATACAAGTATCTGAATATGAAAATGAGCACAGTATGGGACCTTTAATGTTAATGGTGACACCTGTGCTTTTTTTGTTTATCCATCTAACTCATCCATCTTTGTCCGCTTATCCGGGGGTCGGGTCGCGGAGGCAGAACCTCCAGCAGGGGACCTGTTAAAATGTCCGCATAACAGTTGGATATTTACAGCAGCAGACGTACAACAGGTGTTTATTTCACCGACAATGAACACCAAAATGGTCACAAGACACAAACAAACTGAGCACCACCTGCAGCATGTAGTCCTGACAGCAGCAGCTCTAGATGGAAACTGGCAGCCTTTTTATAGCCTGCCACTGCCATTATAACACAGTACAAGATAAATCGGAAATGTACTCTAATCTAGACAGTTACACAAACTACAACAACCACATCAAATACATTTCTACGTCCCTACTGTTATCTCAATTTACTTGTATTATATTACCTAATACACTCAAACATTAGTTTAAACAATTCATCCAAGTACATTTAATTAAAGTTCTCAAACACCCCTTCGCTACTTGAAACATGGTATCTCCCGGAACCTTTAAAATGGAGCACGATACATTGGGGACTCGCTTAGCCCGAACACTTTGGAGAGGAGACACAAAAGAGGGGAGTTACTTTAACACAAACTTTACTATTGTGCAAGCAGCAACTGTTAACCTGCATTCAGTTAATCAGGCTAAGACTATACCATACTGCACGTGTAGGTAACCAAACTCGCAAACTGAGTACATGTGTTTCTCTTGACAGGGCCTCCAATCACCACCAGCTGCAAACTTCCACAAAACAGATTGTTAAAATTTTCCAATAAACATTAAAAACTTTTTTTAAGCCTTATTTCATCAACCCGTAACATAATGAGCTACAGTGTACTAATGCTGCAAAATATAGTGATGAAGAGGACTTCAGTACAGGACCCCAAACTTCCCTTTCCCGAGCCACGTTAACCAGCTCTGACGGAGGGGATCCCGAGGCGTTCCCAGGCCAGGTTGGAGCTATAATCCATCCACCTAGTCCTGGGTCTTCCCAGAGACCTCCTCCCAGCTGGACGTGCCTGGAACACCTCCCTAGGGAGGCCCCCAGGAGACCTCCTTACCAGATGCCCGAACCACCTCAACTGGCTCCGAGTGACTGAGCTTCTCCCCTATCTCTAAGGGAGACGCCAGCCCCCCTTCTGAGGAAACCCATTTTGGCGACTTGTACTCTGAATCTTGGTTCTTGGCGGTCATTTTTGTTTTAAGCACATTTAAAATCAATAAAATATGTAGGAATCTTCGATATCATTTTTGTCTTTCTCTCAATTATCTTTTACAACATAATACAACTTGTTGCAGTTGAATCCCATGTTTCCAGATATACTTCACAAGGTAAAGATGCTCCATAGTGTATGGCAGATTGCATTCTACTTATTTTGTACTGCATGGTACTGTATAGTGATCTAAAACATCACCATTTTCTTCCTTTGTCAGGTGTTCTGGGCTGTCAGTGGCACCTCAGAAAACACCCACACCAACAGTGCAGTTATTTAATAAACAAGAATCCACATCTACTGTGAGACTTTGCTCCCAGAAGTATTTCAGTGAGAATGCGCACACTTTCACAGCTCTCTGATTCTAACAGTATTGCCAGTAGGTGTGCGGATGCTTTGAGGCCATGGAAGGGTGCTGAGAGATCCTGCACCTAACTATTTGCAGCTCTCCCCATGCCACCAACCCCCATTGACTCCCCCAGGCACACAGCACACTCTAGAAACATGCTGCTTTCAAGTATGCAGCTAAAGCACGCACACCTGCAGGAGGTACTTCTTAGCTTCTAATGTCGGCTACACTAAAATTAATATCCGATACTATAACATAACACCTATGCCATATGTGCATACATGCAGTAATGTGCATTCTTTACTCTAGATTTTTAATTTGAAACATACAGTATTATGGTAAGAAGTTTTAAAATGTCCTTTTTCCTCTCCACAAGTAAATCCCCTCTTCTCTTCAGCTCTAGTCTTTCTTCTCATCTTTCATTTTCCATCTACCTTTTGAACTTCTACCTTTTTGTTCTTTTTCCAAGATCTAATCCAGAAACTTTAACTTAATTTTTGCTTCTTGCTTTCTAAGATGGCATATTTTAATGGTTTACTTTCTCAACTTTGCAAATCACAGACTCAACAACTCCACTCTCTCCAGCTATATTACTTGACAGATTTCACATTACATGTGATCTATTATTGATATACAAATATTGATTATTGCTGCATTAACTATAGACACCGTCTTGAGTGTGTTGGGTACTTAGTCTGAATTTTCAAAACCGGCCTGTACACAGAAAACAACCCACAACAGGAGAGGGTTTTGATATTATATGTATAGTTTCTATAAGCCAATCTCATCATGTAAGCAAAATGATTGTTCTGACAGTGTGTGCGACTCATCTGCTATCAGGCACATGCAGATACCAGGAGTGGCTCAATGTTTAGTCTCAAACAATCAGTGGTTTAACAAAAATCCACACTCAACGGTTTAAGTCACTGCTTAAAAGATTGAGAAGCAGCGTTGGGGTATTTTGAAAAGTACATTTTTCTAAGAAATCTAGTTCTCCCATGAAATCACGGCTCCATATCTTTTTTCTGAGTTTAGTGACATTTTCTTTTATCCCTACTTCAATACATTCTGACCTTGCTTGTCTCTGCTGCGAGAAATCGTTCAACAGTGTACGTAGGTTAGGGCTAATGGAAAACTACCTTTTAGCCTTCCATTTGTGTTGAGTGTGTGATCGTCTCTAGTGAGAAGCAAAGTGCTTTTTGGCCCCTTCATCCACAACACATTAAACTGTAAATTCGGCATTAAACCTTTCATCAGAATTAATGACATTTATTTCCTTTATTAAGAATTTAAGAGGTATTAGGACAAGGACAAGGGAATGAACAGGATTTGTCAACATTTTCTGATGGCAGATTATGTCCTCAATTTACCCCTTTTAGAACGGAAGTTTGTAAATCACATTCAAGGGTGGAATCAATGGTTCTGTAGGTACTGGCGTTGGCAAAATATACCTCCTATAGTAGTTTTCTCTCTGAAAGGAGCTCAGGCTGTGACTTGTTTTAGATCTCATAAATATTTAAATCCATATGATACATTTAGAAGATAGCACAAAAAAAAAACAGTCAAAATATAAAGAAGCTTATTTTCTGTATAAATATAACATCAGACTAGCGTCTATTGTATGAAGACTCCGTCCTGCATGTCATTCCCCCTTTCATGTCTTCATCTGTCCTGTCAAATAAAGGCCTAAAATGCCCAAAAATATTCTTTAAACGAAACTAATAGGGAAAGGACATTATGTTGAGAGGCAGATCTGCCATGTAGGGACTCCACTGCGTCCACCACGGGAAAGACTGGCACCCCCTGACAGGAGAGTTAAAGTACCTGTGAAGTTGTTTGAGGCTTGTCCATCCTGTCAGTCTCTGAACAGAATGTCAGTCCTCTTTCCATCTCAGTGTGTGTAAATATTTTTCGGATTCTACTTCTTTCTGTCTGAATCACTCACTGTTTGACAGCCGCCCACTCACTCAGAGACTTGGACAGACCGCCTGTCCTGCAGACGCTAAATCCACATTTTCATGTTAGTGCTGTAACTGGTTTTCTAAGAGATGTGTGCCTTCAAATCAGCAGTCAGGATACGCACTGAATGCAGAAACCCGTAGAGACATTTAATTAACTGTTTAAATCATGCACTCTGATAAGGTGAAGTCAGGTGGAAGTCATTATTATTGAATATATATTTTTCACACAGGAGAAAATGAAGATAAACAGAACTGGACAATCTTATTAATATTCTGTGCCGTCTCTTTTCTTTCCCCTCTAGTGCTTTGCGGAGCCCCACCCGCGGTGGATAATGCCTTCCTGATTGGTCGGAAGCGTTCCCACTATGACATCCACTCTGTCGCACGCTACCAGTGTGCCGACGGTTTCTTGCAGCGCCACGTGCCCACTGCTAAGTGTCGTGCCAATGGCAAATGGGACCGGCCTAAAATCATCTGCATAAAATGTGAGTTTTACACAACAGTGTTTTCACACAGAGTGGGAGGGCAGATAACAAGACTTAAAGCAGTATTTCCATTTGTTAAGACATTTTCACATTTACATTTTATTATTTTTTATATGCATGCACATGCCAGTATAGGTCCGTAAAATGAACCACCTTCATTAACTGCCCTCGGGACATGCTGTCACCATGTACATTCAGGCTCCCCATCCCTGCTCTCATTATTAATAATTGCAAGTAAAAAGATTGCTGTAGTTGCCGTATGAAGGAAACCCCCTGGGCTTACTTAGAAGTGGTAGGGTCTGCTTTGAAGTGCTTTACACTTTCTTTCTTTTTTAGACTTTTCAAAACAAATGATTTGCAACCATTTTATTAAATGCAAAGGATGTGTGCTAAACACTAAAAATGTTAATTTGGACTGAAATATGACATGTGCAGCAAGTATTTTCATATTCATTCTCATGGAGCTATTGAGTGAAATGATCACTTTTAAAGCCAGCTCTTATTTTAGTGAAGTTTATCATCTAAAATCAGACTTTCTTTATGCAACGTTCACACGTCTGATCTCTTTTGAGCCTTAAAATAAACATTGTTATTTATTATTATCTACAATCATTTTAAAAGGACTCACTCCGACTATGACTGAATTGACAAAATAAATGTCCCAACTTTTCAGCATAATTATCTTGCTTCTTCAGAGGAGATGTATATAAATATTCAGCAAACTGTCCCTTGTATTTTATTTCACTCAGCTCACAATGTGACAGTAATGATGAAATACTGAAATAATGTAGCTTCTGGTAAAAGTGATAAAGAATTATTTTCCTTTCCTTTTCTTTATCTTTGGACAGAGTTGCTTTTTTCTTTATAGCCCAGAGTTATGATGTCGTTATCATTCATTGCAGATGACATGTCTTTGTTGGCAAAATCCACAAAGGGACAGAGCAACGTAATTTGGCAGTACACCCCAGGAGCGAGCTTTACTGAGGCTGTGAGTGGGTGGCTAGCTTAGTGTGCTCTTGCTACGGGCACCCAGTCTACTGAATGTCAGATAAAACAGATTCCCTCAGTGTGGTGGAAACTGCTAACCCTTCTGCAGAGACCTGCTTTTTTTTATCCCTTTTCCCTCGTCCCTTACCGGCTCTCACCTCCTTGCGTATGCTTCTGATGTCAGTGATTTTTCTCCCTCTTACATCATTTCTTCCACTCTTTTTGACTCACTCACCTGGCCTTTCCTATCCCACCTATTTCTTCCTATCTCACTGTCTCACTATCCCACTCTGTTTGCTCCGTCAGCCCGACGAGCCCACCGCTACCGGCGCCACCACCACCAGGGCAGGAGGGAGCGCCGAAAGCACAAGAGGCACGGCCACAGAGAGAGAGGGCACCACGGAGGAGAGCGGGGCCACAACCACGCCCACGTCTGAACCAGAAGAGAAGAAAAAAAAACCCTCCTTTCCTTTTTCTCCTCTGCTGCCAACTGCGGTTTGCCTGTCTCCCTGTCCCCCTCTCCCCAAACACTACTTCCCACCTTGCAGCTCAGAACTCTCCGCCCAAGCCCACTCTCTGCACTGCACTGCCCTGCCCTACGCTCCACTCCCTGGCTCCCCGAGTCAGCCTGTATCATAGTCAACTCCGAGGCCTGCCAAAGTGTTGCCAGGTGTCGATGGGACAAAAACAGATCCCTTTGTACTCTTTTTACTTTTCTTTCTCTGTTTTCCTTTGTTGTCTTAACTCCTACCTATCCTCTAACTCGACCCAGTTACTCTCCCTCCGAGCTCACTGATGGCCTGAAACATGGGGCTACGCTGACCTGTTTTTGAAGGGGAAAAAAAGAGAAATACCTCCACACCGAACATTCTTCGGAGGGAAGCAGTTTAGTACAAACTATAAATAGGGACGACATCACTGAAAACGCCGTATCAAAATCAGACGATTTGAGGAAGACATCCGTGTTGTTGACTTTGAGCCTTCTGTCTGTTGAACACATATTATTTTTGACAAATACTCAGTATTTATTTCTTCACTCTGCTGCTTTTGGTTTGCTCTTTGTAAGACATTGTACTTGACTTAAGGCGAGTTATTCCGAAACAGTTGATTGATTTTTCTTTAAATCCGAGGCCGTTGTAATTGAATAATTTGATTGTTAGCGTTGTATCTTGTTGTCAGTGTGGGACAGTTACTTTAGATCAGATGCTAAACCCCCAGAGGAAAATGGAAAACACATCTTAGTTTCATCACATAACATTACACACCAGTCACTTTTCAGGAGTGTCAAAACAATCTCAAACAGCTCGTGTTGTGTCATCTCTGTCATTTTCAAGGGTTAATCAGAGCATGTGACGTCAGTTTGTCTCAACGCAGTTTAGCAATTACACGTTTGCTTTGGCTCTTCTTCCAGTTTGTGTGGCTGTAAGAATGTGTGCTGGGCGTTAATGAAGGCGAAGTTCCTCTCACACATTAACAGAGTTTTTGCTTACCTGGCACGACAGATGCGGAGAGAGACGGAGCACGTTATATCCATCTAGTAACCTCATAAGTCACAGCAAGCACAATATATGACAAATACACAAAGAACATGTCATTCAAAAGAAATCTCCAAATTTTACTTTGAGCCTTTCAAAAACCTTTTCCTAAAACAAAACTGATTCTGCAATTAACTTAATACTTGCTTTTCATGCTTTTCCATTGTGTTAGGATTTTTTCTAGCCAGATTATATATAGTCATTATATTGAAATAGGACAGATCCCTGTATTAGTAGAAAGAGTAAAAGTATAATTCTTGAAGAAAACAACAGCATTGGTGTTTTGTTCAATAATGACCTCATTAGCATTAGCATTAGCTTCCCAATAGAAAAAATGAAAGTAAAACATTTGCCATTTCCAAATTGGTTGTTTGACATTGTTGCTCATATATGAGGACATGTTGTTCTTGGAATACGATTTGTGTATTACCCCACTGGTAGATTCTTTATTTTAAATAATAATAATTTTAAGCTGCAATAATTGATTTCTTTGTACCCCACAACATGGCAGCTGTTATGGCTAACATGTTAACAAACAGAGGCCTATATACACATCCAGCAGATATGAAGCAAGACTAGCAATTACTTGGTGTCATGACACCTTAACAAATGTAGGTCCAGTATCAGTTAAATATCTGGCGTGAATGAAAAGATTAAAGTTAGGGGCCATAAAACCAAAATAGGATGAAAGAGGCCCGGGTGAGTGGTGGGACAGGCATGAAAACTAGCAGAGACTAATAGTGATGACTGATGGGTCAGTCAAAGGTGTGTACACAGGGAATCAGGATGAATATTAGGCAGAAGACTCGTGTGTGTGTGTGTGTGTGTGTGTGCGTGTGCGTTTGCGTGTGTGTGTGTGTGTGTGTGTGTGTGTGTGTGTGTGTGTGTGTGTGTGTGTGTGTGAGGATGTTGACAGTGGCTGAGGTCCCAGAGGATGATGATAGAGAGGGTCAGCAGAGATTAAAGCTTCCCATTTCTGGGGCAGACCGAGTCTCACAGCTGCTCACACCTGTGTTAGCGCCTCCCACTTGTCCTGCTTTAAAGAAGGGATTGAGACGGATAGAATGAGCGCTTTGCTCTCTTTTCCTCCCATTTTACTACCGGTGTTTTTTAAAGCCAGCACTTGAGGTTGGAGCTTCTGGGATTATGTCCACTGACTCCAGCACTTTTATACTTTATGTTTTCCCCTCTTGTTCTTGCTTTTTCCCTTCACCACCGCTCACTTTAGTGCTTTTCATTTATCTTCCTTACTCGACATTCTTTTTTTGCTTCCACTGTTTTTCTAACAATTTAAAAGTAGTGAAGCACCTAAATTCACTTCAACCAGATCTTTTTCAGGCTGTTTTTTAGCAGCCTTTCACCCATATTATAAAAAAGAAGACTAAAGAATGATCAGAGTATATAAAGTCACATAAGGTAAGAAAATCAATCCTGTGCACATTAATTCCCTGCCTATTTGTCTCTTCTCACCTTGGCAATGACAACACTCCTCTCTTTACGGAGAAGAAAAGTGAAGCCACACCTCTGTATCAGTTTAATTAATCTGCTGCATGCCTAATTAACAAGTTGCATTATCTGCAGAACAGCGGAGCCGCGATGACAAGGGAAGGGTTAGGTTGACGGACAGCCAGTGAAAGGTTTAGGGTGACGGACAGGAGACCCAGAGAACTGTCACAACCGTCACAGCCATCACACCCCCGTCGCTTCTTAGATGTCAGGCTGCAAGGGGAAAATGGATGGAGCTCGGGTCGTTGAATGAAAGGGCAGACAGAAGCCCCTCTCACAGTAATTCAGATCAGAGTTGATGCCCAGAGACAGTGAAATTATAAACTGTGTACATGTTCAGCTGTGTGACAGGAGTTGAAAACTTTCAAAAAAGTTATGGAGTGAGGAATTAAATTTGGGAGCCATTATTTGACTAAATTGAATTAATGGTGACAAGTAAATGAAATTACATTCTAACGGATCTATGATGAGGTGAGAAAAAAATAATCTGTTGAAGTCATGTTTAATCTTCTTTTCTGTTCTCCTTTGTGTGTGTGTGTGTGTGTGTGTGTGTGTGTGTGTGTGTGTGTGTGTGTGTGTGTGTGTGTGTGTGTGTGTCCAGTAGTCCAGTAGACTTGTGGGGTCCCAACAGCTTTGTGGGGCCAAAAGACTTGGTTTTAGGAATAGGGTTAGAAGTAGGTTATGGTCAGGGTGAGGGTAAGGGTTAAGGTTAGGCTTTTAGTTAAGGTTAGGTTAGGTTAGGGACTGGGGAATGCATTATGTCAATGACCGGTCCCCACAAAGATAGTGCCAAAATGTTGTGCGTCCGTGCATGCGTGTTTTGTCTCCTAAGGGGACAGCTTGTTTTTGGTGCGTCCTCTGGGAAGTTTTTGTTCACTCTCACTGTTTCTGGAGGTGCCAGACTTTCTGACAGCTTCTCTCCGACACTCTCGCATAACGCTTTTAGTATGAAACTCATGCAAAAACAAACACAGTTTCACACACTTACTTTTCTTCATATTTCAAACACATTGACCCTCGCTTTCAGAAGTGTCTCGTCTCTCTTTGCTCTTGACTCCCTCTTTTTATCTCCTCGGCTCAAACCCGTCTCTCCGTCCCTCGTTGGTCTTTCTAGTGGAAGCCCCAAGGGTGGGCAGATAGACAGGGACCAAGCCTTTCAATTGTGTCTTAATTGTGAAGAGTGACTTCACAGAGGTTACTGCCAGCTGTATCTTGTCTCAGCAGACTGAGAGGGGGAGCAGCAGGTCTACAATTGAACGTCTTCAAAGCCAGCAGGCCTCTCCTCAGGCTCAGCTACCCATCCTAAATGTGAGTCCTCACTCCCAGCAGAAGTCCTCAGCAGAGTTAGGTAGATATGAGATATGCAGACTGATTTCATGAAATGGCATATGTATGACATGCCAATTTGTATGCCATTATTGGCATGTTATCAAGAAGCATACTTGTTTTTCAGCATGTTTATCAACGCCGTTTGGCCTCCATTGACTTACTTGAGGTAGCGTATGAATTTAGGCCATAGTGAGTAATAGGAAAGGGCGAAAATCCACGTAGGGAAGTTGGTCGGGGTGGTGGATGGGTCAAACACAGGACTTTCACCTAGGAGACTTGGGATCATGTCACATTTCCTCATTCTTCTTTTCCTAAACCTAACAGGTTCTTTGTTTCCTAAACCCAACCGTGTGTCACGTTTTCCTAAACTTAACTGTTGCTTTCTTCTTGCAATAACACGGCAAGTGGTGATAATACGCCAAGTGGCGTGTATGTTTACATCCGCTGTATACAGCGTAGACATACACACACATAGCTCAAAATGCGTACAGGTTACACGCCACTTGGCTTAAGAAAGTCAGCGTGTGTGTTTACGCGAAGTCATGTTGAGATATGAGTGGGATTGAGAGGAGTGAATCTTTACACCTCCGTGTGCTCTTACTGTAGCTGTGCAATTTTGTTGCACTCTGTCTCAAAGCACAACAACTTAGTTGTGTATGTTGTGAAGAAAGGGTGTGTCTGGTTGAATCAGTGTGACAGAAGTGATACAGACAAGTCCGAGGAAATTGGCTGCTTTCATGTCTCAAAGGCAACAGCAAGCAGCATTCATAAACACACCAACATCATATTTTCCTTTCACATAAAAAAACATAAGAAAACAACAAAAATAAAGGTGAGAGGGAAAAATGATTGAAAGGGGGTTGTCTGACCTTATATCCAAGTATGAAATGAACTATAATGAAACAACAAAAAGCTAATTTGACTTCAAAGTTAAAACCAAGTACCTTCAAAGGCATTACAAGGTAGGCATTTAATAATAATAATAATAATAATAAAAAGAGCTACATACATGATATCATGCAAGAAAAGACAAAAGCTAAAGCTACCTGTTAAACATGTCCCAGTCAAAAAGTTAGCATCCTCACCAGCTGATGATACGAGCCTTTGTACTTTGAAGAAAAATGTCAGACTCTTATGGAATTCAAACATGATCCAGTTTAGCTTACATAGCCTACTTGGATTTGCATTTTGAAACAGTATGTTTGACTTTTAACATTACAAAAGAAATGGCTTTAGGACTGTTGTATTGTGAACATCAAGCTAGGGTTGCTGGAGCGTTAACCAAATCCAACCTACCGCTAACGTTAGCCGTCACTCTGATATAGCATCCCGGACTGGCTCTCCCACCCTGAAATACTAGAGTGGATGTGCTTGTCAGACTCTTAAAAACCTTTAAATACTTTTACATAACTTGTAACCTCACAAAAGAAATTGGAATGAAATGCCCCTGTCCTTGGAGGTAACACTAGGTTACAAGTAGTCGTAAGCTGAACATGCTAACAAATGCATCTTGTGTTCATTGCAGAGCAGTTTTTTGATTTGAAAAGAAGAAAAGAACAGTTTTATTGTCAAGAGAAATACGTGGCATTTGACTGTGGGTGGGAGCGTGTGTGACTGCGTGTGAAAGAAAATTGTACAGTAGGCCTCTCAACTGTTTGTGACGTGATGCATTAAAGTGCAGTGGTCATTAGCAATGACAACCTGATAAGAGTGGTAGAGGCTGTTGTCCTCAGTCGCACACAGACAGACTATTGATTCCATGATTAGGCTGTCTGTCTTGGTTTCCAATTAAGTCCGTCGATGGCATTGACGGCATAATAGCGCTGACTGACCGCTGGATGTTTTTTAAATGACATGGAAAATGGACTGTCATGGCTCACTGCTGCTTCTGTTATTTGTATCATTATCTTCTTCTCATGAGATCTTTTAAAACTCATTTCCAGCTGTTCTGCATCCAATGCACAAGTACACCCCTAGTGTTGATTAAATGGCATTGCGTCTCTGTCTGATACTGAGTTCCAACAATTTATCATCGCCGAGAAACCGGCTGCATTCAGTTGGGAAGGATGAATGGAAAGATGTTACAGAGAGAGAATGAGAAATGAAAGAGACAAGAGAAGAGCAGAAAAATACTCTTTCTCCTCTGTGATGTAAATACTCTGAGATTTTTTTCTTCTCTTTTTTTAAAATCCATTTAGACTCTGGGTGTGTTTTGCTTAGCCTTTCTGGACCATATTCATACAGCCTCAGTGGATCCGAATCCCATCTCCCTCTTTCTGTTTTTCCCTTCTGCTCGCACACATTGCTGTTGTAAACTGCTGCATCAGACAAACAGAGACACTCCGGTCGACACACACTCTGAAGTAGCGAGGTGATACTTTACCCTACAGGGAAAAAAAATTACTTCTTTGGCTCTGTTCCCTGCACAACACTTTTGTAGCTTGTAGTTTGTAGCTACTTGTGTTCATGTCGGCTGTGAGTCTAGATACATATAACTGCAACTGAGCCTGTCTACGGCTGTCTGAATGTGGTCCACAAGTATTTATCCATATTTATTGATGTGTGTTCTTATGAATTTCAGTCATGTCATTGTATTATATTCTTTACAAGACAAATGACCATTAAAGGAAACCCTTGTTTGGATCCGTTAACTGTCTTTGCTGGAGTGATTATTTGTGTTCATTTTGTTAATTTAAAGCCAGTATGTGTTGAATATTGTACGTGATTAAACCTTCCTGTAAATGATACTGATGGCATACAGCGGGTTTTTGGATGAAAAATTAGACAGTGGTGGGGGGGCAGCATGTGTGACTTTTCATGCTACCCACAGGGGGCACAAAAGTTGGATATTTTTTATAATGGTTTTACTATTATAAATTTTTCTCATTCTCATTGCTACACAGTTTTTGAGCAGAGGACGCGTGAGACAGTAACTAAAATATACAGTAAAAAGAAAAAGCAGCGTGCAAAGGTAACAAAATGTAACAGCACCTCTAAAGCTCATTAAATATCACTTTATATCTTGTTTTTTTATCCGTAGAACAACAATTAAACGGGAAAACAACAATTTGCAACAATTTGACAGGCAACAAGCAGGGGAGAAATAGTCAAGAAATAGCCAGGACCATGTAACCTCCCATAAAACAGTGAATTGTCATGTTTACACTGGTTTTTGTACAGATTAAACACAAGAGATAGAATATATTAATTGGTGCACTTTAAAATTTGAAATGATTAGGTGCTGGAAAAGAAACAGCGACCTAGCCAAAGGCATCAGCCCTCAGTCCCTCACGTCTATTTGTGTAGAATGATTGTTTTGAGATTGTTACTCTTCACCTGCAAATTCAGTTTTTCCTCCTTCAAACGTGTCCTCTCTCGCTATCATCGCGTCTCTCCGCACATGAGAGGTTCAGTTTTGCTCCAAGCTGCTGATTCTGTAGTCGGAGAACAATGTGCGCCTCTCTGACCTGCGTGTGCTAAGGAGCTGCATTTCCAAATCTCTTTGGATTAGGTAAAACATTTCTCCACAGCCAAGATTTCAGTAACACAAATAACATTTTGCTCACATTGGTTTTTTTTAACATTTAAAACCTGCTGCAGAGAGTTTAAGCAACAGAGTAGGTCGCCAAGGGCACAAGTAGAAAAAGAGTAGGAGGCAGAGAAGGAGACAGAATGAGTGAGAGGGATCAAAGGTAAGGGAAAGGAGGGAAGAGGGTAGAGGGAGAATGAAAGAAAAAGAGATTCTGTTTTTGGCAGCAAATAGTTTGTGAATACGCCTACTGTTGTACTGTCTAACCTCAGAGACCTTCCCTTGAACTTCCTCTGATGAACTGAATATGAGCGTCCTATCTTATCAATGGATGGTTTTATTGCCTCACAGCACTGTCTCCTGTAAAAAAAACACAACCTCCTCTTTCTCTCTCTCTTTCTCTCTCTGTCCTTTTTCCTGCCCTGCTCTCTCTCTCTCTCATTCCTCTCATCTTCTTTGATATGTGACTCGTTCATTTCATCATTATTATTCCGAAACATCGGTAGAAGCCAAACTGTCGGGTTCTGTTTTCTGTCGACAATCAATCACACTGAATATAGCATCTCTTTTACATTATTTCCTCTGTTCTGGCTGAGTGATGTTTTTCGCTCAGCTCGGTGACTTCCAAGGACAGTGCTCATTAAGACTGCGTTACCGGGGAGCTTCTTTTAGATTTACAGCTGCAAATGACCCTCAGCTCTCCTCTGTTGCTGTGCAGAAGTTCAAAATGTGTTGTAGCCACTTGGAGCAATGCTCCAAACAATCACTGATATTTTGTCCCTAAGCCCTGCACTGTTTGCCAGAGGACCAGCATGCACTTCAATTCAATTTTATTTATATAGCGCTAAATCACAACAACAGTTATCTTATTGCGCTTTCCATAAAGAGCAGATCTAGACCTTACTCTTACTCTTATTTACAGAAACCCAACAGTTCCCACCAAGAGCAAGCACTAGGCGACAGAGGCAAGGAAAAACTTCCTTTAAGAGGCAGAAACCTCGAGCGGAACCATGGCTCAGGGTGGGCGGTCATCTGCCTCGATCGGTTGGGGGTGAGAGAAAGAGAGAGACAGACAGACAGACAGAGACATGGAGAATTGCAGCAGAGGGTGTTGAGCAGGAACATGGAGGCAGCAGGTGACTCCAACCACATAAACACCTGCAGGAAGCGATAGGAGGAGAGAGGGGAAGGATGAGAGAGCACAAGACTCCGGGGGCGAGAGAGCACAAGACTCCGGGATAGGGAAGAAGTTGAGTTAGTAACGTGCATTAATGGAATGAAGTTGCATACAGATGGAGAGAAGGAGGAAGAGAGAGGTGCTCAGTGCATCATAGGAAGTCCCCCAGGAGTCTAGGCCTATAGCAGCGTAACTAAGGGATGGTTCAGGTTCTGGTTCTCCTGAGCCAGCCCTAACTAAGCTTTATCAAAGTAAAGTCTTAAGCCTACTCTTAAATGTGGAGACGCTGTCTGCCTCCCGAACCCAAACTGGAACCTGGTTCCACAGGAGAGGAGCCTGATAGCTGAACGCTCTGGCTCCCGTTCTACTTTTAGAGACTCTAGGAACCACCAGTAACCCTGCATTCTGGGAGCGCAGTTCTCTTGTAGGGTTGTAAGGTACTATGAGCTCTTTAAGATAAGATGGTGCCTGACCGTGAAGAGCTTTGGAGGTGAGAAGAAGGATTTTAAATTCTATTCTGGATTTTACAGGAAGCCAATGCAGAGAAGCTAAAACAGGAGAGATGTGATCTCTTTTCCTGGTTCCTGTCAGAACACGTGCTGCAGCATTCTGGACCAGCTGAAGACTTTTTATGGACTTTTTCGAGCATCATGATAATAAAGAATTGCAGTAATCCAGCCTAGAAGTAACAAATGTAATTGAGTATCATCTGCATAACAATGAAAGTTAAGGAGTGTTTCCTGATAATATTGCCTAAAGGAAGCATATTGTGACAGTTTGTCTTTTATCCCTTTTATGGTTTGTTTTTAAATGGTCAAGGGGTGCCAGCCAGGTCTCTCTCCTGACATCGAAGAAAGTCTTAGTCCAGTTAAAGGTGTATATTTGTTGTATTTTGTATGTAGGATAAAGATCAAAACCACACAAGCGTGCACATATAAAAATGTACACCCTAAACAAACAAAAAGATAAACCCAGCAAAACACCAAACAATTCAAGATTCCAATCAAATGTTCATATATTTAAACAGAAACAATTACGCAAAACACTCAGAAAAGTCCCACAGAATAATTGTATTGTCTAATAATACCAAAAATTAAGAGTCCACAACAATCCAACGAAAAACTCCACCTCTGGTTTTCTTATAGCTTAGTTCGTTTGTGGAGTAAAACAGAAACATAAATCATTTGGTCTCAAGGCATCTTTTTAGTCCAACCCTACATGCAACAGAAAGTAACGACATTTCATGTAAAGTAAAAATGAACACTTACAGACTTTTAGTCTAATCAGTCAGTCAAGTAGTCTAGTCAGTCAGTCCGAAAACCGGTCCGGGGTTTAGCGGGAATAATGGTGGACGTCTGATGGCAGTGAACAGCTGAGGGTTGGAAGCGGTTGAAGTGGCGTGATCCGGAGTTTTCAGGTAGACTGATCGGTCAGAGCGAGGGTTAATGGAGCCGTCAGTAGCGATTTGGACAAACGTGTTATGTTAAGGGATTAAAACGACCTTTACTTTCACTGTCGCGCAACTGAGCTGTAGCTCCACCGACTCTGCGTATTGCTTCCCCCCCCGTCTTGGTCCACTCAATCCTCATACAAGGAAATACTCTCCCTCCTTTCTGTCGTGCACTGGAAAATAATCAAAAAATCAGTGTTGAAGGGGCAGTTCCGCTGCACTAGAACAGCTCATGCAACTGGTGATTTCTTCCAAATTGTCACAATATATAAAGTGAACAGGATTGGACCAAGCACAGATCCTTGTGGGACACCATGACTAACTTTGGCATTCACGAAGGATTCATCGTTAACATGTACAAACTGAGATCGATCTGATAAATAAGACTTAGACCAGCTTAGAGCAGTTCCTTTAATGCCAATTAAATGTTCCAGTCTCTGTAATAAGATATGATGGTCAATGGTATCAAATGCAGCACTAAGATCTAATAACACCAGGACAGAGATAAGTCCTTTGTCTGATGCAATTAGGAGGTCATTAGTAATTTTCACAAGTGCTGTCTCTGTGCTATGATGAACTCTAAATCCTGACTGAAAATCCTCAAATAAGCTGTTGCTATGCAGAAAGCCACACAGCTGTTTGGCAACTGCTTTCTCAAGAATCTTAGAGAGAAATAGAATGTTGGATATAGGTCTATAGTTGGCTAAAACATCTGGATCAAGGTTGGTCTTTTTCAGAAGAGGTTTAATTACAGCTACTTTAAAGTGCTGTGGTACATAGCCTGTTAATAAAGACAGATTGGTTATATCTATTAGAGAAGTGTTGACTAATGGTAAAACTTCTTTAAGTAGCCTAGTCGGGATGGGGTCTAAGAGGCAGGTTGATGGTTTAGATGAAGAAATAATTGAATTAAATTGATAAAGATCAAGTGAAGCAAAGCAGTCTAAACATATATCTGGTTTTACAGCTGTTTCTGAGGTTCCTGAGTTTAGAGATAAGTCAGTGCCAGTTAAAGGCAGTTATTGGTGAATTTTGCTTCTAATAGTTATAATTTTATCATTGAAGAACCTCATAAAGTCGTTACTACTAAGAGCTATGGGAATACTTGGCTCAGTAGAGCCTTCTGTCAGCCTGGCTACAGTGCTGGAAAGAAATCTGGGGTTGTTCTTATTTTCCTCTATTAATGACGAGTAGTACGTTGCTCTGGCATTACGGAGGGCCTTCCTATAAGTTTTAAGACTATCTTGCCACTATCTTGTGGAACGCCAAATCTTCTCAAGTTTCCGCGATATTTGCTTTAATTTGCGAGTTTCACTGTTATACCATGGAGCTAACCGTCTTGGTTTTATAATCTTCTTTTTTACTTGTGCCCTCTGAGTAGAGTTGCCATGAAGCTTACATAAGCATACCCATGGATCTTTCTTGCAAAACTTTCTAATGATAACCAATGAAACGGCTTAAAGGCATAGTGCAGATTTGTCCTGATTTTTGTAACTTTGAGATAAATTAGAGGCATGAAAAGACTGCTCATCATTACATTGTTCTGGGGTCTATATCAGGCCCATCTGGCAGGCATGGCCAATCAATGCGGATCTCTTGTATTATCCTGCATTATCTCCTAATGACGCTGCCAGAGTTCAAGAAGATTATGAAAAGCAACAAGGGGTTTAGCATCATCTTATGCCTGACAGTCTCTTACTTAACTCTGAAGCCGCCCTGCCTGTTTTCTTTCCTGTCCTTTATCTCCCACATAAACATAAGAGGCTGCAGGCGAAAGCACACTTGTTTTTCTCTGTCTCCACACATGCACACGAAGCCGCTTATCCAAATCAAAAAAAGATTAATGTGCATCTTAACCCCATTTATCTTCCTCATCTTTATTGCGGCCAGGTTGTAGAATATCTTCACCAATGGATCTGCATTCACGCCCGTCCTAATGACGGCTGCAGATGGCGCCGCCTCGGCTCACTGACAGCTTCTTTTACAGTCGTCTGTGCATGTGTGTGTGTGTGTGTGTGTGTGTGTGTGTGTGTGTGTGTGTGTGTTCAGCCTGAGCCAGGTCTTTCATACACATCAATCTCACATTCTGCTCTACCAGCTGTGTGTATACTGTGCAGTGTTTTGTAACATGGCTATGTGGAAACCTAGCTTTAAAAAGCTGCCTTTAGCGCATCCCTCACAAGTGGTGGGAAGTCAATAAGTACATATACTCAGGTACTTGTACTTTGAGTATTTCCTTTTCATGCAACATTATACTTCCACCTACCCATTTTAAAGTGACATTGTACTTTTTTATTCCACTACATTTATCCAACAGCTATTATTTATTTATTTACCAGGGACAGTGCACAGTAATCAACATTTCAGTTTTGGACCTCAATGTAAATGTGCCATTGTTAGTTAATGAGCTCATTTTTATCTGTAGTCCCTGGGAAAGTATTTACATATTAGTGGCTTAATGTTATCAATACAGTGTTTCAGCAAGCACTACAGTACAGCTCAAAACAATCAATGCAATACATTAGAAAAGTAGCAGATCTGTGTAAATTCAATGAAAGTATGTAGAGGCCATCTCCTAAATAAATGCCTAAAGGTTAGGCAGTTACTGCTCTCTCTTTATTCAATAGGAAGACTTTTCCAGTAGTTGGTGGCTCTGACAGGAAAGTGTTTTTAGTGTCTTTGTTTGTAAAGAGACTCACTTTGTCTCAGAGTTGTCATGCTTATGTGGGAGAAGATCATTGCATAAAGAGGCTGGCTGCCTCTGTTGTTAGCTATGGCCATATATATATATATATATATATATATATATATATATATATATATAATATGCTATATTTAGCAAGGTGGAATTTGTTTCTGTCAAATGCACCTTTTTAACAGACTTTTTTTAATGACTAGATATAAATCTAGACTGATTTTGAAGATAGACACCACCGCCCAGACAGTTTTTTTTAACATCTCCTCTTGGTCAGGACCCTTGGCGGCATGTTTTTAACGCTCTTGGTACCCTTTGGTGTCATTTTTCAACATGCAGGGTATGATTAGGTTCAGGCAACAAAAGTACTTGGTTAGATATAGAAAAATACTGTGGTTTGGGATAAAATAAATACATTGGTTACATAATTTACGTATGTGACGTTATATAAGCCAACGTTGAAAACACAATTAAACTCAATTCACGTTTTTCATAATCATCCAAACGAACAAACTCATGAAAATTTAGGACATATCATTAAAATGCGCAGCAACTTGAAATGGACTGACATTGATCATTGATAGATAAAGTACATGCTACAGGTTACACTTGTGTAATTTTACTTGAATCAAATTTTGAATGCAGGACTATTACTTGTAAATTTGCACTGACTGTGGTATTTACGTTGGCCCTGAAGTGCAATTCCCAACAGCAAATAGAAAAACACAACAGCAAATCATAAAACACAACAGCAAATCATAAAGCACAACAGCAAATAGAAAAACACAATGGCAAATAGGAAAACAAAACAACAAATTGGAAAACACAACATCAAATATGAAAACTCTTTAACAAATCATAAAGCACAACAGCAAATAATAAAACACGACAGCAGATAAGAAAACACTTCAACAAATCATTAAATTCAATTTTCAATTCAATTTTATTTATAGTATCAATTCATAACAAGAGTTATCTCAAGACACTTTACAGATAGAGTAGGTCTAGACCAGATAGAGTAGGTCTAGACTACACTCCAGAATTTACAAGGACCCAACAGTTCTAGTAGTTTCCTCCAGAGCAAGCAACAGTGCGACAGTGGCGAGGAAAAACTTTGTTTTAGGCAGAAACCTCGGACAGACCCAGGCTCTTGGTGGGCGGTGTCTGACGACCGGTTGGGGTTAGAATGAAGAGTGGCAATAACAAAAATAGAAAAAATAGTAGTTTGTAGTAGTTTGTAGTAGTAATTCATGGCATAGCAGGGCACTGTGCGGCATTACAAGGCACAGCAGGACGTAGCAGGATGAACACGGCATCGCAGGACGTGTAGCGGGACCATGGCTACAGCTGCTACCATGATGTTGGAGCCTCCCTGATCCGAGGGAACATGCTGGGCGAAAAAGAACACAAGGACTCCGGGGAATGACTCCCCAGAGCTAGGTTAGTAACAAGCATTTCTGGGACATGGATGCACGTAAATGGAAAGAATGAAAGATAGAGGAGAGAAGAGCTCAGTGTGTCAAAGAAAGTCCCCCAGAAGTCTAAAACTATTACAGCATAACTAGGAGAGACAGGGTAAAGAGAGGAGCCTGGTCAGGCTAGAACTCTCCCCAACCGGATCGGGCTGTATGCACTGCCTCCCTCTAGTTTTATTATATTATTGATTATATAATAGATAGATCTAACAACTATGACGAGAAGCAGGTGTGCCGGGTTAGGCGGACGCTCCAACTCCTCACTCCCTAACAATATTCAATTCTATGCCCTGACTATAAGCTTTATCAAAAAGGAAGGTCTTAAGTTCCTGAGTTTAGAGATAAGTCAGTGCCAGTTAAAGGCAGTTCTTGGTGAATTTTGCTTCTAATAGTTATAATTTTATCATTGAAGAACCTCATAAAGTCGTTACTACTAAGAGCTATGGGAATACTTGGCTCAGTAGAGCTGTGGCCTTCTGTCAGCCTGGCTACAGTGCTGAAAAGAAACCTGGGGTTGTTCCTATTTTCCTCTATTAATGACGAGTAGTACGCTGCTCTGGCATTACGGAGGCCCTTCCTATATGTTTTAAGACTATCTTGCCAGATTAAACGAGAATTTTCCAGTTTGGTGGAACGCCAAATCTTCTCAAGTTTCCGTGATATTTGCTTTGATTTGCGAGTTTCAGTGTTATACCATGGAGCTCTTTGTTTTATTATCTTCTTTTTTAGAGGGGCAACAGAGTCGAGTGTCATTCGCAGCGAGCCTGCTGCACTATGAACAAAATGATCGATTTGGGAGGGACTAATAGCATAGGAGTCCTCCGTTACTTTGTGACTTGGTAATGAATTAAATGCTAATGGAATCACATCCTTAAATTTAGCTACAGCACTATCAGATAGACATCTTGTATAGAAGGTTTTGCCTAATGGCGTGTAGTTCAGCAGTATAAACTCAAAAGTTATCAAACAGTGGTCAGATAGAAAGGGATTCTGTGGGAACTCTATTAAATGTTCAATTTCAACACCATATACCAGAACAAGGTCGAGGGTTTGGTTAAAACGGTGAGTAGGTTTATGAACACTTTGAGAGAAGCCAATAGAATCTAAAAGAGAGATAAACGCAGTACTAAGGCTATCATTCTCATCGTCCACATGAATATTAAAATCCCCTACAATAACAACTTTGTTCCGTTTTTAGCACTAAATTTGACAAAAACTCTGCAAATTCAGATAAGAATTCAGAGTATGGACCAGGTGCTCGGTACACTATAACAAATAGAACTGGCTGCAGGGATTTCCAACTTGGGTGTGAAAGACTAAGGACAAGACTTTCAAATGAGTTATAATTCAGTTTAGGTTTAGAGCTGATTAGTAGACTAGAATCGAAGATAGCTGCAACTCTACCTCCTTGGCCTCGAGGAATGTGAGTATTAATATGACTGGGGGGGTGGCTTCATTTAGACTAACATATTCTCCATCACCCAGCCAGGTTTCAGTAAGACAAAATAAATCAATATTAGAATATGATATTAATTAATTTACTAGTACACCTTTAGAAGAGAGAGATCTGATGTTTAGGAGTCCACATTTAATTCTCCTATTGTTTTGCACTATTGCACTTGAGGTTTTAATTGTTATGAGGTTTTCATGCACAGCTCCTCCTCCTTTTATCTTTGATTTAAATAATTTCAATGGTCGGGGGACAGACACCGTCACTATGGGGTTTTTACTAGGTAACTCCTGGAATAAAGGAGCAGAGAAGTGTGTTAGACTGCGACTCTGCCTCCTGGTCCCAGCTCTGGGTTGTCATGGACTAGGTCCACTAATGAACTTGTCAAGATTTCTAGAAATAAGAGCTGCTCCATCCCAAGTGGGATGAATGCCGTCTCTCCGAATCAGACCAGGTCTTCCCCAGAAAGACTGCCAGTGATCCACAAAGCCCACATCATTATCTGGACACCACCTCGACAGCCAGCGGCGAAATGACGACATGCGGCTATACATGTCATCAGTAGTCAGATTTGGCAGGGGTCCAGAGAAAACTACGGTGTCCGACATTGACTTTGCGTATGTACACACCGATTCAACATTGATCTTGGTGACCTCCGTTTGGCGTAACCGGGAGTCATTAACGCCAACGTGAATAACAATCTTGCTGTATTTACGTTTATCCTTAGCCAGCAGTTTCAAATAAGACTCAACGTCGCCCGCTCTGGCCCCAGGGATGCACTTAACTATGGCTGCCGGCTTCGCTAACTTTAAAAAATCAAAATAGAGCTGCCGATAACCAGAGTTGGTTTCTCAGCGGGTGTGTTGCTGAGTGGGGAAAATCTGTTAGAAACGCTAACAGGCTGGTGGCGGTCCGTGGCCTTTGAAAGCTTACGACTAACTGTTCCTCGTCCTCGCACAGTCACCCAGTTACTATGTCCTGGCTGCTCAGGAGTTGCCGGGGGACGGCTACCAGAGGCTAACTCAGGCTCAGGCCGGCCCGCGCCGACTACCGGGGGGGGGGGTTAGCTACAGTAACTAACGACTGGTCTATCATGGTGCGGAAACGGACTTCTAACTCACTAAGCCTCGCCTCCATGTCTATAAATAAACTACACTTGTTACACATACCATTGCCGTTAAAGGATGCAGAGGAGTAACTAAACATCTCACACATCGAGCAAGAGAAAGTAGGAGACATGGCTAACTACTAAGCTAAAGCTAAAGTCGCTAGCAGCTAAAGTACGGTAGCGTTAGCACCAAGCGTTCAAAACAACTGTTATTTAACGAAAGTCACTGAAAGACGTAAAACAAATGCTTATGACTATGTCCCGTTGATGCGAGCTCTAAGCAAAGCAAATGTAGTTTAATGCACAACCCTTTTCTCAAGTTCCAGTCACTTAACCAGATATAGCTAACAGCTAAGCTGAAGTCGCTTGACGTTAGCTACCAAGCTTTCGAAAACTGTTTATTTAACGAAAGTCACTGAACATGTAAAGAACTGTGAGTACTTAGGCAGAACTACTATAAGAATAAGTGTTTAGCGGACAGTTTGCCGCTGTAATAGCAAAACTAACAAATTGAACTAACGCTAGTATTTTAGCGAGCAGCAACACGCTACCAACACACAAGCACAGGAAACGGAAATGAGTCAGGTACGCTTACCGTGTGACTGTGGTATGTAAGCGAAATCAGGTCAGGCGAGTTTTAAAGACAATGGCATTAAAAAGGTAGGGCTATCTAGCAGAGGACGAACCCTCCTGATTGACTGATGTCCTCTGCTAGACGGGCCCTACCTTTTCCAGTAGAAGTTAATGCCGTTGAACTTGATGATTTGTTGAAGTGTTTTCCTAGTAGCCGTTGGGTTTTATGATTTGCCGTTTTGTTTTCCTATTTGCTGTTGTGTTTTTCTATTTGCTGTTGTGAATTGCACATCAGGGCCACCGTAGTTATTAATACTTCTACTACTTGTCTCTTCACAGCTAGATTTCCACACCTTGCAGGGAGGTGAAACAGAACAACACAGAAACAGTTTTTAAGGTCAGAAGTTTTCCTCTTAACTGCGGCTTCCTTAGGGAAGTCACTCAAAATTCCTTAAAAGATGAAAGTGCACACGAGCCGGGAAGTGAATTGTACTGTAGGTGTTGTGGGACGGGGTTTGTGACCGAGGTGAGATAAGGTTCAGGAGCCACTCAATTCCTTCTCTCCCCTGCAGGACCACAATAGCTCACTGGCCAGTCAGTTTCTGCATGCTGGTGCAGGGCCAGATATCTTTTAGTCTTCCAGCATTCCCCTGCACTCTCCATCCAAGCCGTTTTTCTGCCTTCCTCCCTTTTTATCTTTCTGCTTTCATTTTATTCCCTCAAACCCCCTTTCTCCCACCTATCTTTCTTCCACTAATCTTATTCTCTGTGTTGCTTTTTCTGCCTGCCCTTCACTCTGTCCTTCCTTGTGACTTTGGGTTTCTGCTGAGGCTGTTTCCTTTCCTTCATCTTTTCCAAACCCACACACACACACACACACACACACACACACACACACACACGCGCACACACACACACACACACACACACACACACACTGAGAACATCATTCTCAGTAAAATGGTTTGAACTCTTTCATTAACCTCTCACTATTCTCTTACGACCATCTTGTTGAAAGAGCGCGGTGAGCAAAACAGTGTGACAGCTCGCTACCAAAGAGGAGAGCTGATGGAAAGATGGAGGCTGGACTGTGGTAAAACTAAAGCCAACTTTTTCTTTAGAGGCACCTATAGATGACAGGGCAGTCTCTCCCATTCATTAGCCACAGTGCACATTAGATGGTTACCACTGCCTGTTTAATATGCCCCACACTCTGGGGAAAACCTCTCACAATTCGGTCAATTACCCATTTCCACAAACCCACTGCTTCCAGTGCATAATATGTATTAGCAGCAGCATGCTCCAGCTGAAATACTCAAAATGCAAAAGGCATTAAGGGAGATCATTTAGGGAGATGGGGTAATTTCAGAAGCTATTTCCAATGGGCTAATGCTGTATGGATATGATGTCTGTTTATGTGTTCAAATGTTGAAGTCTGATGGAAAGTAAAACTTAATTCCTCTGGGGATAATCTCCCAGCGTTGCATTGCCTCTATGTTAGGCTGCAATTTATACAGTCAACCAATCAATCATGTGCTAAAACATTCAGATCTTAATGGGGACATTCTTTAGTAAACCAGTAATGGGCTATGAATCAATAAATGATTTGCAATAAGGTTAAGGTTATAAGTGCCCATTTACAGTATTAATCATTCTACGTAATATTACTCTTGCCACTAGTGCTTAATGTGTATGTTGGAATAACAAGGCAACAACTAGAAATTCTGATTTCAGAGAAACTGTAACATAACACTTTCTGAAAAAAAACACTCCATCTGTAGTCTAGGTTTTCAAGGTTTAGAAAAAGTGAACCGCCATAAATAAGACGGCCATCTGGAGTAATTGCTTTCTAAGCTGGAAGCATTTTAGATGCATAAACAGAAGAAATAGATTCCAGGTGTTATATTACAAACTAAGTTTGATTAATTGTGATAAGTCTTATTACATTTAATTTTGGTGTAATATACTTTTATTTTCCATAGGCTTCTATTTTGATTTGCAATGAAATGCACCTGTACAGCACAAAGCAGTGTGACTATTAAGGAGACCACAAGATGGTGCTGATATTGGGATACGAATAGTGAAAACCGGTAGACAGAGGTGTAACAGATGATAGTATGTATTACTGAATGATACAGTTCACCTATTGCTTTATGCATGTTTTGTAAGAATGTATTTAAAGTGCTTTTTAACCTATCCCTTCTGTTTGCCTATGATACAGGCCTGGGCTTTTGATTAATAGAAAGAGTGAAGTCTGTAGGTCACCTTCACCACCCGCACCAGCACAAATCAATGTTTACTAAAGTTTTAATAAAGATTAAGTTTGGGACATCTCATTTTGATTTGTTTAAGTTAAGTATTTTTCCCAGTAAACCTAATGTGTGAGAATCTACAAATTGGACATGTTGAATAGTTGGACTTAGGAGATCTAGGATTGGTGTCCCACAAAACAAAAAAATACATTTTATTAATTTAATTTATTAATCAATTATAACAACATTAACACCCCCACGAGGTGTCTGATTAGAGCTCCGGTAAGGTTAAGTTTGGGTGGGGCTACGCTGCAGATTATGTGATTTATGTGAACAATCCCACAGGAGCCATAATTAATGGTAGTTCCACCTGTAATTTTTCTGCTGTGACAGGTCTAAAAAAAATAGCTGGGAAAAAGATCTATAAGGACAGACAAGGTGTAATTTATCCCACCCTAACAGGTGCAAGAAACCCACCAGGAGAATCAGAGAGACGTCAATCAAAGTGTACAGAGAAGAGGCTTAAGTGTAATCACCAGTGAGTTGCACCAAAAGCGTGCACTGTGCATTGTGCAATGCCTTTAAATTCATTTTCATCCATGTATTCCATAGCTACTATTAATCTTATTTTATTCTATTTCTCGTGTCACTCTTTTGCGACTTAACTCCTCCTCTCTGCATTTGCCTCCGGACTATTTGGAGACCCTGAACTCTGTCACAAGCTGATAAATGAGAGCCAAGTGACAGCCAGCGCAATCCCATCCCTTTGTATTTAATCTGTGGCAGCACTCTGTTGTTATAGGGTCATCTAATTTCATTTCATGCTCAGAAGAAAAGGCAAAGAAGAGGCCTGATGAAATAGCACTGTCATCTTCTGAGCAAACTGGTTTAAAGGGTTCAATCACATTTGTGCAGTGCGTCTTTGCACCATCCTTCTACCTGTCTGTCAGTATGTCTGTCTGTCTGTCGTTTCTCTTCTGTCTGTATGTTGAATGTTTCTCTTGTCATTAAACAGTTGGAGTTTGACGAAGCTTTAATCAAGGCCAGTGCCTCTCTAATGTTCTGCCTCATGAGGATTCTCCACTGTCTGGCCTGTTGAGCTCGCCATCTGTGGAATGTGTAGTTCCTTTGAGCACTCATTTGGTCCAAAATATACGTATATTATTACTGTTATTATTCTTGTGAACAAAAGCCTCCTGCATACAGATCTGTCATTTCTGTTTGCCACAGCACTGAGTGAAGTAGTGGCTGTTATGACCTTGCTTTTACATAAGATGGCGTTTGCTGCTAAATGCCATGCAAAGTGAATTTTAAATGGGTTACCATCACAATCCTGAGCACATCAAAAACATTTAAATTACTTCAGCACTGAAATGCGGAATACATAATCCTCCATTAATTATAAATATCGTAGTGCATCAAGCAGGCCTTTGCTTATTTACTTAGTGTCTGTGACTCTTAATTCACTCAGTAAATCAGACTAATGGGGCTGGCAAATGTACTCATCAAATCATTGAAAACATCAGATTTGGTCACGGGGGTCATTTTGGAGCCTCTTTTTGCCTTCAAAAAAATCCAAAGGAAAAAATCACAAAGCTGTCAATAAAGTCACAGATGTGATTTTTTTTTAAATTATTATTATTAGTATTTTTACGGGTCAAGTTCGTCACTCACAGCTATTAGAATAGAATAGAATAGAATGCCTTTATTGTCATTATACACAAGTACACTGTACCTGTGCAATGAAATTGAAGTAATCCCTATACAGTGTTGACACAAAAATATAAGAGATATAAGATAACAATATAAAATATAAAAAATATATAGTCAAAAATATAAAGTGGAGGTAGTGCAGAGAAAAAAAGGGGGGGGGGGCTGGTGTACAGTCCTGAGTCCGGAGAGCAACTGTATACATATATAAAATAGCTTTGAATACACATTGTGTAAAAGTAGATAGGCCTAAGTATTAAAAAATAAATAAATATTGCACAGTAATTAAATGAAATGGTTAAGTACTTAATAATAAATAAATAAACATTTCACAGTAATGAAATGGAATGATTAATATATTGTATTATTTATAAGTAATATATTACTTCATGATGTTGGCCTTGTAATGAACCTGACTATAATAACATGCTGCTAGTTGCTATGACGATGACATGGTTTGTTCTGCTGTGTTGGCACAACACCAACATGCTCCCACTCAGAGAAAGGTTCACCTCTTAGCAGTTTCTCTCACCGGCAAACACTCGAGCACACGAGGCAGAGCGAAGCACAAATACTCCAGAATGAAACGTTTAGCACTCCTCAGCTATAATTTCTACTCAAACAATTGGGTAATAAATATTAATAATGATTGTTACATGGAACGCAAAGGTAATCTAAGACTAAACATTACAATCTTAGCATTGTCATTGTAAGCATGTTAGCATTTAGCTCAAAGCATCACTTACAGAGCCTATATCCTAGAAGAGAAGGTGCTACATTTCTCTTTTTTTTTTTTAAATTGTCCTCAATCAGTAGATCTTGAAAAAAAACTTGACCCAAATGCAATAATTTCAAGACTTTTATTTTTTTTCCCAGAACATTGATCCATTCTGTAAAGTGGCAAACATACTCTGTAATAAAGGTTGCTGCTTGTAACATTTATAGTGCAACTGGTGGCCCAGGTAGCTTACGGGAAATAACAATTATTGTAGCTTTGTATTTCTGCTTATTCAGCCTCAGCAACTACTCTTAGCCAATCAATACATGCCTGCTTTAGTCTAAGCTAAGATGCTATCACAAAATAAAGCTCTATGTATTTAAAGTGGAAATCTTTTTAGAGCTAGTGCAATATTCACTACTTGTGCAGCTCTGATGATGAGATTGCCAGGTCTTAGTTAATGAGAAAAATGACTCACATTGTGCCAGCGTGTTGCTAACCAAACATGGCACCCGGATACAGGCAATTAAACGAAACGTATAGTCGGCCAGATCATCCCGTCTCACACAGTAATGGATCTTTTCACCCTGGCACTGGGATTCTGGCTCAGAATGGAGCTCAGGAGCCACAGCAGGGGGCAGAGGTATGACACACACACACACACACACACACACACACGTAAACAAGGATATTCATTGCATATCTTATCTGATGTATGCCTGAATAATGATCAAGCGGTTGTTTAACCTCATAGTTTTTAGCGACAGATGTGCTAACATATTCACTCCTTAAGATGATTGACTGACTGGAGATGGAAGGAACATCACCCTAATAAAGATGCCACCCTTAATTTTATACAGCCTCGCTTCTTCTCTCTGGCAAATCTGCAAATGAGTACGTCTTGTCTGTGAGTGTTTTACTTTAAAAGCGATGAATGGAGTTGGCTGCTAGGGGACAGTTGTTGCTGTCAAATCTAAATTGTATCCCCCTCTTGCTCTCAGTCTCTACACTTTAAATCACACTGGTAGCATTCATTGGGATGCTGCTGCTGCTGCTGCTGCTGCTGCTGCTGCTCTTTCTCCTTGTCATACTATTTGTGGGGCTTTTTGTATCAGTACCATCTGCTGTTTCATCCTTATTTCTGCGGAAGCAGTAGACCCCATAGAGGCGAAATTTTTTATCAGGGAAGCCCAGGTGTCGGACGCCTGGCTGGGATCCACCACAACGAGAACGGGGGTTGACTATGGGGTAACGGATGCTGCCATCCTCCAGCCAGCCGGCTTCACAGCGGTCCAGGAGCTGGAACTTCCAGGCAGCATACAGCTGACCCACTTTGGCTACAGCTGAGCCATCTCGAATGCAGGCCTTCATTGCCTCCGCATAGTTCACCTTCTTGAAGCGTTTGAGGAAGTACACGTTGCCTATGGGGGATATAGAAGGAGAGTAGAGGATGTTTGTTGTAAGACCAACTGAAAATGTGAAAGAAAACAGAACAAGTGCATTGTTCAGGAGGGTAAAAAGAAAGAAAGAGAGAGGAGTGAATGAGAGAGTGAAGCCCCAGAGACAAGCCAAGCCCTGAGGGAAGATATTCTCAGTCTGTCTGTGTCTGTGTTCAGAATATCAAATTGTTCCAACAACCGTCTGGGCAGCTGCTCAAAATCGAAAAAGCAATACTTTAACTCAAAATTACTCCTAAAACGCTTCCATTTTTGCTTTCATCTCACCTCTGGGGAGACTTTTTTCGCCTGGCAGTATTAAAGTAATTGGTGTTCTGATTGGCTCAATTGTTTCAACTGAACTGAATCACAAAGTAAGCTTCTCCTCAGAAAAAAGCAAAGGAAAAGGACCCAAACCACGTATAAAGAGGTTGGCGTTTTCCCTAAACAGCTAACAACTGCTATCATGAAAATCATGTCCACAACCTCAGGTTTGCACTTTGCTCAGCTATTGATTTTATGCTTGTTTATGTGACTGCTGGCTATTAGAAAGGCAGAATATTGTCTTCTATTCCCCAGGGGACGCTCAGTAAATACCTTCCAGCTGGACTGAGCAACAGTATCACTGCTGAAACCTCCTGCCCGCAACAGACTGTCCACAATAATTAACACACAGGGGAAGCCACGAGCAATCGTTTAAGGTTCCTGTCCCACTACCTTATTCTCGCTGAGGCAAAGCACCGGCACTGCTTCTTTTGTTCCAGTTTAGTCTATCCCATAATTGTTTAATATTCATTGAAGAGCATTGTCTTTTATTTAGATAATAAAATGCCTATTTAATTTTTAGAATGCATGAGACGATTTCAATTCTCTTTCAAACTTCAAAGCACAAGCCGGATGGAAGTATGTTTTTTTTTATTCCAAACTGAATTTTTTTAATTCCCTGTTAAACAATGATGTACTATGTTTCCCTAATATGGCCAATGTCTTTGTTAGACACTTTCGGGTAAATATGAAGCTAGCTCTCTTAGCTTAGCATAAAGACTGGGATCAGGGAGAATCAGCTCGCCTGTCTCTGTCCGGAGGTAAGAAAGTGTGTCTACCAGCACCTCTGAACTAAACACTAAGTCATATCTCATTTGTTTAATCCTTACAGAGGAAAGAAGGGTGCTTTAAGACCGCAACATCCATGTTCTGTGTTTTGTTTTGGCAGCAGCAAGGTGCACAATACCTCTTTTCCCTCGCTGTGGTTTCTGTGGTTGTTATGGTCAAATGGCTTTAGCCAGAGCCAGGCTAGCTGTTTTCCCCTGTTTCTAGTTGCTAAGCTAATCAGCTGCTGGCTGTAGCTTTATACTTAGCGTACAGATATGTGTGATATCAATATCTCATCTAACTCTTGCAAAAAAGAAATAAATGTAATTCCCAAAATAACAAACTATTCCTTCCATAATGAATGCTTTAATATTGATTGCTAAACCATTGATGTCTTTCAAAAATAATCATGTAATGGAGTATAACCTTTTGGTACACCTTTTTCTCCCATGTACATGTAGACTTGTTCAACTGCCCTGGGACTCGAGATAACTTTCATGCTGAAAAAACTAATCCAGCCTCTGATTTCCCCAAGTTTCTTTGAGCTTATGATCCTGGAGGTGTGTGACGGAGACACTATAGCAGACTCTCTTTGGGAATGTGATGTAAATCAAAGAACTGGGAGATGAAAGCCAATGCTTGGCACCCAGAGGACAATGTGGCCCTTGCAGGGCTGAATCAACACAGCCTGATTTAACTCCAATGGCCTTAGGCCGGCAAGATCACAGGCAGAGATCAGATACATGGGCCTAATTTCCCCACAGTCCAACACTCCTGATGTATCCTCTTTCTATACAGTACCACAACAATCTAGCTCTACCAATGTCTTGTTCTCTTCCAATTATGAGCCACAGAGGCTTTATTCTCAGTTGGATGTTTGTATTTAGTCATATGATCATATAGATAAAGTGTTTCTGATCATCAGCTACAGACACGCCTGTGCACATAACAATGGTCGCCAACCTACATCCTTCTCAGTTTCTCACCGTTAAGCTTGGAAGTAAAACAGAAAGCATCGTAGCGCTCATCCTCTTTGTGTCTGTAGCCATAGTTACGGACACCAGCGGGGGTGTCTTTACGGCCACACTGGTCTCTGGGATGAGAGATAGGGTATTGGACTGAGCCGTCCTCCAGCCATCCAGCATTACACCAGTCTAGACCTTCCAGCCAGGCCTGTGGAGGAAGATGATGAACGTCAGTGGGTCATACTGAAGGATTAAATACACTATTAAGAGGAGAAAGAATTTGGTTTATCTCTTCTGACATACCTCCATTACTCAGGTCTTTAAAGCATATGCTTTTTTTTCAAATAGGAAGATGGGCCCACAGTAAGATGTCTGGACTGGTCATGTGCATATTCTTAATTTCAGACTTACTGCTGCTCTTAAGCAGTTTATAACTGAGGATTGTAGCCAGTAAGTGCAATATTACAACTAAAAGAGTAGCCTACAAGTGAATGTGCTATGGAAGGTGTGATCTACATAGCTCTAATAAAGCCTTGGTAGTTATCTGTGCCTTCTACCCTCGTCTTTCTTAATCTACCTTGAACTTGACAGACATTTGATCCAAAGGAAAAGCACACACTCACCTTGTGCAGTTGAGAGTGAGAAGCTAGAATGGCGTCCTGCTGTTTGCAGGCATCCTCCCCCTCATGGTAGTTGAGCTTATAGCGCCCCTCACGGGGGTAGTAGGGAAACACCACTCCTACAGGTGACAGAAACAGACCTACTGTTAAGTGTTAATCAATAAATCAAGGTGAGCCAATAAGTATATGTATGAATTTCACTTGGATCTCATGTGAAGCGGTGTATCTCTCTGGCCAAATATAAGAACCAGTCAAGCATTAGAGATGTCAGAGCTTCAACAAAATCTCTTCCAGTTTGCATCTTTAATTCCTGACCTTCTAGGTCGAGGTTGACAAATCCTGTATCGTCTTCCATGTCATTAGTGACTTCGCATTCAAAGCGTCCGTAGTCCTCCAGTGTGACATTTTGGATGATCACTGAGGCATCACCTGGGCCTGCCTGTTCCAAAAACACCCGGCCTTTGTACGAGCCAAACACACGCTGCTGCCTGGAGACATTTGACAGAAATGGTAAAGTATCTTTTTTTACCTTCTGAGCAAAAATAATTAAGAAATGCTCTAACTTGAAAAATTAACTGACTTTATAGCCTTATACACAGACAAATGAGTGGATTTGTGAAAATACTTAAATTCTACTAGATAGTGAATGTGTGCTAAGCATCTATAGTGCAGTGCAGTGAAATAAATTGGAATCCATCAAATCAGTATTTGTTGGATTGTGCCCTATAACTGTGAAACAGAAAAAGGATTAAAACAATAGATACAAATTGATTGACTGAAAATGTTCACCTTCCAAGTGCCACAAAAACGTCCTCAAACTGCAGTGCATCCGTTACTTTGGTCCATTTAATGCGAATGCGAGCAGGATCGGTGTTCTCTGGCTCATGGTGGAATCTGCAGGGCAGAGTGATGGAGCCCCCACGATGTGTCACCACTTTACCGGGAGCTGTCTGTACAATCACCGCACCTGTGTCATCCTCTGTACACAAACAAATACTGTATTTAAGGAATGACAATTATGTAACATTTATTTTAATCTTGCTGGTTCTGCTTTCTCACTATTGTTATACTTTTTGCAAATGGGTTTTGATTGATGTTTATGCTTGCCACTACAGCACTTCCAACTTTGCCAGAAATCTATGAAACTCGGTTAAATTAAGGGCAAATAATAATAAAGGTGGTGGATATAAGCTAATGCATAAGGATTTATGCATTGCCATGCAAAATATGTGCAGTCAAGTCCTTGTAATCCTGATTGCAATCACCCTTGAGACAGCAAATACTTAGCTACTTATTAACGCTTATTCTTATCTTAAAATTAAATCTTTGATTCTCTTTGTGAGGGATACAGAGTGAGTCGCTCGCAAAATTTAATAAAGCGTGTGCCGTGTACTTGTGCTATCACATCAGTGCCTGAACATTCAGCATATCAATAGTGGAGAAAACGCATTGGCCAAATAGTCCAGTGTGGAGCTAACTCGCTCCTCTGCCCAGATCATTCATTAGATTACCCCCACTCCATATTTTAACCTCAACCTCTCTTTCTTGACAGCAATTCACCAAAATGACCCAAGACTAATGGCAACCATAGGCCTCTTCTCCTAATGAGCTTTAACAAGACCTAGTTTGCATTTGGGCAGACATTTGCTCAGTAGCTCTGTGTGTGTGTGTGTGTGTGTGTGTGTGTGTGTGTGTGTGTGTGTGTGTGTGTGTGTGTGTGTGTGTGTGTGTGTGTGTGTGTGTGTGTGTGTGTGTGTGTGTGTGTGTGTGTGTGTGTGCGTGCGTGAGGCAGCCAAAGACTACACACAAGTGTGGTGCAAACATTTAATTAGCTGCTGCAAGAGGGTTTCTGCTATGCTGTGACCAGATAAAGGCACCAACAATTATCCATGTCAACCAGCAATTAGTCATCCCCCTGCTAACTGCTTGCTGCAAAGTTGTTCATCAACAGTAGCCATGAAAGCAAATTGGTGTTTAATCAAAATTTTAGGCATATTATTTGTGCCTGTGAGAAGGGCGCTGTGATCTAAAGATGTGATCGCATGCAACTTTACACTGTCATGGTAAAACTGGCATCTTAGAAGCAGCAGGCAGCTGTTAATTAGCGCAAACAACAAGTTCTAATAAAACCCCTGTATGCTACCTGTCTAGCAGTAGGCACAGCAGACAAGCAAAGTTAGGGACTACCTGGAAAAGAATTTCAAACATCTAAAGAGCCAGATATATTTCTTAGAAGTTGGTGGAGACCAAAACAAGAGTAAATACAGGAATTAAATTCAACAGGTTGTCACGACTCAAATGGCATGATCATTTTATAGGCAACTATTTGCTAACATATTAGTCATAATAAGCTACTGCTATTGCACTTCTGGTTAGACCTAAACTGCATTTCGTTGCCTTGTACATGTACATGTGTAATGACAATGAAGTTGAATCTAATCTAATCTAATAATGACAACAAGATGTCCGGGTTGTGTGTTTGTTGGTCTTGTTTGTTAGTTATTCTGACCCCAAACCAAAAGGTACCTTAGTCAACATTTTCCATTTTATGCCACTTTATGCTTGCAATCTTCTATATTGTTTTTTAAAGGAAAATATACTTTCACTCTACATTATTATTCTTTACCTATCAGTGTAAATAGTATTGGGACATACAATCTTTGTTTCCAGGATCATTTCTTTCTGTCTGTTCCAAAGGTTTGAACTAAACTGGGGAAAAGGGAGTTTAAGTTTGCTGCTCCCTCTACCTGGAACAAGTTACAGAAATCCATAAAAATTAATGAGCTGGTCTCATTGGTCACTTTTATGAGAATGTTGATTAACTTGGAGGCAGCCACATCTAGCTGTAAATGTTTTGCCTGATGTGTTTAGGATTGTGGTTGACCGTGAGGGATTTACTGATTCAGTTGGTTTATGTTTTTAGTGTTTTTGTGTATTTTGTGTTTGTGTGGTTGTGCTCCTGCCTGTCTAAGCCATGACAATGGCTAAGATAATGGCTAGGATAATGGCTAGGATAATGGCTAGGATAAAGGCTAGGATAATGGCTAAGATAATGGTTAGGATAATGGCTAGGATAATGGCTAGGATAATGGCTGAGATAATGGCTAGGATAATGGCTAAGATAATGGCTAGGATAATGGCTAGGATAATGGCTGAGATAATGGCTAATATGATGGCAAGGACAATGGCTAGGATAATGGCTAGGTTAATGGCTAAGATAATGGCTAGGATAATGGCTAGGATAATGCTGGTGCTACTAGTTGCAAAATATCTGCAAGAAAGTATAGATAGATTTACATGTAATGCCTATCTAAAAAGCAGAATGAAGCTAACAACCTAGCTATTAACCTTTTCATTGCAGATAATATGGACAGCCAGGTCTCATGCAGTCGATTAGTTTAATCCCTATTGTCATTAATACTTATAGTGGTTAAATATAAAAGTCCTCAAGTGAATACTTGGTAGTAGTGCTAGATGGGATATTAACAACTTTGATAATGTATTAATATTCTATTCGTAAAAACAACAGCCTTGGCACACTTAATAAGCTACTGTTTGAAATATTCTGCGTGCTTCTATTCATACACTTACATACAGTTTCAAAACCCTTCTTCAGATTTTTTTAAGGCTTGAGCATGTTTGTTTTCTCCTCTTTCAGTTTTTTTTTTACTTTGGATTGTTGAGCACTGGATAAGACTTAATAAGTGCATTTTTCCTGGTTTCAAAGGTGTCATCTCTATAACACTGAGGTGACTTTTGCAGACAGTGTTTCCTCCATCTTTTCTAGCACATGCTGTAACGGCTATGCAGCTCCATGCAGAAGGAAGAGCTCCTGACTTTGCAGTTGTGAGCTGTGAGAAATAGGAAAGAAATCATTTTTCCTTACCGAGCACGTGCACCACCTTTCTCCGTCCCTTGTCTATGTCAGACGGCAGGGGAGTCACTGAGAGGGCAGAAGTCAGGAGGAAAAGCACAAAGGACATTTTCCCAAAGGCCAGAGGCCGCAGCTGCTTTGAGAACTACAGGAGAGGGGAAACAGACAATTATGGTTATCGCGGGTTAAACGAAAACGGAGAAGACAATCAAGAACTTAAAATACAAAGGTGAAGAGTATCAAAGACAATAGCTTGACATCATCAGTGTTAGAAACAAGGTTTTTCGACCTAATGGCAGTGGCAACTTTAGAATGAAAACTTCTGGTTGGACTAACTGTACATACATAATGAAAGACCATAACCACACATATAATATATCTCATACAACTGTCTCCTGCCATTCAGTCATGCTTAAACCCCACCAGAGAACTCACACTTAAATGTTAGGTAGTTTAGCTGGTCAGTTCAGCTGTCACAAAATAAGGTTAGCCGACTGTGACTTGACGTGTGTTTGGTTTGAGATACATGCTTTTAAGTCACAGTCTGCTACACATAGCAGTTTTAGACTGCCAGCTGTGTGGTGTGAAAAGAGAAGATAGTCCTTACAGGATAGTCAAAACTTAAAGCTTGTTTGGCACCTTTTTGTATCTCTACTGCCAAGCGCCAGTTGAAGGAAAAGGAAAAGTTTTTAATTGTAAAGTTTTTTGAGGGTAATAGACTTAGCTTTGTAGAGGCCAATAGTAAACAAATGAATATATGCAGACACAAAATCATCACAATTAGTCCCAGACCCCTGACAGTGACCAATGAACAATCACCTTACTGAAACACTTCCGGAAACTACTGCTGCTTATTCTGGTCAAGTGCTCATTATCTTTATGAGCTCTCTTTCGCTGTATTTTTATGTTATATCCCCAGTGGTGCTACATGAATGGATTGCAAATCTTAATAAAAACTAGATACATAAGGGTGGGTTTCATTGTGGATGAAATCCTCATAACATCAAAATACAGAAGCCAATATGTGTGTTGTAGCTGTGTGCACTGCAAGAGGTCTGCATTGTCAGTGTCACCTGTAAATAACTACATTCTATGTAACATGTAACAGCTCTGCTGCAGTTGACACCATCTGAACAGGCCCGAGTGAAGCAGAGGAACTAAAGCAGCCTCTTCACATGCACATTGCACACTATAAACAGCACTGATGCACCTTTTTTGTCAAGGTTAGTCCAATCAGCATCCCTGCAGTTCCCACAGCAGCACAGAGAACTGCAGAGCCGTACTAATGGAGCACAAAAGTGAACTTACCATGGCTATCCCAACAGGATTATTGCCTGGATGGAGCAGATGTGCTGCAACTCGCCGTTTAACTCCTCAGCCAGGCTAAATGTTGTTCTGCAGCAGCACTCACCTCTCCCCCCTCCTTCCTTCCCTCGCTTTCTCTCTCCTCCCTCTCTGTCCCCAGTCCCATCGCTGATCTCTCGCACTGCAGAGAAACCACTAGTGTTTTTGGGTCCCGCAGTCCTCCAATGACGCAGCACACATTTGACTGTGCAGGCTGTGTGGATAGGTCAATCACAGCGATGATTTCACACTGATTTAATGTTTGTGAATGTCTTCTTGTGCGTTAGTGAAGCCCATTAGAGTGTCACTTATTGGTTTAAGTGTCACACAGTTTGTAGCAGTTAATGCAGTGAAATCTCATTAGCTTTGAAGCGGAACATTGTTGCTATTAAAGACCAATTGAAATAATGGAAGCTGTTACCACAGATTAAGACTGACTTATGTCATCAAGTCAAATCATTCATCCAAACAACTTTATTGCTGAGACTAATAAAGAATAGACTTTCAGCTCAAATGTCCCTATTTGAATACATTATAATAATGGTACAGTTAATAACATTAATAAACAATATCAGTGGTGGAATGTAAGTAGCCTGCATTTACTTCAGTAACTATATTAAACTACACTGAGGTATTGCGTGCTTCTACTTCACTACAAATCAGAAGGAAATATTTTTACTTTTTAGTTCTCCACATTTATTTGACAGTTTTAGTTACTAATTGCAGATTAAAAAATATATTACACACTCACAGGGGCCATTTTTCTGAATTATAAGTTTTTTTCTTTCAATACCTTATGCACATGCTGCTAATAAAGAATACATACTTTTTAATGCAAGTCTTTTTACATGCAGTGGAGTATTTTAATATTGCAGTATTCTTTAGTAAAAACTGTTTACCGGCTTTGACTGCAGTTCACTTTTTGCTGCTTCCAACGTAACATGATTGCTGGATATAACAAACTTTTTTCCACTTACCTGGAGCACGAGCCGATATCTGAAAGGAACATTGAGTTGAAAAGGGTTGAGAAAAAAAAAGGCACTACCGTAATGTTGGCTCTTCCGTGTGTTCACTTTACACAGTGTAGTCTAATGTAGTGGCTATACTGTTCTGTATATTGGCCAGAATCTGCCTTTGGAGGAAGGGGGGGCCATATTATAGTGGGGGGTCTGGGTGTCCTCCCCGAGGGAATTTAAATGAGCATCAACGACTTCATTTCCTAAGATCTAAAACGTGCGCTCAGAAAAAAATATGTTCCCTCAGTTTTATAAACATGAGCAAAGTTCAAATTTGAACTATTCTATGTATATTCTATTCTATAACAAAATGTTATTATATCACAAACAAAGTATCTTTCCTAACATAGTAAACTACACTACAAACAGTGGGATGGCAGTAAGACGACTATAAACTACAACGACACAAAAAAATTTATTAATTTAATGGTTAAATAAGGTAGTGTCTCCAAACTTATTTTTTTGAAGTAAGTGCAGGAGAGAAGTTATAATTGAGAACTCAAAATGACAACTGTGCTTTTCAGGTGTTGCGCCAATCACTCCGCCCAAGCAGAAGAAGAAGCAGTGCTTTGCCTTTCTGAGAATTTAGTTCCCAGTATGTATACGGTTAGTATGGCTGTGTCTCGTGTTGCCTTGTTATTTGTACATGCTATGACGATACAAATCGCAACATGTAAATAGGGAAATGTTGGCACTAAGCTAGGCTAGTCAGCTTTGTTCTTTTAAGGTCAGCTCTGTGTGTTGCTATGGTTTCTGTACACAAACCTACCAGCCAACAGTCCTGTAGACAGTATAAGAAATGGACAATGTGACACTGTTGTTTTCAATGAAGACCCAGTGAAGGCACTGCGCAGCCTCCAACTGAGGTTGAAGACGTAGATGTGACGTGAGCAACCTGTCATGAAAGTTGTAAGTCTTCTGATAGCTGTACTTATAGAAATCTCAATCATTCCCAATAAGCAGAGACAGAGAGCGTAGGTATATGTTAGGAGGTAACATAGGCACAGGCTAATTATTGCTAACTAAAACGCTAGTTAACATTAGTAATTAAACCTAAACAGCTAATGTAAGTCCAAACTGCCAGCGAGCTTATCCTGTACTGTTTCGTAATTCATCTACTGTGCGACAGTAAGTCGCGTGGTTATGACACAATCGTTAGCCTATTTTTACAAAAATGTCAAATGCTACAAAGCCATAACATGAGATACAAGGTAATGGAGCCTTTTATACATTGTTGTGTTTCTTTAGAAATAAACAACGGACAAATAGAGTCTTTAAACGCTTCAGATGTAAAGTTATTCACTGTCAAAATGGCGCCAAAATAAATGGCAGTCAATGGGATGCTAACTGCAGGTGAGTGCTATGTAGCATAAAAATTTGCACCATAGGAGTTACGCTTAGTGGTGGCTGGCAAGTCTGGTAAAAATAAAATAAAATAAAGCTAAATATACACTTTATTTGTCTTTTTTGGAATTAGGGCAAAAAATGCAAAATTATGAGCATGTAAACGTTCTGACTGACAGCTTGCTTTCAGGCTTTAGCCAACAGCTCATCATCTTAAATGATGCATCGGTTGCTCTAAAATTAGCTAAACAATTCTCTGCCCTGCATCAACAGGATTCAGACAAGGCCAAGAAGAGCTGCTTCAGTTAAAGGAGCCTCAGAGCTGAGCAGAGAAAGAATATCCTCCTACAAAACCTCCAGGCAATGTTCTTGTAATATTGCTGTAGCACTCAGGGTTTTTCTAAGATTACCTATTACCTCAAAGGGAGGTCATTTTCTCTAATGAAATACACAGAAAATAAACTGAGAACAATCACGGACCAGAAATGTCTATTAGCAGTGATTCTGGGTTTTGAGGTTTTAAAAACCCAATTGTCCAAACTAAATCAGGACGAAAGGATTGCTAAATGCTCAGTATGGAGTTCAGTTTTCCCTCTAGAGATGCATGGATGGATAGAGCTGGTTATGTTGTCCAAAAATCAATGAATGCAGCTTCAAGTGGTTCAGTGTTACGCTGACCTACAGAATAGGGATGCATTCAATCCTTTTTGTTTCCAGATCTAGAAAGACATGAATATTAATTACTCTTCGACGTAATGCAATGTGTGATTGGCCCACTGCCAGCAGCTAGTGGTGGAGGCATTTTACTTAACACTTCCATTCACACACATAGATAGATAGGTATTGATTGAAGTAAAACAATACTCTATTGGGATCACTTCAAGGTTAATGGTATTGGTACTAGTATCGTAATTTTTTCCAGCATTACTGCTAATTATGTTGGTCTAGTGTGTGGTCTGGACCTGTAAAGTGTCTTCAGATAACTCTTTTTATGAATTGATACTAAATAAAATTGAATTGAATGTTAACTACCACTATAATGTAAGACAAGTGTATTTCAACATGGATGTGTAACACAAACATATACTGCAGTGAGTCATAGAACCTAGAACTGATACTAGGAGTGGGGGGAAAAAATCGCAATTCGACTTTTTTTTTAAATAGATTCCTTTCCATAGGGCCAATATTGCAATATTTTTTTTACCAGTGATCCACCTAAATATACTGTACATCATATCCGTTTGATGACTCACTGATGTGCATTCTTCTTAGAAAACAATTTGTTTTTAGAAATGTCTCATGATATTATTGTCTCTAGAAGTGTATTATTCAACTTTTGTTTTTGTTAAAGAAGGAAAAGAAAATCGCGATACTCAGTACTATCTAATCGCAATACTTCTAGAATTACAATGCAAATCAAATCGACACCCATGTATCGTTAAAGATACCTGACCCCACATGTCCTGACACCCCTGCCACCAGCACCTCTCTTTTATGTAAATATCCCATTTTCATCAAGTAAACCAATTAAACAAATGTATTCAGGAATATGCGCTGCATTTGTGCACAATATAAACGTAAATCATAAGGATATTTAAACCAGTTTTCAATAGCACAAGGCCTCAAGATAAAGTCATAATGCAAGACCATTGTAATTTTAGTTAATACTGTGTAATGCATATCCACAAACCAAACACACATTGGACCTGAGGCCAAGTACTGGTGAACAACCAGAATCACAAGGGGACTCACAGGTTAATAAAAATCCTCATTCCATAATAATAATCATTGTATTTTTATGTACTACGTAAGAAGACAGTACATTACCTGATAGCTACTTAGATACTACTGAATAGAATAGATACTCATTTATTATGCGGATCCTCATGATATGTCATGCATTTATTCTTTAAATGAATTGATGTAATGCATTTGTTAAAACATTCCATCAGTGCGGTGTGAATTGTTTAGTTGCGTTTTTCAGAGCCACAGCTCTCCGGGGCCCTTCTGCACAGCTGAGCAGACATCTGCAGCAGAGATCCCCCTGTGACTCCCATCATGGGATTACTGAGTTGTTTGGAGTGTCCACATTTGATTTAAAGCCTCTGTCACATACACAGAATGCACTGCTAGCATGTGCACGCAGGGGTGATCCCACACTTCAGCATGAAAAAGCTGCTGAGGGAGAATGAATTAAATTAGTCTGTCTGTTGGCCTATTGCTCAGTGAAGTACAAGGGATAATTACTTATGAGAGGGCTACTGTTATTGATGGGGTAGGGATAGAGACAAGGGTTACAATGCTGTTTTAAAAAAGCTTTATCTAACCACGTAAATAACCCCCTTTATCTCTGTCAAGAAAACACTGAATGAATGAACTGCTCTCAAAGCATTACATTATTGGTAAGGTTTGGCAAATAGATGTCAACTGCATTGCATTGTGTGCTGACAATCTGCTTTTTTTTTTATTTTGTCAGGCAATAGACCTCACAGTATTGACAGTAGTCTTGGCCACCTTTCTTCTAATCAAATGTGATATAAACCTCTTTTACACACTGCCTGCTGGTCATTTCAGTGTGTTTGTTTATGCACAGAAAACCATTCATTTGATGTCTTTGTAAAAGACAACAATGAGACCGGCGGCAGACTATTTACTGGGCCACCCATGCAGAGCACGCACACAGCAGCATCACTCAGCAGAAACGAAACAAACAGGATCAAGGAATGTAAGTGGAGAAGGGATGAAACACTCATAATTTGGGCACACAGGATCAGACAGAATGCACAATGGCAAAGGCCTGTCTTGTTTTTCCACTTAGGCCGAGAAAGAAAAGCTGTCTTTTTAAAAACTGAGATAGGCTGGAAGCAGACAGTGGCAGTGTGTGTTCATCAGAGTGAGTGAGTGACAAAAGCAGCTGTTGAAGTATACATTACCTTTCAGCAGCACATGCTTGCCACTCAGCTAGAAATCTGTGGTGGCTCCCCCACCCCTCGTACTCAAACCCTCACAATGTCTATTTCACACATCTGTGGGCTAATATGGAGATTTCCAAATATTACATTTATAAAGCATACTGCAAAATATCTTCAACATAAACAATATACACCTTTTAGGAATGTTAGCACCAAACAAGTTTAAATTGCCGCGCATTCTAAAGTCCCTGCACAGTTTTGACTGATTAGACCTCTGCTCAAGTTGACCAAGGAAGGGCTATCCAGGGAATTGCATGATGCTATAACAGGTGAAGCAATTCTAATGGGAGAAAGAGGGAGATTTAAGTGAAATCAGCTGTGTGTCTGCACACCATAAGTGTGCAGGGCCTCCAGTAAAATATTATTTTACTCTTACTATTATTTTAAGAGGCTGTGGGTAGGAAGGTGTTGCCTTCAGACATGTATGAACATGTATAATAGGACATGTTTGCATGTGTGCAGAGTGCCTTTGAGTATAAGTCTAAATAATAAATCATACATTAATGTACATTGAATGGTTTCAATGTCAAGTTGGATGTTTAAAATATTAATGAAGCAACACTTTTACTTGTAAAGAGTCAGAAAACTGAAGCCTCTGATTTGCACAGAACAAAGTGGTTGGATGCATTAATTATAATATAATATAATATACAGAACACTAATTATTCTTGGAAACACAATACCTGCTATTTGCTTTTATGTTACTCTCATTAGTCTTCTGCTCTGTGAGCACATTTATTAATTTGCGTACATCATAAGATGCTATATATATATATATATATATATATATATATATATATATATATATATATATATATATATATAATTATGTTTCTTTTATGGTGCAATTTGCCCACTTTTTAAAAGCCCCACCCACCACCCAATGGCCCAATCCCAAGGTGAGCTGAGGACTGAGGACTAAAGACTCACTGACTTAATTGATCTCATGTGCTAAATGAGTGAGTGTGTGAGGCCACATGGGCTCCGATAGGTATAAATGGGATTGGGACAGAACTTCACAAGATCACATGTTACCTTGGCGACATTTAAAAACAAAGGTTGCTGACCCTTGCCGGATTTGGGAATTTTCATTTTAAGTTTGTTGCTTTCCACACAACTAAGGCACAGGAGATGGCTTCCTGGTTCCAAATTTATTTTACAAGCTGGACAACAGGTCTGTTCCTCTCCGTCGTTGTGTATTGTGCTGTTGTTTACCTTTGTAATTTCAGGATTTCCCTATGGTCTCCGCGGTAAACGTCACAACGATTTGAACTGTGGGTAATTCCTTTTGGTGAAGTCTGCATTGATGCAGACTCACAGAAAGGGCTCGGTGTGTACTCACACCCTCACATCCTTTGAAATTCGTCAATGGGACAACCCTAAGCCCTTACATATTTCACGAGAATGCGCACCAAAGCTCGTGAGTCTGTGAGTCCGGACTTTGGGATTGGGCCTAAATATGAAATCCCAGCAGCGCGCTGTTTCAACCATCAATGTCCAATTTGTCATTATTACTTAAAATACAAGGTTATAGAAGGGTCCTATAACTGATGCTTTATGCTCATTCATTTATTTTTTTCTCACTGATTGGCTAAAAAGAACAGTGAACAGTAACGTCTAGCAAGCATTGTAACACGCTCACTATGTCAATGCTAACATGCTGATTGTTTTAGCAAGTATAATGTTAAGCATGTTCACCATCTTATTTTAGTATTAATGTTTGCTAATTAGCTCTAAGCACATGTACAGCTGACATCGGACGCTACAGGAAGCATCAGGAGGATCCCCAAAGTTATTATAGTTTGTCTTAAGAGGGGGGCATAAATGTCTCTACCAAACTTCACGGAAATCCATACAGTTTCTGTCAAGACATTTCACTCAAAACCGCAAATTTCAACCTCTTGTTGGTACTCAAGGAAAAGTTAAAGGATCACCAAAGTAATAAGAAAACATAATCTGGGAACCATATACTGTATATCCATACCAAATTGTTTGCCAGTTCATCAACCAGTTATTGAGATATTTCACAGAAAACGTTCAGTATAGATTAAAAGTCAGGGGATCATGAAAGTCAAAAGGATTCATCCTTTTGGCACCATGGATCCAGTTGTCAAGATATTTCATTAAAAGCCAAATCTGTCAACCACACAGTGGTGCAAGAGTAAAAGTCAGGGGATCACCAAAGTAATTGGGGTTTGTTACATGGGCACCATAAATGTCTTACCTTAATTTCATGGCAATCCATTAAATAGTTTTTTGTGATCAAATTTTTTTAACAATCCATAAAATAGTTGATATTTCAGTCTGGACCAAAGTGGTGGACCAGCAGACTGACCTGCATCGCCACCAACGTCACAGACCAATCAGCTGTTTCAGTATTCATGCATGACATAATGAATCAAAGTGTTGCCAGCAAACATTGAAATAAAAACTAAATCCAAAGATGTTGAGCAAAATAATCTTGTATTTTGGCATTTGACATAACACAGCTCTTCATGAACCCTCAGATAAGTAATTACCTTAAGAATTACTATTTGTCTTTGTACTTAGTATCTTTCTCCTCGCTGTTTGGCAAACCTGTCTGCCCAGGAAAGGGGGCAATCTTCAGGAAGAAATAATGGTTACTGTAAACCCGCAAGGCCACCAGGACGGGAGTAAGTGTGTAAAGCAAGTTAGCTGCCAGCACACACCAGAAAGTATCATCTGGGATACGAAATGGAGCTGCAGTACGAGGGTGGAGGGACCCCCCAATGTGGGCCCACTGGCACTAAAAGGAGACACAGACAGCAAGACAGAAGTTAGACTTCATTTCCATTTACTAATACTGCATAATGTACCTATCAAGACTGATACTTCCACTATTTTGTTCTAGATATCCACACTGATGGGAGGTCATTTGAAACATCAGTGTTTCTTTCCACCAACCCGCCAGAGGAATAACTTGGAGGGAATAAGTTACCTTGAGTCTCTCCTCCATGGTTATTAGTCTATCTTTAAAATATACACAAAGGATTCTAAAAGGGGGAAGATAAGCCGCTGCACAGAAGATGTACAAACAGGAAACAGAGTTTCTGCAACTTCTTATAAACAGGGAAACAAGGCTTTAATCAAATGCTTCCTCATGGTTAATGGATCCTTTCTGTCAGGTATAGGAAAAGGCACCAACCAGCTTGTTTATAACAGGAAATATGTGATCCAGGTGATTATTAGCAGGATAAGAGCTAACTACAATAAGTTTAATTACAGTCAAACATGGCAGACCTCTTTGTATTGAATATAAACTTTAATTTGACTTTAATAAATCAAAGGCAATCTAAATCTAATTATTAATTCTAATCTAAATTTCCCAAGTGACTTAATGTAATGCACCAAACTGCCAATGCAACCCACCTCAGTATGCAACACCTGTATTCTAAACCAGGTATTCAGAGCCAATTTCACATATTGACCACTTGTCTTTGTGGTGTTACCTGGATCATGGCTCCAGCTAAGAACACAGTCCAGTCTGACATCCATGAGCAGCCGGGCTTGAGGAGACCGTAAACAAATGCACCCAACAGAGGTAGTCCATAGAAGAACAAGTGCAGCATCTGTAAAAACAGTGATAACTTGTAAGAACTCGATTGGTTGATTATTTATTGCAAAAGATTGCAATAAGAATTTGATCTCTATTTTACAACATACGTACTGTAGATTCAATAGTTATATACAATTGTTAGTGTATAGTATATTCCAGTAAATAGGGATCTAGTGAAAAGTGCCATCATCACTGTCAGTCTATGTTGTTGTTGGGCCTTGACCAACAATCCAGCAGATAATTAATACAATACATGCTCCTTCTCTTCCAGACTGCACTGCTCTTCCCCTACTCTTACTGAATACAGAAGAGGAATGTGTTTAATGTGGAAATACAACCACTTACAATCAAAATCATTTACTGCATAAACGTTGCAATACTAGTACGTAAAAATACTTAAATAATTGCAGCAAAAGTAAAGTATTAGCAGTAAAGTGTTGGTAAGTATCAAAAGTAAATGTACTCAGGTATGTACCCTCTAGAGTAGGGGTGTCAAACAAAAGGGCCACCATGGAAAATGAGGATCACATCCAGGGAAAGACATGTTGAGTTAATTGCTTTTATGTCATCAAAAAAGTCAAATATCTTTGACTGTATAGGTCTCACATAGTTGACAAAAATGTTGAAGAAAATGCCAAAAATGTCAGGAAAAAAGGTAGAAAATCTAAATTGATATAGGGTCCGGAAAAAAATTGCAAGGGGCTGGATTTGACCTGCAGGTCTTTAGTTTGACACGTGTGGTCTAGAGCGTTAAATCGTTCAAGTGTTACAGTGTTTTGATGTCATACACGGTCCAGATGTTACTGGGTCCAGCTACGACAACTAACACGGCATCCTTTTATAACCTTAATCTAATCCCATGTTGAATGTAACATTTTATTCTGCAGTGTGACTATTAACTGCGGTCATAAGACACATGCAATCTGAAATGTAAAGAAGTAAAATGAGCTCTTACACTATGGAAATACTCATATAAAGTCTCAGTATCTCTGAATTGTTCTTAAGTACAGTACTGGATCATTTTGCCACTTCTCAGCTCTGCAGTCTCTCAAACACAAATTTGCACCCTCAGCACAAATGACTCCTCCCCGCACAATAGTTGTTACAGAGACTGCCTTGACCTTCAACTTAAAATATTTGGCGAAAGCCAGTTTCCCCACTTAAAAAAAACTCAAATTATACCACTGAACAGTTTCTTTTTATTCTCGGTCTGAGGTCTAGATGAATCCTAATGAGTTCAGCCCAGGGCCTGAAAGCCAATCATATATGCCCTTCAGTCTTTTGTTTGAGTGTCTTTTTAGTGCTGCCATGGAAATCTGTCACATATCGTTCATCATCATCAATGAATAAAGAGGTCGGTCAGTTCAGAAACAGTGCAACCCTGTGCAACAGAGCAAACCTAATTTCATTTCTTTACACCCACACATACACACAAACATCCATCAGCTTATGCTAGACACACACACACACACACACACACACACACACACACACACACACACACACAGAAGCACAGATTTGCAAAGGCCACTACCCAAGACATACTTTCACATGCTGCACACACCCTCCTCCCACCCAGTGAGATGCTGATGGGGGGCTTTAAAAGAGGGATTAGCTTATCAAATTCTCAGCATGTGGTTCGTCTGTCTGATCAATGACTAGCAATTGTGACTGGACTGCAGGCCCGACAAGGTCTTTGGATAACCTATTGACAAAGCTGTGTACACCGAACAAAACACAACAAAAAATCCACAGCGGAGTAGGGTCAGAGGAAGAAATTAAAAAGAAAGCAGACCCACCGCCAGTCACAATAATAATCTGTTATCCATCTTATACAAATGAAAGAAAGATGCGCTGGCCTCTCAACCCTCGCTCTTTGTTGCTGTAATGATGAAAAATGGCTTCGTAATCAGCTGCGACGAAAAGAGTGGAGGAGATAAGAACAAGCCTCCAGCACACTCAGAGTGATATCCAGGAAAGCAGAGGTCCATTGTGTGGATTTATTTACAACAGGCTGAAGAGGAGCGCTCAGGTGCTGCTGCAGAAAACACACAGGCTGAGAGTGGAGACAGAGAGAAAGGAAAAAAACTCACCATCACTTTGGGGTAGCCCACAGGATCCTTCAGGTAGGGTTCATAGTGTTTCAGGTAGATGGAACAGGCTTCGAGTGGAGAGTCCAGAGCCGCCTACAGAGGGTGGACAAAATAACAAGAACACCTTACAATATAATGCAATTCAATCTGACACACCAAAAACTACAACTGTTTACCATAGATTTGAGCATCTCCCTGAACATCAACAAGTGTTTTTAGTATCAATTTTGATACTGAACATGGTTCAAGGAATAGCTTGACATTTTAGAAAACATGTTAATCTGCTTTCTTGCTGACAGTTAGATGAGGAGATTGCTTCCACTCTCATATCAGTCCAGTAAATGTGAAGCTACATCCAGCAGCTTAAACAGTGGGAAACATCTAGTCAGGCTCTGTCCAAAGACAACATAATCCAACAACAAAAACTACAACATGTCTAGGATGTTCATGTATCATCATGTAAGGAAACAAGATATAAAATGTTAATTGGTTAGCATTAGAGGTGCTGGGAGGTGGATTTTTGAACAGAGCCTCTCTAGCTCTTTCCAGTCTTTGTGCTGAGTTAAGCTAACCGGCTGCTGGAGGTAGTTTCATTTACCAACATAAGACTAATGTCTATCCCCTTATTGAGCTCTTGGCAAGAATGAAAATAAGTATGTTGAAGGCTCCTTTTGATTATATGCAGTGTACACAGTTATCAATGCTTTTTAAAGCCAGATCCTTTTCAGAGAAAAATATACAACACTTCAATATGGCTCAATTAGTTTAATGTATTGCTTGTTAAATCAAAAATGATATACGGTTTGAATCCTCAACACTCCACTCTGCATGAGCAAGATTGCAGGCTGTTTAACTTTTAGCCCTAAACTGTCCAGATGTGATGTACACTCACCAAGCCTCTGAGTGCGGTGAAGGCCATGGCAGCTAACAGGAGCAATATCAGGATCAGATCCGAGGGACGCCAGATCAGCTTCATGCTCTGAGCATGCTGGGCCTGTGGGTCAACACCATGTGCAGTATAGAGCTGGTTAGTCAAGGTAACTGTATCATAGCACACTTTCACTCTCACTTTAACAACACCTGCTCTACTGTGTTCACTAGCGGGTTGCTAACTTTGTATGTCTGCCGTTTGGGGCCGGGCGGGTAGCATCAAGTCGGTTTATCAGAGCTAAAACGTAGCTAAAAACCACACTGATGAGCGTGAACCAAAAGAGTAAAGCTGTGGGCCAGAAAACCAAAACACTGACTTGACAGACGCTAAAACTAAAAAGCTCTTTAGAGCTGAGGGGAACAGCAGTGTTGGGTTTTCTGTGGGTTAATCACGACAAGCAACACCTTTTAAATAAGTTGCTGTGTTCCATTGTAATAAAAACATTGATTGTAGCTGCTGCAAATCCCAAAAAAATATCTGAGACCAAGCAAACTTGAGTTTGAATCAAGATAGCAGTGAGGTGAGGTGAGGTGAGGTTTATTATTTTGTTTCTTATGTGGCAAACATCATACTGAAATTTGGTAAAAACATTGCATCTCCACTAACAAGCTCCAATGATTTTCCAGATTTAGGTGTGTACACCAGAAAATCCTACTATCACACTGACTATACCACTGTAAATTACTGAAACTGATGAATTTAAATTAATTAAATGGCCACCCTTTGTCATCTTTCATGGTCTGGTTCATATTTAACTGGTCTGCGCTGTGTGACCCTGATTAAATACAATCAGCAAACACTATTGCTCTAAACCTCTCCACAGTCATGCGTTAGACTTACGTTGTATCCACCGATTAGTGGTCTGTCCTTGGGCCTGATGAACAGTGTGATGGCTCCCCATACAGGCATCAAAAGGAAGAGAAAGTTGAGCCAGAAGGCTGGACGGATCTCTGACCCATATTTACCTGCCACAAAGAAAAAATAAATTGTCAATTTCCTATTTACCCATACAAAGACACACTGTAATCATCTCAATGTAAATCTGTAATTAAGTTTCTAAATGAAACATCTACAGGGCACTTCATGCAAAGGCATTCAGTGCAATATGTCTATGATAATACAACAGAGAACAACACATTGCCTGGAGACGAGATTGTTCTTGTGACACTCATGTATGCCGTTTGAAATGCCAACAACAGATGCTTTAAGTCTGTTTCCTGCTTTGTTCTGCGGGTTGTGATGGCAGGCGAGGCACGGAGCGTGTGTGTATTCTGTTGGCAGGCTGAACTGTGACACTTATGGTACACAACAGTGCAGATGCTCGCTCAATTAACACTTGGAATCATGAGACTGGTAAAGTGGGGAATAGGAGATGAGGCTCACCTGCCAGTATACCGGCAATGAACACACTCATGTTGACACACAAAGAGCCAGCCCAAAACAAGCCCAGGGTACGATAGGCTTTCCTGAGAGAAAAAAGCAAAACAATAAAGGTGATTATACTATTGTAGAGATAACATCTAAGATAGAAGGAACAGCAAGTTTGATAAGCCAAGTGCTGGCCAGTTGAGGTAACACATGGCTCTATATTTTCAATTCCATTCAAATCAATTTTATTTATATAGCACCAAATCACAATGTCTATCATACATGTTTTGTATAAGACAAAGCCCAACACAATTTCTCCTGGTGTCGAAAGCTGGCATTGTTTATAAGAAGATTTTATTTCCATGATAGCACCTGCCCCGAGGCAGCTCTCATTCCAAACTCTTGATCTCCCTCACTTTACTCCATGACTTACTCACTCTAGACTAGAGGACCCCCTGTTTTTTTCCTGAAAATACTGTTTTATTCAGGCCATTGAGTGAATTTTATGCGATAAAATGCAACTTGTGAATCTCTATCTCTATTTCTTTAAGAAAATCAAATATTTGGAAACAGCAGGAAGCCTGAAGCCTATCATGTGCTGCAGTAAATGGTAATCTTGGGGCTGGAATGTAGTGTATTACTGTTACATTCAGGCAGCTCCCACAACTTCCTAAGTAGTTGTTTGCTGAGTTAGATAAGGTATTCTATGATAAGAGTAAGATGAATGAGCTTGATGTGACATGAACTGGCTTAACCATCACCTACCTGTCTGTTATCCTGCTGATCATCATCAGGTACATGATAAAGTGCCCTATTCCATCCCAGTAACACATCATGATACCATAGGCTGTCCCCAGATAGGGTTCCCCCTAAAACACAGACATTACATGAATAAATGTAAATCCAGTTATTGTTGCATTATTATTATCAGTATTTTAGGTGTAAGAATAAGAAACCTACTGTCTTTTGATAGAATTCCATTAAGCCAGAGACAATGCCATCATATTCCAAGGCACTCACCAGGTCAATGACACAAGTAAAGGAAAATACAGCAAAAACTGCAAAGGCAAAAAAACAATACAGGGAAATAAAAACATCTACCTGATACTGGAAATTAAGAAATTACTTATTTTAAAAGTCAGTTTGTTTCAGGTGTGTGTGTGTGTGTGTGTGTGTGTGTGTGTGTGTGTGTGTGTGTGTGTGTGTGTGTGTGTGTGTGTGTGTGTGTGTGTGTGTGTGGAAACCTTGACATGTTAATGACATGTTAAGCAGCTTTGTCAGCTTTGAGCAAACGTCATTCAGAAGCCACTGGGATTTTGAAAGTTCCATGTAATAACTCAATCTGCTTTGTCTAACTACTCTGAAAAACACACACACATACAGCTTATTAGCAAAGAATTTTAAGACTGGAATGGCAGAAAACCTAAACTTCTAATTCCCAGCCTTTTTTCAATGTATTAAAAGTTCAAGATATTTCCCTTTAACTGACTGTTAGTGATTTATGGGACAGCAGGGGGGAAAAAAATTAAGTCTTGAGCAATGAGTTAGGCCGGAGGCATATTTATATTGAGTCCATGGTGAACAGCCTTCTTCTGTCCTAAGGTTAAGAGCCCAGCAGAGCTGAAAGGCCATGTGTGAAGTGTGTGAAGCTGCACAAACACATGACTGGCATATGGGTCACACTAATAATCTAAACTAAAAAACCCTGACCACACTGGTACCATGATGTTAACAGACTCTTTTGTCAATGGCTCAACTCCCTGTGCGCTTCCTGCAAGGAGGTTTTAAGAGCTAAAAATTGTACCCCAGCAATGAAATAAGAGAAACAGTGTTCCCCTTCTATGTAATTTGCGTATGTATAACTACAACACCAGCAACTCCCTTTCCCTTTTTATTTAAAAAGACTTTCTTTTTAAATTAAATACTAAAAATGGACTTTGAGCACAAACAAACACTTTGATAAGGGGGTTATTATAAGTGCCAGGAGGGCAGGTTTGTGGCCAGGGCCATTGGTGGACTTTCTGAAGGCAGAAATCTCACTGGTGGACAATGAATGGACCACAACACACGTCAGCTTACCAAAACATTAGCTAGAGGATGTTGGAGACTTTCAGCAGATGATGGTTGGAGATGATCAGATGCCTTGGACCATTAAAAGACATCATCAGTGTGCAGTGCAACGTGAAATTTAATGTCACAATATAATTAAGGAGTATAACAACAGCTTGGGCACACACAAGAGTACCTCTGCTGTCCATGATAAACTGTAAAAGGATGTTAAAGTGGATAACATGCCCATTGGACAGTTAATCACTGGGAAAATGTTGCCTGGGCTGGTATAAATTGCACAGTCCACATTCACGATGGCAGGCTCAGAAGCATGTGGGGTAAACAATATGAGTCAATGGACCCTTCATCCATGATTACAACTGTACACACCAGTTAAGGAGGTATGACTGTTTGGGGATACTTAATGTGCATGAACTGACACTGTAGACACTGATAACTGCAGATGGATATTACATAGAATATACAGTATTAGTATTAACAAACACAATTGTGCAGCCCTTTTTCCAGAAGTGGAGCACGGAGTTGGCAAAAGTGGCATCATACTATCTATCTATCTATCTATCTATCTATCTATCTATCTATCTATCTATCTATCTATCTATCTATCTATCTATCTATCTATCTATCTATCTATCTATCTATCTATCTATCTATCTATCTATCTATCTATCTGCATCAGTGATTTAGGTTCATGGGGAACATCTGTAAAAGCCATTTCAATGATTTGCTGCCTGGATTTTTTTTCACAATGTCATTATAAAGGGAATCACTTTGTGTTGTGACACAGGCATCGTTCTGCAGATACCACGGCTTAAAGCGCTGTACCACATCCTTCCTATCTGTCCTTCGCACACTCTTTGCACACAGATGCACACACAAAGATTTTGTCTCTCCAGTGTCTTTGTAATCCTCAGGACAACCAGGTTTATCTCTGACATCTAACAGGTGAGATAGCAGGGGGATTATGGCTCTCTATCATTGAGAAGAGCCTGCCACAGCTTTGTCCTCATTGTTGTCGTTCTCCTGCAGAACACTGGCATCGCCCTGGGCACAGACTACCGATATATTGCCTAGTTTCTGTCCCACTAGCAAAGCCCCTGGCATCAGCTGCCGAGTTATGTTTTCAGGGGAAACCCTTGGCTGGAAATGGAGAACATATTTGACCGATAGCTATACACAAATCACACAATTGTTTTTAGTGACTTGCATGTCCTTGTTCTCTCCCAGGGATTGTATTTTACAATTATTGCCCTGTTTGTGTATTGTGTTCTAAATTAAAATGTTGTGCATTTATTTTCTGTAATCTCGGCTACATTTAAAAATGAGGGCTTGCCCTAAATTGTACCTCCGAGAACTAAATGAAGATTGATGATGATGACTGTAGAAAAGCTTAACCAATGTGTGTGAAAGTTGCACAAGCTGCTACTGTCACATGATCAAACTGAATATATAGGTTCATATGGCGTTTAGAGTGTAGTAGTGGAGTATGAATGGTTTTATACAGAACAATATACTATCTTACAGGTTTCTTCTCCTGTATGACCAGTCTCCAATAGCTGTGATTTTGCTCAAGTCTTTAAAGAATATCTACAATTTTGGGTGTGTCCAAGTATTGTGAAGTTCCTCAGCTTGGAAGGGGTTGGGTAAGTCATGTAGGGGGTTTGGGTCAGTCGTGGAAGGGGTTTAGGTCTGTCATGGAAGGGGTTGGGTCAGTCATGTAGGGGTGTTGGGTCAGTCGTGGAAGGGGTTTGGGTCTGTCATGGAAGGGGTTGGGTCAGTCATGTAGGGGGTTTGGGTCAGTCATGGAGGGGGTTTGGGTCAGTCATGGGGGGAGTTTAGGTCAGTTGTAGAGGGGGTTGGGTCAGTCTTGCCTCAGAAAAGTGTGGCTAGGCTTTGCTCTGAGCCTGATCAGTCTAAGCCGCTTTCAACATATCAGGTGAAATCCCATTCATGATAAATACAATTCAACCTTTGTACAACTCTTTGGAAATATATTGCATGTGTGTTGGGAAATGCACATACTTACCAAAGAATAAGGGGTCTTTAGGTGGGTTGCCACGAGTGATGAGAAAGTAGAACAGAAACACGACCACCAACACAGCGACGCCGGTCGCCAAGATCATATAAGGCCTGTGAAAGAAAAGGAATCCAACTGTTATCTAAGAAACATAAACACATCTTCACAATCTCACTGCTGACACTTTTAGACACCAATCTCCCTCTGATTTTCTGCTTCATTCTCTTTACTAATTAGTTTTTCCCATGGAAGTTGAGTCGGTCCTCTATTCGCAGTGCTAAATTAGTAAATGATGATGAATGAAGTCAGAGAGAATGATAATCACCTACCACCCAGAGTTAGCACAGGAAGAAAATAATGCCGAAGTGTGAGGGGAATCTGTTTGATTCCCCTCACACCCAGATGGAGCACAGGCACTGCTGGTGTGTTAGTCAGATTCCTGGTGAGACGGCAGTGTCACCTTGGATTTACCTTTGTGATCTCCTATCACCTCAGGTTGCTTTAAGTACAAGGAGTAGCCTTATTTTAATCCATATTTTTTAAATACATATTAAGTGTAACTTGGATCTGACGTGTGGCAAGCGAAATTCTGGTTCTGTGTTGCTAGTATTTCTGATAAAACTTTTGCAAGATTACATCTTTCTTTCTGTCATTGTATTGTATGCATTGTATGTTTTGTAATAGAGAATATTTAACACCTTTTTTTTTTTACTGTATCTTGCTAGTCTGATCAGGTAACGTCCACTTTTCACAAAGACAAAGTCACAGAATGGTAACAATTTTCCTTTGATAAACTCTAAATTTGCAGTATTAGCTGCTGTGTTGCCTACCAGTGGCTTATATTAAAATCACAGCTTTGCAAAGGTTTAATCAATCATGTAGTCAGAGGTGTGGGAAGCAGCCAGTTAAGGCCATGTTAGTTCAGCACTGCCCTCCATGTTTACTGGTGAAAGGTACCGCTGCCTTGTATTGGAAAAGATGAATGTGCTCTAGGTATCTCCTAGTAAACAATATTACATCCTCAGAAAACTCACAATGTGTGCTTACAGAAGGAAAACAATGCTGTGAGAGCAAAGGAAGCTCCCTTGCTACCTCTCCAATTCAACAGTACAGGAAGATTTATGCACCCAATACAGTTTGTTTGCAGAGTGGAAAAGCATAAGGCATATTGTATGTCAAGAGCAATTTATCAAACACTTCAGTGCAGTCTGTATTGATTGGCAATACCCACACAGTTTCACACAGGAGGCGTGTAAAAGTCTGTCGGAAATGAGAAATCTAAAAGCGGTAAAAAGTGTGGGGGAACGTGTTTTACCACGGGCTCTGTTTATTCAGCCTTCAGAGATGCAGTTCACAATCATCAACTGTGGACAGTACTATAAAGGCAGTATGCCAAGAAACAAGGCAAAACAGATAACCACTGAATAAGAAAATTATTTCTTACAGCTCAGAAAAGTAATTATCCCAAACATCACATCCTATTATCTCCCCAAATGCTGGTCACATTACCGTCTCTTTCTCTTGCCCCTCCAAAAAAATGTCAGGTTTAATTATTCAAATAGTTTGCACATCTAAAGACACGAATGGCAATACATTCTTGGAAAAAAAACCTATACATCTAAAATTAGTGTTTAACATGGTGGTGGATTTATGAGCTTTAAGCTTACAGTGTGCTCTAGTGGTGGTAAAGTATAATGTCTGGATCACCTGCAGTATTGTACATTTATGTACTTTTAATTTGATTATTATTGTAATAGTACAGATTGTATATTATTACGGTAATACTTGCTTGGATGGGTATTAATTGTATGTGTTGTGGTTGTAATCAAGTTGTTAACTATAATTTTATAGCGCTCATTTACAGCTTTTTCCCAAAACAGAATGGTGTGAACCTATGCAGTATATAGACCTTAGGAATAAGAAATCAGAAAATGGTATGACTTACTCTTGAAACTCAGGAATGGTGTTCATGGCATAAAGAATGCCGAGGGCAGAAAATGAAAATAAAAAGACTAAGGTCTCCATCTCTTCGTCAGCTGTTCAGCCTTTCTCCCTGTAGAATCTACAGCACTAAAATACAATACAGTTTTAAGTCAATGCAATCTGCTCCAGCAATGCTGTAGTAATATTTTATCAAATCAATACTAAAATGATGCCAAGAGATCAACCAATTCATAAGAATGGGAACAAATGAAATACATTTTTTTAAGTAGAATTAAATAATATGAATGGCATGAAATAAAATCCCAAATGAGCTCTGTAATTTTGAATAGAATGGAAAAGAAGCAGAGCAGGCTCTTACCGTCTGGCTACTCCTTCGGTGGATTAATCAAATTACTGCTGGCCCCAGGCAGACATGGCCTTTACTGGGAAAATAATGAAGTGGAGACAAAGAAGCTTTTGGGGGGAAAAGTTACGCAATTTGGTTTTGTCAGAGATTTACATAAGTCGTATTAGTGAACAGGCCCACATTCCACTTTATGCTGCAATACTCTTTATAATTAACCTGATTCCTGTTCTACACAGCCTTTTAAGTTGTGTTTGATGAAACTATGAATTGTGAGCTATGAGATATACTCACAAATACGCTAACAATGTTGTATCGATTGTGTGGCTGTGACAATACTAATAATAATAAGGATTTTTAGGATCCTTTTTAATATTTAGGAGGTCAAGCACCAAAAGTGAATTGTTGTTGCCTGCTTTGGTTTTTCTTCCTTCCTTGAATTATTCAATATACACTGAACAAAATTATAAACACAACACTTTTGTTTTTGCCCCCACTTTTCATGAGCTGAACTCAAAGATCTAAGACTTATTCTATGTACACAAGAGGTTTATTTCTCTTAAATATTGTTCACAAATCTGGCCTAATCTGTGTTAGTCACTCAAGTTGGTTACAACGACAAACTGCAGTCAGGTTGAGAAAGAGAGGGGGATGAACCCTAACCATAACCATAACCATAACCATAACCATAACCATAACCATAACCATAACCATAACCATAACCATAACACCAGATGCTGAATGGTTTAGCTCATGAAAAATGGGGGCAAAAACAAAAGTGTTGGGTTTATAATTTTGTTCAGTGTAACTAATTTAATGGTAACTGTGGCCTAAAATATATGAAAATGTCATCAATCAAAAGACATTTTCACATTCCAGTAGGTCCATCAGTTTGAGTTTCGTAACACTTTTTTGCTTCTTCTGTGAACGTGTATCTGATGAGCAGTACGGCAGCCTGGGCAACTGTGTGTGAATGATGCATAGTTCCTGTGCTATGTAAAAGTGTGTGGACTATAGTTAAGAATAGAAAAGCACTATATAACTACAGTCCATTTACATTTGAAAGAGTAGTTCTATCAGGAAGGTGTGCAGGCAGATCCTCATTGTGGCCGTGTAGCCTACATTTCGCTTCATGTGCTTTTTATCAGCCACTGGAATTTCCGTTTTCTACTTCAATTCTTCAGTTACAAACGTTAAGATGAGTTGCAAACCCAGTTCACTTCAAACCCAGTGTTTGCAGTATGTTTCCAGTAGGGTGCACCAAATTCAAACTAAAAGAGCAGACCCCTTACCTACCGAATTGGGCCTACAGTCCATTTAGTTTTGAGATTTACCATCAGGTAGGCTATGCTTTTTATCCAGAAGATTAAAATTGTATCAGAATTGTCTTTGAACATGGGATGCCTGGGAAGATCACCCGGCAGAGCCTGCGCCCTCTACAGAAGCTTAGTCCTCTATGCAGCAGCCACAAGTTCAATTCCAACCTGTGGCCCTTTGCTACATGTCCCCTTCTCTCTCCCCTTTCATGTCTAATCTGTCCTATCAAATAAAGGCCTAAAATGCCCCCCAAAATTTGTCTCTGAACGTTTGGAATTGGTGCATGGCAGGTTTGTGCTGTCATGTTAAACAAATTATCATACAGTGAAGCTAATAAATTTCAAGAGCAATATTTGTCTAAACTGAAATTGTCCTCAATGATAAGCTAACATGCATCGTAAAGGTTTGACTAAAATGTGCCAGGATGCTGCTTTCACTTCCTGTATCATCAACCACCACCTTGCTGATATGAAACAATATAGCAATATTAGACAGGGAAGACAAAGCACAACCCGGACTGCCAATATCTTTCACAAACAGTACCTTAAATGCACCCACACACACACGCACACACACACACACACACAAGCACCGCCCTTGGCTTCCCACCACCCTCCGTTGTTGGGAAAAGGGGACTGTTATACCAGGAAAGCAGTGACAGTGTGTGTTTGCTGGAAACAACTGGAGCTCTTCCAGCTCTGTTGTTCAATAACGTAGAATGGACTTATGGATGCCAAAATGAAACAGTGACCTGCAATAGGAAGATGGACATGTACTCGATCTAACATAAAAAATTAAATATGCTTTTATACAATAACTGTCTACGGGGAAGTAGTCCAGGTGATTTGCTAAAATGAAAATACCATGTATGAAACAATAACTAAATATATTCAGTTCATGTTCAGTTGCACAGAAAACCATACACCCAAAAAATACAGAAAGGCCAAGCACATAATATGAATCAATCCCTGGGTCTTTTTGTTAAATTGCGAGAGAAATCAATTGTCCAGATATGAACAGTGAAAGAAATGATCATTTATTCATGAAAATTAAGATTTGTATTTGTCTTAAACAATGTTGTTATGCTTGAATTTCTTTATCTTTTACCATGATTTGTTATTTTTTTACTGACTGAATCCGAGGAAAGGTTGCCTTTGAATAAAAAAATAGACAAAAATAAATGGAAAGAAAGACAATCATATCAATAATAGTCAACGTATAGATAGATAGATAGATAGATAGATAGATAGATACATAGATAGATAGATAGATATTTATTGATCCAAAAAAGGAAATGATGGTGTAACAGCAGCCAACATACATCAGTTACACAGCACAGAACATAAATATAAATGAAATACTAAGATACAATATACGTACATACAATATACATGAAATAATAATAATAAGAGGAATAAAAATATAAGAACAAATATTTGAATATATACAGGATGGTCATACAACGTACACAAGGATGTATACAGCTGTATTATATGCACCATACCTTACGCAACCAAAACAATTTCCTTTAATTTACAGAATATTCAAATCAATTCAATTTTATTTATATAGCGCCAATTCATATTTAGTTATCTCATTGCGCTTTTCATAAAAGAGCAGGTCTGCACCGTACTCTGTGATGTTATTCACAGAAACCCAACAACAGAACAACAGAATCGAGTTTAACTTAACATTGTCTTACAGATATCAGTTAATAAATAAGTAGCATCAAGTAGCCTAGTATTTTTTTAATTTAACATTAGGCTACATCTAATTACTTTTTTCTGAGCTTACTATTATTAGGTTATTATTATTTAATGACATTAAGGTGAACATCTGAGCTGTAAGTGGTTAATTTCTCATCTGCCTTTATTTGTTTTATTTATTTATTTATTCTAATTTAAAGCATTGGTTTGGGTGTGCGAACACCCCGCCGATGAACTATTTATGGCCTGGCTGTTTTCTGCTCGCTATCCCCAAGCGGCACTGCGCGTGACGACAGCGGCGGAAATATTTTTTCGCTATTCAAAATGGCACCGTCTTAATCAGGAAGTGGAGAAAACAACTAAGAAGAATAAGTTGGATAAAATCCCTTATTTCTGTTACTTTGACGCGAGTCTTCGTTTAAAATCAGCGGGTGTGCTCGTGGTTTGGATTGAGAATAAGAAACCTATTACCGGTAAGTGTAATTCGAGGATTTTGTGAAAAGGCAAGCGACACATCGGCAGTTGCTTTAGAATAAGATGCGTTCTGGGCAGCCTCTCCTAGGCGCACACGATTTTTACGACGGGCTACACCGGTTATTTATCGGTTGCCTTTAGTTTAGCGGTATCTTAGGCGACGATATCGCTAAACTTTAAATGAGTTGAGACCAAGGGATATTGTAATAACGTCACCTGTAAGTTAGCAAAGGAAAAGAGACGCGGTGTTACTGGTATCTTCGGCGTTACTATGCCACCGTCAAGAAAGGCCAGCAGCTAACGTTAGCTAGCTAGTTACTACGTAGCTAACGTTAGGTAAAAACGTTAATAAGCTATTGCTGTGCTATTAACGTTAGGTAGTAAACCAGCAAGTAATGTGGCTCATCGCCAAAATCCGTGCTAACGTTTCTTTTAAAAGAGTTGCATGCTCGTTTGTGTGCTTGCTAACGTTAAACAAATTATTTCTTTATCACATTGTCTTCAGTAAACTAACTAGCTAGCTATTTAGACAGCGACGTTAATCCAATAACAAACACAGGCCATGTACAAATCGAACATACCCAAAGTCAGAAAACGGCTATGCTAACCTAGCTAGCACAATTGGCTATTTGTAGTATGCCTTGTATTATTCAACTAACTATGATCTTGCTATATTTTCCGTCCGGTATTATAGGCTTAGAAATTGAAGTGGACAATTCAGAAATGCGTTGTAGCCAACGTTAGTTTTCTTGCTAGCGTTTGTAAATGTACCGTTTGTCGATCGGCAAGCTACCAGTAGTGGCAGCAACACTGTAACGTATACCCTTGGCTGCTGCCTTTCTTTGTGCTGTGCTGAGACCAATGTGCCTCTGTAGCTACCTTTCTTTAGAAGAAGGCACATTTCGGCTTACTACGGTAATCGTTGTGTGGAAACGTTGCACAAAGTCCGCGTAAATGTATGCGCACTTTAATGTGTAAAACAGAAATATTGGCTAACGCTAGTAGAATTGCAGGTGGATGGATAGTGATGTGAATGTTTTAGTATAATCTCAGCACAGCATGAGTTAACCTTGAGTTAGCGGTAGTTACAAAAATAATGTAGATCTCACAATGCTTTCAGATGTATAGTCATTACATTCATAAAGGAAATCAGCGTAGTAGTTGTAGGTTATTAATACTGTACTACTTAATAACAATAAACTTTGCTCGTCTTACATTCGTAGTAGCTAAAGTAACTGTAAACATTGTATGTATCCCCAAATATTTTTACATGAATTATTCGGTGTTGGAACAAAGTGCATCAGTTTAAGCATGAATGCTCACAAAGAAGCGGCTGTTTTGTGTGTAATTAAGTGTACCCTGCGTTATGCCACTTTACCACCATGCTGTGACTGATACACTAGGTGTAAAAATGGCACTTTTGTTTTCTTGAATGTCATTACTTGGATATATAAATAAATGGCTGACCCGAAAATATAGGGAATAATATGTGACAGATACAAATGCGTACTGGGATATATAACTGGAGGAGTGACCAGTGGGAAATGAAAATAGCTTTCGAAGCTGTCCCCTCTGGTTCTTTTTCTTTTCTGCAATTTTCACTCTTTAGTTTCCAGTGTGTCTGTTGCCTGCAGCCAAGCCTAGTTGGGCCTCATGTAAGCCTTGACATAGTGGGTTGCTATGGTGGCTGGCTTATTTGTCTAATAATGTCATTCCTTCCACCCCCACCCCCCTTAGTGATGGATACTATTTGATATCTGAATGACATGCTAGGTTCCTGTCTTTTACCTGAGTGCCCTTAATCCCAGTGACATGGTCAATGGCCTTGGTGTCACTTGCTATCAAATCCCTCTTGCAGGCAGGTCTCTCTCTCCCTCCCAATATAGGGTTGTATAGCAGCTGGCAGACTGTTTTACTGTTGGATTGTCAAGCAGAAATACAGGCTAAAAACACACTGCTCCTTTTTGTTTCACCAACCTAGACTCGCCAAATTTATTAGACAGCTGTCCTCAGATAAAACCCTACAAGCAGGAAAATGGTTTCATCAAAGGGTTCCCTTTTTGTCTTTTAGTGTAACCAAAATAATTGTAATTTAAAAAATAGTTGACATTTTTCACACATAATCTGGCTATTATTGGCAACCAGCATGCAATGTCATATTTTCAGGATTTGTGCAAATACCTGTCCCCTACCCATGGCTGCCGAAGCAGTCATAGTAAAGGTAACTTCTGAAAAGATTAATGTAGGTGAGAGTGAAGTTGCATGTTTGTGCTGCACAGCTCTTTGTTTTCCAATTTCCCACTGTGTCAGACAATTAATGGCTGACTGTCCCGCAGCGACTCACACAACAGTCCACCAGATCTGTTGATGCTGTGTTAAGAGCCTACAGGATATGTAAAGATGATACAGAGTAGAACATAGGGGTATTTCACAAAACAGGATGAGCAAGTTGGTCCGGATAAATGAGCTTAAATGTAATGGTCTGGTTTTGTTTACCACATTTACATAGTTGTCACCAGGAAGTAGCATACTCTTTTTGTTTTTGTTTGTGGTATTAGTTTTTGAAACACTCACTGGTGGTGTGAGTTCAAACAAATGTGATCAAGGACTCAACCATGGCTCATTTGGCCTCCATTCTCCCTCTGCCTTCATCTATACTAGCCCTTTTTTCTCCCCTCTCCAATTGGTGCCAGTGATAAATCTAATTTATGGCCCGTGGGCTGATTAGAGTGAGAGAGAAAATGTGTAGTGGAGGAGGGGATCAGGGCCAGGTAATACATTTGATTCGGTTTCTGCTTTCCCGGAATCTGGCCTTCATTTGATTATAGTTCATGTATTAAACATAACATGGATGTTTGGTCAGCAGAGAGTGAAAGAACAAGTGACAGTTGTTATAGGAATATGTGGCCATCATGTTCACTTCTACACCATGACAAGAAACAAACAGCTCCTTTACAATGGGCTATTTGAGTAGCCCATGCCCTAACTAGTATCCAGACCTGGAGGCTACACAGATCTCTCACAAGCCACATAAGAGCTTAGTAAGAGATGACTGAAATGCAAGAGAGCATTCCTCACCACTTTGCCTTATGGTTTTCTGTGGAAAAAGTGTGTCAACATCATTCTTAGAAAAGCAAACAATGATTTTAAAATGAGTCTCACCCAGGAAGGAAATACTCGTGTCCAATTGATGAATGACTGAATACCTTGTTCTCATTGTTTCAGTTATCAGCTTGGGTTTAACCAGCCCCATGTGATGAACTAGGAAGTAAAAAAAATATATATATCATTTGAAGGCTGACATAAAACCTGGATTGCAAAATGTTTGGAGTAGCATGTGTTGTATAGTGGTCATATATATTTACATTTACTGAAGATTTATGATCAACTAATATTTTCCCAACATATGCCTGTCCTGTATGCTTGGGAGTCTTATAGCAGACTTGATGACTCATAATATTCTTTCACCCAACACAATGAAACGTGAAATTTCTATTATCCCAGATTGACCCTATTTAACTGGGCAACCTGTGACACGTTCAGCCAAGTTGGACCCTGATCTCATAGCCTCCCTCTGATGTCTGGCCTGTGATGAAAGTAATTGTACTAGGGAGTGTGTGGTAGAGCGAGTGACAATGATTAGCTTTGGAGTGAGTAGTGACTCTAGAGGCATAGTAAGAAAAACAAAGTGGTTCCCCTGTGCTTTCTGACCATGGTCGGGAATCTGTAGCAAGAAAAGTTAACTTCCTCCTTGATTTCATGTTGTTTATGGAGAAGGAGAACCAGTAAATGAGTCGGGGGAAATGCAATGCTACCAAGCCACGGCCGAGCGTCGCCGCAACATGTAGTTAAATTTTTTGAGAGGTGCACATCAGGCGACGGTGTAGGGTCGAACATAGGCGTCGTATCCCCAGGTACTTACGTACATACCTACATACATACCCAAGGCGTTGATTTAACACAGAATGCTCTTTTCTCCTTTGCATTTCATTATTTGCAGCAGTAAACATAGAAGTAGGGCTACTCTAGTATCAATTTCGAGGTCAAAGCCTGACTCCGTCTCGCTGGCTGCTGGTCTGTGCTTGTGTACTGATATCACGAGATAACTCTTTTTTCTTTTTTTTTTACCGAGAAATATTGTAACATTTTAGTATTGCAACATCTTGTGGGACAAGATCTCGTCACACCTCGAGCATCCCTTGGGGAGAGATAAACATCTGTCGATAAATATTTATCATTCTATTCTGACTCACCGCTTCTCCCAGCTAGTTCAGTTTCATTTAAACCCTGTGGCATATTTTGACCCGCTCGGTCCTCCTTCCCTAAATGCATTTGCGCTATTGGCAGGTTTATTTGTCTTAGCTTATCTTTGTCTTTTTCTAAAGAGCCCAGCCTATAGTCCTATTCTACAGACTAGAAAAAAATATCTGTTCATCGACTATTCAACAATTGGATCTAAGGAGCCTGATGCGTTGGATTGGGTAAACCCAGCCTGATCTGCTGGCAATTTGATTTAGTCCTGCAGCTCAGACTGGAAACCTGTACATTATTCTATCCTGCTTCCTTTACAAATTTGCGGGAACCAATCACAAACTGACTTATCCACCTGGCGCGCGCTGTTGGCAGGTTTAACATGATGACAATAGAGAAGCAACCAAGCAGCTTTTTGCTGCAAGCCACCCGTTGTTACCGCTGAATGGCTGATTTTAGATATAATTGCTCAGTTTCTCTCAATAAATCATATAGCCTATTTTGGAATATATGTATTAATCAGAGCACTCATATAAGAACGTAGCACTATCAGATTGCTAAACTTTTTAAATTTATGAACAATTCTCTGTTAAAATCAGCAAGGGGTGGGGCGTCTGGAGGGCTCACCTGGTGGAGCGTGCGCCCCATGTAAGGAGGCTTGGTCCTTAGTGCTTTGATTCTGACCCACGGCCCTTTGTTGCATGTCATCTCCTCTCCCTCCTTTCCTGTCTTCAACTGTCCTATCTAATAAGGCCTAAAATGGCCAAAAGAAATCTTAAAAAAAAAAAAAAATCTGCAGGGTGTGGAGCTTTAAAACAACTGTTTGCGGCTTGACTGTTCTCTCGTTGACTGCATGGATGTATAAGAAAACTAGATACATCGTTGGAGGTGGGTCCCATTTATTCCTATGAGAGTTGCTAAGTGGTCCATGAAGCCAAAAAAGTTGCAGCTTCTATTAACGTTCACAAATGTGCTTATTTTGCCATTATCAATCTCAGATAAATTTTCTGTGTCTGACAAGATTATAGACAGGATTTCTAAAGAGGTCGGCCCTTCTCTTAAAGAGTTAAGATCCTTTTTTCTTTCTTTTTTAAACATAAAAACAATCGGTTGGTGGTTCGATCCCTGGCCCTGCAGTCCCATGTCAAAGTGTCCTTGGGCAAGACACTGAACCCTGAGTTGCTCCCAATGCTGCGCATCGGAGTGTCAATGTGTGTGAATGTTTATCTGATGAGCAGGTGGCACCTTGTATGGCAGCCTCGGCCACAGTGTATGAATGTGTGTGTGGATGGTTCCTGTACTATGTAAAAGCGCTTTTAGTAGTCGTTTAGACAAAAGCGCTATATAAAAACAGTCCATTTACATCATTCAAAGTCAATAGAAATAAAATAAAACTATGAAAAGTGGTTTTGGGTCCACTTTCACCCAGCTTTTCAGTGGCAAAAACAGCGAAATTGACTAGTGGATGGAATTGATACACATTTGCCCCATAGCGTTACATTGCAGCCTGGTCTGTGGCTGCCGGTTACAGCATTCACACTTCATACTGGACCAGTTTTAAGGTTTGTTGTTCCTATCAGTCTCTTACACACAAAAACATAGGAAAATACAGTCCGGGTTGAAGAAAAAAAAAAAAAGAAGTAATCTGCTGCGTGTAAAAATACCAGAATGATTGGCACACTATGGATCCCCTAAAGCAGGCGCAATCCACTGGCTGAGCCGGCTACTTCCGGTTTGGCACTCCAGCTAATTTGACTGGGGATAAAATGATTTAATCATGCGACTTTTCTAGGCTTTCAAAGTGATATCAGACTGACTGTGCCTCCAAAGCTCCAAGCTGGGTGTTTTCAGAAGAGCGCTTGCATTTTCAACTGGGAAAAATGTTTTTGTGGACAGTCTTATGAAAGTAACGCCAGCGATTGTCCGATTGTGTTTTTGACCCCATCGTTTTGTATTCTACTGTAAGATCCCATGAAATGGTGCTTTTTGGATGCTTTTATATAGACCTTATTGGTCCCCACCACCAAATGTGGAGTCTCCTTCCCAAAATTCAGCATGGGTGCAGAATTACAGCCACTAGTGCCAGTCCCCCAATGAGCTTTTCTTAGTATTTGCCATTTCTGAGTCTGTAGCTTTTGAGGGGGCAAGGTGGAGGCTGGTGGTGTGGCCTTGACCAACTGCCACTTTGCTCGTTTGAAAGCCATGATGTCTCTCTCACATGGATGGGCCAAATTCTCTGGGCAGGCAAAGCACAGAAAGGGGAGGTAATCTTGTTCCTTATGACCTTATAAGGGGCAAGATTCCAGATCGGCCCACCTGAGCTTTCATTTACTCAAACGCAGAGCATGATACCCAGGGCTTGGTTTACACCTATGCCATATCTAGCCACTTGGGGACCATAGGTAGGCTGGGGTAACTCATATTAATGTTAAAAAACTCAAGTGAATGCCATGGGACCTTTTAATCACTTTTACATAATTTTTTTCGAGAACGAATTGTGCCTGTAAGGCAACTTTTCTGCATGGTTTACTGGCTCGCTGTGGTTTTGGTGTTCAAGAGTATTAGCACAGCATCAGATGATACCAGATAGATGAACTGAATTGAACTGATGTAGCATTGCAAAGTGGCACAGATGGACAGACAGACAAGCTCCCGATGGTGTGCATGTGGTGCAATATTCTCCTGCCTGCCAGAGAAGTGAGGTCAATCTGAGTGGAGCAGAGTACTGTCTGGATTTGAACAGCAGCAGGGAAGAGTTCAGAAAACTGAAACACTTTACTTATAGAATTTCACTCTCCTGTGTTTGTATGTTTTATATAAACAACATACATGTTTAAAACCTGTCTTGCATCCTGCGCTGTAGTACAGTAGTCCTGATTTTGCTTCCATGTGCTATGTTTGCTTGTGAAATGTGCATCTCATATTTTTGCCTGGTATTTTGATGGCCTCTGATTTACCAAGACTGAAAGGGGTGTGTAGGGGGTGGAGTCAGGGAACCAGCTGCCTTCAATCAGCATCAGAATCCATCTTGGGGTCAAGCTGGGTGAATAGGGACATGGCTAGCACATGACAAGAGAGATTTGTGCAAAACAGACTCACTAGAAAGAAGAAAAGAGGACTAGTGATGAAGGCAATATCACTGAGAAAATATAGCGCCAGTGATGACAACAATATAGAGTGGGAGGGTGACAGAAATGGAGAGGGAGATGGTTCACATTTTGAAAATGGAAAGGGCTGATATGAGTAGACTGCATCAGATAAGTCACACCTTTAATGATGTAGAGATAAAGTATACTGTACCAAGTGGAAAAGAGGGGAATGAAGGAGCAGTGCTGTTTCTGGGCAGATGTTTGTAAATTAAAAGGCAACATAGCATTAAGGGTGTCACCGAAATTAATGCTGCGTTCCAGGCAACCCGTAACTTGTGAACTCGTACCAGATACTCCCAGTTACAGTTTTGACGTCACACATAAACAACAATGTCGGCCCCTTTGGATTCTGTACAGATGCTGGTAATTAACAGTGAGAAATGGAAATAAATACACATAAATATAAACGTAAATAGGCAATGTAAAGTAATTCTGCATATTCTAATCAAAACAATACACATACGATTGTGTACTACTACGGGTTATGTTTATTAAATATAGCCCAAAATATGTCGCAGACTAGAAATAGCTAATATCAGGCAACACTAGCTAACGTCAACAGTAGGTAGCCGCTAGCTAGAAGGGTTTGTGGTGACTTTGCCTGGAACGCAACCAAGTCATGAGTCGTGACATGAAGTTTTTTTTTATTTTTTATTTTTATTTTTTTAAATGAAAAAATTGAATCGTCAATAGTGCCACTATATATGTTGTGTCCGGTCGGCTTGTCAAGCAGAAGAAAAAAAACGTGTTGCAGTGCTGCAAGTCAACTGCCTCTAACTTAACTATAGCCAGTCAAACGTTAGCATGGCAACTGGAGATGCAGGAGACCCATCGACAGAACTTGAACCCCCTCCTGTTTCACCGAAGTTGCTAGTGTTGAAGTATTTTGGCTTTCCAGTGAGTTATGTTGACAATTTTTGCGTTGTTGACAAAAAAGCCAGTTTGCAAGCTCTGCTACATATACCGTATTTTGTGTGTTTACCATTGCACGTTAGCCTAGCAGCTAGCAGAGTTTCCTTCTGCTTATAGCTTAATTCCGACAAAACTGCATGTTGAATTTCAGCCTGAATGCATGTTTTGTAGCCTAAACAGAGCAGCTTGTATTGGTTATATTAGAGAGAGCAGCAGTTAGAGGACTGCCGAGTTGCCCTCTTTGTCTGCTAAGACTGCTGTGCTGGCTCGATGGTGTTTTAAGCCCCCAACCTAGCTGTCAAGGCAGCGCTGTGACCGTCGTCTTCAAGGCACTTTGTCACTACCAGATGTGAGTCGCGCTTGCGTCACTTTGCGAAGAATAGCATACAAGATGCTAACGGGAGACTTCTGTAATTCAGTGTTCAGAAAAAATGGACCTAGCGTCTGCTGGCAAACTTATTTTATTTTTTTCATACATTTTTTTTCAGTTTACAATTTGACTGAAGATATACATAGTAAGTTATTGTTACATTATGTTGTTAATAAATGTTTTACATTTGACAATGTAGTGTGGTACTGCGCAACAAAGGTCAGATATTATATTGCATAAAAGTCTAGTCTAAAAATGGCATAGCAACCTGTGCTTTAAAAAATAATTAAAAAAATTGGGAACCCTAACCAAACCGAATAATCGAAAATGTAATCGAATTGCGGATTTGGAGAATTGTGACACCCGTAGCATTTAGTGATCGCTAAAGGTGGAGTCTACGAGTCTGGAGAAAGATTGATGATATTTGAACTCAACACCCAAACAAATGCACCCCTCCGTTCAGTGCTCCGTCAGATCTACCATCCCTCTCGCTCCCACTGCCTTACTCTTTATACATCCATGAACGAACACACTTTTTTTTTCTCCAGCGCACCCACATCCAACAGTAGGGCTGGGCAGTATAGAAAAAATCAAATATCACGATATTCTTACAATATTGTATGGTTGACTATTGGTGCTTTGACAAAATGTTATTTACACAATGAGATTTTTGATAAATGATTTAATGACTTCAATCAAATGATTTAATGACTTTGTGGGTACCATATTACGATATTATGAAATATCCAAAATCTAATACAATATCTAGTCTCATATCGCAATATCGATACAGCGTGGATATATTGCCCAACCCTGCACAACAGACAGCTAGCGGACTGCGAGGAGACACACTGACTTAAATTCAGTGTATTGTATTAGAATCACAAACTCCACCTTTCAGTTTTCCATTTATCTTATCTTTTTTAAGATGATTTTTTTGGGCTTTTTTTGCCAGCTGTAGATGGGAAAGGGGAACAGAGGGGGACAACATGCAGGAATGAGCTGCGGGTTTGAATTGAACCCAGGCCACTGGTAAGGACTAGACCTGCACGATATTGGAAAAATCTTTCATTGCGATATTTTTTTCCCCTGCAATATATACTGCGATATAAAAAAAGAAAAAGTAATTTTTAATAGATGACATAAATAGCTCTGTTTGGAAATAATAAATCATTCTCGACTATTGCGGTGATTTTGTAGGGGAGTGCGTCTACATAGAAGATAAAAATGAAAAAGGATCTTTTATAACTTTTAATGCTTTACAAACACCAAAGCAGGTAAGCGCTGTGACTAACGTTACTCTTAAGTGATTTTGGAGAGGGGCATTAGGTAGAAATATGCTGGTTGACTAGCATGACACCATTATATTCATATAATAATCAATCCAGGCTAACGTGAGTGACAGTGACTGCATGTTGCTTCCGCTAAATTCCAGGTTGTGGTCGACTAGCGGGGCCAGCTAGTTAGATAAATTGATCAGACCTGCATGTCACGCGCACTAGTAACAAACTCTGTGTAAGAACAATTAAATCAGTGGAAATAACGTTAGATCAGACACGGACTTCTGTAGTAGATTGGTGTTACGTTTCCAGCGTCGCGGCTTCTAACCGTAACGTTAGTTGGGACAGACGGACCCGTTGGTTCTTTAGGCTAACTATATTAGCTTTAGCCTGGCTGGTAGCAGCATTCTGCGGGAGACGTTGTGATTATGTGACATTAATCAGGTGATTTAGTTTGTATTTGCAGCGAACATAAAACACTGACTGTTGTAGCTTCACTGACTACCCATCAAAACTATGCGCATCACTGTGTCAGCTAGCTAGCTGCTAGCTACGGTACTTTTCTACACACGGAGAGCCTCACTTCCCATAACAATAACCCCTTCAGACTAACTTCACATACACACGTTGGCCACATGGCTACCTGTCTTAAAGGGGAAGGGTCGGCCGGTAATAATCACGTGAAAGGAGTACGGTGGAAGTTTACTTTTCTAACAAGCAGCAAAAAAGTTTTAGCTTCAACATCGTAACGTCCTGCGATGTGACAATCGCGCATGCGCACATCGCGATGTTGACGCTAAAACACTAGGCTCGTTCGAGATGAACGGCGCCTCGCCTGTAAAGTAGACGAAAGCAGGCGGCAGCAGCAGGGGGCGGGGAAAAAGATCTGCAGTAAATCGGACAGTTTCCATCCGATTCCAGCCGCCTTCAGACTGAACAGGAAGTGACAAAAACACTATGGTGCGATTATGATTTAATAAAATATAATCAGACCCACAGATCAGCTGGTACACACTCTCTAGTTGTTTTAATTATGACAGAGTAGCTCTCAGAATGTTCTACATGCGATCTGTTGCTGATTTTAATTAACAACAGACTGTAGATGATCCATGATCTGAACAGATTTAGTCTCTCTGACTTCTTAACATCACTATCAGCCACATAAGGTGTGTTCTGTACAGAATAAGTCTTTAAATCAGACAAATAGCAACTAAAATCCCTCCGATTAAAAAAACAATAAAACGTTTATATCAAACGTCATCATGTTGTAAACCAATCAGCTGTTAAATCAGCTGAGAAGCCGGCGTTTCCCAGCATGCTCTGGGTCCGCCTGGCTCTTGCAGTCGGTGAAAAGCAACTGCGCTGCCTGCGTCTCAGAACTGCGGCCGCCTTGCTGTCGTGAGATTTCTGTTGCCCACGTGTGCATGACGTCAGAGGAAGTCGGGATCAAGTCGGACACAAATCTAACCGGCATGCAACGGGCGCCGATCGCCGGTGATTGATTCTGCGCAGACCTGGCTCATCTCGAACGAGCCTATTATCATTCAGCCCAACTAAGGACTGAGCCTTGGTACTTACAGGGCGCCCCTGATAATATTATAATTTGACAGACATGATATTATAAAGACAAATATATTAGTTTTATTTGGGCTGCAATTACATAGCATATATCCCCCTTTTTAAGTTAGTACTTTACATTTGGCTTCTTTGCATTCTTTGCATCAGCTGAGTCAGAAACAGATGACAAATACACACATGTATAGCTTTGAGAAAAATGAGTCCAGAATCAATAGCTTGCTCATACATGAGTACTTTTGTATGCAAATTATTTTCGGTAAAATAAGCTATTGTTTGTTAGTTAAACTGGGGCAGTAATAAGTGGAGAGCCACACTCAGCTAGCATGTGTCATCGTCCTAGATGTCAGAGGAAAACGGGGCAAAGAAGCAGCTAAGTGGATCCTTCTCTCTGATCTAGTCAGCCTTTGATCTATTTCTGGTGGGTGCTGGTGGTAGAAGTAGAGGGATTTGCTCCTAAAATGAGTGTCATCAAGCCATTGCAAACCATTTTCTGTGATCTTTTCCTACTTCTCTGCACTATCAAACTATTTTCTGCCCTCACCTGTCACCTATTTATTTACCACAACAAAGGCATCCTCTGACCCATGAGCGCCTGATTAGGGTTTCCCTTTTAAGTCACTTTAATGTCTCATTCAATTCTTCTTTGTGGGCACAAAGATATTTATCATCATGGCAAAAAGGTGCTAAATAGCCACTTGAAGTGGGTTGATGAGAATCTAATTAAGATTAAACGTTATCCTCTTGTAAGTAACTAAATCTTTAAACCCTGCCTTTCAGTCAGACCAAATCATTCAAATGCCCGTTTGTTCAATGTGTTCCTGTGTGCTGTCCCAGTCCAGAGAGAACCATTTAATAAATATTTAAACGGGACACAATGCAATAACAGGCTCTTAAAACCCAATTTGTTTCTATTTCCCGGCTTTTGATGAGATAGCTGATTTGGTTACACAGTCATCCGATCATTATTTTCTATTCAATGTCGTACCCCGTCTTTGGGCTGCCCACAGCCCCTTTATGGCAATGTCTGTAATACTGAACAAATTGGTACCTAATATCTGTGTGTTTGTGTTTGTGTGTGTGTGTGTGTGTGTGTGTGTGTGTGTGTGTGTGTGTGTGTGTGTGTGTGTGTGTGTGTGTGTGTGTGTGTGTGTGTGTGTGTGTGTGTGTGTGTGTGTTAATTAATAATGTAGTGTGTTTTGAATGACGAAGCCCTGCGTTTCCCTGGGAAGTAACTTGTTCCTTTTATGAATATTTCATTATAGTATCTAATTAATCCAGTCAGTCCAGGCAATCATAACTAACTAAAAGCCCCCTTGCTGCTCTGGTGTAAGGCAGCTGGGCTTAAATCTTTTCTAACCTGATTACTGGTGATGCTGATGGACTCAGATTTGTGATGAGCTAATGTTGTTCATTGGATTGAATGATTGATGTCAGTCAGCTTGTTAGTTGGGAAGACATATGCCGACTACAACAGAGAGTGACAGATGCCAAACAGAGGGCTGTCACATGAGAAACCTTTTGTGTGTTTTATAGAGCAGAGCGCTTTTAAGTGCCGCCCCCACCGGGGATTTGTATTTCGTGAAAGGTGCCTACTTGTCAATTTCGTCTGCTTGCAAACAACAGAAAAATGTCTAAAAGCTGCTGTGTGATGATACTAACAGGGTAAATAACCCATAACTGGATCCCATAGTCGCATTGTTCCTGCTGATTCATCATATCTGTATTCACTTTTGTCACCATAAAAGCTTAGTTTTTTGGGTTGGCAGCTTATAAAAAACATATAGGTTATTTACCCTACCCCACCACACAGCAGCTTTTAGGCATTTTTCTATTTGCTAGCAGAGGAAATTGACAAGGAGGCACCTTCACTCAATACAAGTCAATGGAGAGTGGAGAATTGTCTTCCCCCCGCCCCCAATTGGCTTTCAGAGTATGACTCAATGTGCTCTGTCTCTATGCTTGCAGTTATACCGTGCATATTTATTGGATATGCAGTTCTGTTACTTTGAACTTCATTCCGTGTCTCCTACTCATTTTTTGTCTGGGATTTTTTTTTCCTGGCCTTTCCACTCAGACCTGTCATCAACTCATACACTACAGCAACAGCTGTGTCCGTACTGGACTTGTTCAGCCAGTACTGCTCTGTGTCTGTAAGCTCAGTCGAGTGCAAAGACATACCCATACATGTAAGTGACATACAGTATATTGACTTGACAAAGTTTCGATTGATGAGGAGGTGGCGCATCGTGATGCATCTGGATATCGAATCAATTTGAATCGTTTGCGGGATAATTGTAATAGAATGGTGAGACCAGTGGAGAGTCACACTCCTATGTCCCACACAGTTATACTGTCTCTATATAGTGTTTTATATATTTTTTATGAGATTATTTATTTTTTTTGGCATTTTAGGCCTTTAATGACAGGACAGCTGAAGACATAAAAGGGGAAAGAGAGGGGAAATGACATGCAGCAAAGGGCCGCATGTCGGAGTCAAACCACGGCCCGTCGGGGAATAAACCTCCTATATATGGGCACTCGCTCTACCAACTGAGCTATCCAGGTGCCAAGCATACATGTGTTTTACGACTTTATCACCCAAATGCCTATTAATGTCATACGTAACACAAATAATTTAGTTGTGTGTGTGTGTGTGTGTGTGTGTGTGTGTGTGTGTGTGTGTGTGTGTGTGTGGGGAAGTATGATTACATATCAACACTCAACAAGTGAGTGAATTGGGAGTGGTAGGGTGGTTGTTCTCCTCGTGAGCGTTAATCGTGATTTAGCAGATTAAGGAAGTCACACTTCCCTGGATGATCCCCATGTGCTTTGGCCACCATTGATACTAAGAAAATGCCACCAGCATACAACCAGGCAGTCCTTCCTACCACAGACTGCATTTTACCTCTCACCTAATGTACATGCCGCACAAGTTGAGTGGTGAAATCATATAAACACACATCTTGTGTTTTTGAAGTGACAGAAGCATGCTGCTTGTTAACCTCTGTCTGGCTGACATACACAGTGACTCATGCAGCCAAAGGCAACCAACTGGCCTCAAATGTGGCCACATTGCGACGTTTCTAACGTCACTAAACCTGAAAGTATGCAGTCCTTCTGTCAAGATAAGTCAGTCTGTGTATTTTTGCATGTATAGCACATAATGTATGGGCTTGTTTTAGTTTTTAAAGATTTTACTGCACATGAAATGGCCTAATCTCTCTGTAGTGATCTTCTGCACCAGGCCACACCAGAGAGAGAGAGAGAGAGAGAGAGAGAGAGAGAGAGAGAGAGAGAGAGAGAGAGAGAGAGAGAGAGAGAGAGAGAGGGTTGTACAAAAACCAGCAGTAACCTTTGAAGTAATTAACAGATTTAACAGATTACACTGCAAAAGAGTCTTTCTCTCTCTGTACTGCTTGTAACAAAGGTTTTGTGTGTTATTTTAAAATGGCCATAGAGGGCATACACATACATTTTACTAAGCAGTCTTAATTCCGACTGTAAATCCAAATATTGACAAAAACAAAATACATCTTAAAATAACCGAGCAGTGTTCTAAAAATGACTTGTGTGTGTGCTGCTATTTGATGAATGAACTCCTTGTGTCCCTTTTGCTGCAGTGGGCATGTTTCGTTCTTTATCTTTAGTTTTCTTTCTCCTATATCTCCTACCCTCTTTTCCCTATTAGTAGCTTTCTTTATCACCTCCTTGTTTTTGTTCATACTAGGGGTAGTTTTGCTGTGGAAGGAGATATGTGGGACCACTTTTACAATGATCAGTATTGATTATCCTCAGAAGCTTGCTGGAGGGGTGGGGGTTTGGTAACCGGGGACAGCAAAAGAAAGACATTTATTCTGTTGCTAAGAGACAGTAACTGGCATGGTACTGGGGAGTGACGTGGCTACGGGTAATGGAATGACAGCACCTGTCTGCTCAGGCTAATCAGGAGTGAGTTTTCAGCTGTCACACTTGTTGATCAAATAATTTTGTTGGCTGAGGAATGTATACTATTACTAGCCTATTCTTTAATTATTTTTTATTTATTTATTATTATTACTACTACTACTGTATTGCGGGACAATTATGTATTCTGGCTTTCACATACAGTGGTATATTGATGAAAGGAGCTTTACACTACTGAATTTGCATTCAGACTGTTGTCACAGATTAATCCCTGGAGGTAATCGTTCAATGACTACAACTGTAGTTGTATGTTTCATAAACATCACTGCAGAACCACAGAATTCAATAGAAAACAGTTACATTAAATAAAGTGACAAAATTAAGTTTCAGTTTAGTTTAGCCAAGTAAATCATGATTGAATGAGGGTTGTCAACCCAGCTCATATACACACATACCCATTCAGATTGAGTACAAATGTGAATTTAACCTGCGTGTTGCCTGCATGTTGAATGAAAGGGGTATAGTAATATATGAAGACCTATGACCTAAATGAACTGGCAAGACACTTAGGAACCTTTTGATGCATCAGGCTCGTTGTGTTTTGCATTGAGTACAATTCTGCAACACACAAAGGGGCCTCACAAGGCTCTTGATTCACACTCCCTTACTGCCCTGAGCTGCTTTGCTTTTCTGTGCCCGCTTTTATCTGGATCTTCGTGGCTGGAAGCTGTCCATAATACATGTACTTTTGCTTAAGACCACTTAAGTATACTAGTTGGTTCTTTGCTTTTGTCTTTGCATTTGCATCACCCTTATCCAGACAGTATCACACTGGCAGCTTGAGGGTAAAATGGCCTCCCTTTGTGTGTATTGGCTATGTGCATACTGAATATGTTGGGGTCAGGTCTCTGTCTCTCTCTCACATGCACACAAAGGCCTTCTTATTTAGACCCTCATGAACTCTATTAGGATTTATTACCTCAGCTTTGTCCCCAGTGAACACGTCTGGCCTGTGTTCCAGATTGGGTGCAAACTGAAGGAATGGAGAGGGGAAGGAAGGTAACAGTTTGATTCAAAGGAGTGTTACTGATGTTACACAGACATGCATTGTGGAGTGCTGAGAGACGGTATTGATTTAGGTGTCCAAATGGTGAGATATTTATTAATTTTCAGCCTAAATGTAAGATAGAATTAATTTTGTTTATACATTTGCCCACATAATACATTTAGTGTGTGTGTGTGTGTGTGTGTGTGTGTGTGTGTGTGAGAGAGTGTGTGAGAGTGTGTGAGAGTGTGTGAGAGTGTGAGTGTGACTGGAGCCTTGTTGGCATTGCAGTGAGCCCTCTGCCTGTGTCCAGACTAGGGGTGCATGATATATCGACTCAGTGTTGTTATCGCAATATCATGTTGCGCAATATTATATCGAAAGTGTTGCAATAAGTATGCATTAGTTTGTTTATTTTGTGGAGTGATGCGTCCCGTTCGTTGACTGTGTGTCTTAGTTGTGTTTGATTTAGAGACCGCTTGAGATGCTATAATGATCATGTTTGATTGGCCAGTTAGTGGGCCACTTGCAAATGTTAGTGCATGTCAGCACACGGCTCCACTACGTGACAAACACTATGGAGCGTACAACGTGAGTGTGCATATTTGGACAGAGTGACCGTGTAAGTGAAGACATAGATAAAGACAGACGATGTGCACCAACAACAAATAAGTCTTAAGTCATAATATTCATGTAAAATATCACTACGTTCGTAATCAGTTGCTATACTTTATAGGCCTGTTCTTCTGCCTCCCAGCCTGCCTGCTTGCTTTGCTGTGGACCTCCTGTCGGGATCTTAATTGGTCCTCAGTGATGTTAGATCACAACCAGCAAATAAGGGCTGTCCGTCAATAAATATGCTCACTACATTATGAATAAGATCTGAATTCAGTTTGTGTGGTGACAAAGACAATTAGGATCATTCTTGAGATGGAAGACCAATTATGTGTCTATAATCTGCTTCATGTTATAAAAGTTACTGATTTCACACAGTAAAACATGTTTTTTTATGTATGTTTCGTATGTTCACATTTATACAGGTTCAGTCTGGTGAATGTGTCATTTGCATCCATGATCTCATCAATGCTCGTCACAACTTTCTTACACCACAGTGTTTCCCACACATAAACTAATTTGTGGCGGTGCGCCACACAATCAACACCGGCAGCCACACATTGCGTTTCGTAATTGTATTTGTTTTAATGCTTTTTAAAACCTGTATTCATTCAGCTGCATTTTCTTTCCCTATTCTCCTCCGTCTCTGTCACTCTACACACACATACACAGCCCCTCGCTTCCGCCAACATTGCATCTGTTTCCATGGAAACAGTGTTGCCAACTTAGCGACTTTGTCGCTAGATTTAGCAACTTTTCAAACCCCCTCAGCGACTTTTTTTTCACAAAAGCGACTAGCGACAAATCTTGCGACTTTCTGTAGAAAAGACAGCAACTTTCTGTTAAAAGGTCGGCAGTATTTTCCAGCGAGCATGCGAGGGATTTCTCTCTTGTGGCCGCCAAAACACTCTCTCTAAATCTGTTTTGTGAGGAGCAGCCCCTCCCTTCTCTCCTCATGTGTAGCACCACTGCACACAGTGCGCAGGCAGGTAGAAAGGGGAGAAGGTAGGAGAGACAGCGGGACGCAACGGGAGAAAGACGCAGCTGAGCTGACCTGCAAGCCTTCTTTGAGAATTCTTTATTGATCTTTTTACCTCCCTTTTGTAGATTTTTTTTTTTTCTTTTTTACTTCAAAGATAGGCTACTTAAGCAATAATTATAAATTAAATTAAAATTCCTGTAATAAATATGTGATTATTTGTCTAAAGATTTCTATTTCTTTCTATCTGCCTTGCTGATACAACCACTAAGCTTTATGCAAAGGATTGCATACTGATGTCACAATCATCCCCCCCCGCAAAAGCGTATGGCCATTGAAATGGGCAAATGCTAGACCTCACTGACTCTTTACACCTGCGTTTATACACATCCGAAAAGTTGATGTGGATGTGATATCACTATGTCCGCTGGAACCAATTCCCTGCAACTCCTCTAATGTTTCTTTGCACTTCTTTCCCTCTCTTCTACATCCCTCCATGTCCACTGTCTTCCTCAGGTCATGGAAAGTGTTTGCCCTTGTTAGAAGTACCATCTTAGACACAGCCAACGTGTGTGCAGCGGTTGGAGGGTGCATAGCCTAAGTCAGCTGGTGGTCATGTGTGAAGCTCTGGTCTGATGCCCACCCTGCCCTCAGCGCTGGCCATGGACGGGGAGAACTACCTGCATCCAGAAGGCCCTCAGCTGGACAGCAGCTTGTTCTCTGTGGCCACCCCTAACATGGAGGTATGCTATGGGATTTCATTTGCATTTATTTAGATGCTATATGCATTTTCAATTAATTAATCAATATTATTACTATATCTGTGTCTAAAACATTGGAAAAGCTAGAGCAGATAATAAATAACTAACACTCAAAAAGCTTAAAAACAAAACTTGTCTAGTCCACTGGGGACCAACTGCAATCATTAGATGTGAGACAAGTTATTTAGTTAGTTTTGATTCTCACATTGATTTCACATTTACGGCTTGGGTGCTGCACCTAAGCCTTATAATTGTAGGGAAAATCCTGTAAATGCAAATCAAATGCTTTACTCACTTTTATGTTATGTCAGATACATGTCTTATAATAAACTTAAATTTCACCTTTTGCTCTAATAGGATATGTGTAGTATTTTGTTTAAAATATTACATAATTTTCTAAGTAGTGCTAGGCATCAATCCCAAAAGACTGCGTAAAATGTATGTAAGAACAATGCATTCTTACTTTGAAGTGACATACTGACAAAGTTTGAACGTATTGGCAGTTTTCTTTTCACTTTCCTCACCATGTTATACTGTCTCCAGTGTCATGGGTCAAGATACTTCAGCTCTACCTAAAAATACAGGTTGAAACAATGCCAGTAGTAGTTATCTACAAGTGTGTGGGAAAGGAAGTGATCCTACTTGTGGTAAGCACTGCCATTCAACTGCTTAGCTTAGCATTGTTTTTTTTTGTTTTTTTGCAATTCCCATGTAGGAGGCCAATAAGCAAATGAAAAAAAAATTTCCATTCACCTCCACTATGGGGTAGCGACAGGAATTCAAAAGAATTTCCCAAAACCTCCGCTCATAAAATCAAAACTATCTGCCTGTCTAGATATCATTAAGGATATGTACTGAAAATATGGCTGAACTGTTTAAAGGCAACACTAAAATAAAATTTCATTTATCACTGAAGGGATGAACACATAAAGCCTGCTATTTTTTTAACATTATGTCAACAAAAAGAAGAAGCTCTACTGCTCTTAAGATGTTCAGTGTTATATTTCTGTTTTTTTTGGTAACATGACAGATTTTCATTTTGTTCTTTTTTAGAATTCAATATATGCCTCTGGTTCATGGGGACCCTATTCTCAGCAGGCTGGATACAGCATACCCTGCCCTATGCAATCTGGAAACCAGTAAGTAAATATAAACTCACACACACTTTTGACAATATCATGCATAATCAGAAGTTGAGAATGGCAGGATATCGGCTGAAAACATGACCAGTGAAGTGAACAGTAAGTTTGAAGTAACTTTTGACACCAGTTCATACATGGTGCCCGAGAACTTTCCATAACACATTTCCAGTGCTCACAACAGGCATTGGCTTTTATATTGAGGGCTACAAACTGTTGATATTGGGCAATAACTAAGTTTCCACACTTGAGCTAACAAAAGCCTCATAAGCTCTGGACTCTCAAGCGTTACAGTTATATGTAGATATTATGAGTGCAAGGTTTGTTACTTTTAGTTAATTGTGTGTAAATTTGATGCATTATGTGAGACAGCCACAACCTCATGGCAAACAAACACACGGTGAACATTATATGGGACATATACTATAAATTCAGAGTTGTGTATTCTGTGAAAGTAAGTCTTTTCCATAGGTGTAATAAGTAGATATAAAAGGCACTAGGTTTATATTTATGTTCAGAAATGTTCAAATAGAATTATAACTGCGTGTTTAAGTGCTTGAACTGGAATGTGAGGGATGCTGCTTCACAATAAAATTGAGGCCAAGTTTTAAAGTCTTTGATCTTATGTTGATTGACTATTAATAATTACATATTACTGTATCCCATTATTGCATTCCTGTCACTTGACCTAACACAATTGGGACAATATCTCACTTTTAACCAGACACGAGACCACACATTCACGTCATTGGGGATGGTCTCCTTTATCAGACCTCCTTAATTTCCTGTAGCGGCTGGCCTGGAGAAGGCCTTACTAGGGGGTTAATCTCAACATCTAGCATTCTCTGTTTTAATGACCTCACCGCTCAATGAGAGATGTTTGTCTCTTTGCTCCCACACAAGGTGTGTGTGTGTGTGTGTGTGTGTGTGTGTGTGTGTGTGTGTGTGTGTGTGTGTGTGTGTGTGTGTGTGTGTGTGTGTGGGGGCTGTGTGTCTGTGTGGGGCTGTGCAACATCTTGTCTTGTAGTATAAGCAGCATGTCAACAGCAGTCCTTCTCTGTTTCTACATTGCATCCGCTGAACCACAGGATTGCTGTGCACTTGGAATACCTTTTTTTGACAACGATCACAGCCCAAAACACTATCAATGTAGTTAAAAGATGCAGCTGAGCCATCTAGCTATCTGAATTGGTCATTTTCATACAGAGCTTTGGTTCAACATGCTTAGTTGCTAGTCTGACTTTTGCTTGGCTTTTGTAAATGGGTGTTTCTATTAGAGATGGATTTCATTTCTAATAATAACTTAATAAAACAAGAGACAGGACACTAGTATGTAGGCAAAAGAGAGAGACTAAACCAAAACTGCTGTCATGTACTTTTAGTGTGTAGCAGGTGTCTGCTAACAGCAAAGTACAGGTATTACCTGTAATAGCAATCTCATATTAATGGTCATATGTTTTCTGTATAAAAATGTTTGCCTGTTGGCTGCGCAGTAACTGTGAACTAAGTATCACAGTTATCAGAAAGCCCTACCATGATAACCATCAGTATCTTAAAACCTGTTAACCCTCCTGTTGTCCTAGGGTCAAATTTGACCCCTTTAAAAAAAATGTCTATCTGAAATATGGGTTTCTTTTTAACCAAATTACCACAAAAATTGGGTTGGATTCCATACACCGCTCTTTGCAAATACAATTGATCACTTTCATTCTTCTGATCTTAACTGTTAGTCAAAATAATTCATAATTTCTGCTTTTTAACTCAAATATTAGGTATAATTCTATATAAATGAGGGTTATTGACCATGAATTCCAACAAGTGGTGGTAAGGTGGTGTTAGTGAAAACTAAAAAAAAGTCTGAAAAAGGGATGAGAATGTCAAATTTTTGTCAGTTTTTGACTCGGGAGGACAACACAAGGGTTAACATGGGCGCTGGGGTGGCTCACCTGGTATAGCACTCTGGCCTGTGGCCCTTTGCTGCGTGTTGTTCCCGCCCATCTCCTCTTTTGCGTCATCGGCTGTCGTGTGAATAAAGGCCTAAAACGCCCAAAAATCTTTAAAAAAAAAACCTGAACCTAACTGTGAACACCAACATGGTATTATTTTTACTAATGCTGTTAAGAATAAGCAATGTGTGGATTGATTTTTAAGATTCATGTGGGTGTGTATATCTGTTTTGTGATTCAATAGATACAACTTATTTTAAAGACAAGATTTCATGTTATTTGAGTAAACTCAAATGACTTAGAATTACCTGTGTCATAGTCACACTCAACTCAGGAAGTGTATGTTCAACTAGTAGTGTTGTGTATTGTTATTGCTGTCGTGCAGCAGATGACGTGAGAGCACGGTCTGTTGGTTTCAGGTTCACTCAAAGGAGAATTTTCTGACATCACTCTCTGTCTCACAATGTACACATATGCTCTGTATGTGTGTCTGTGGTTTAGAACAAGATTAGTGGGATTGACCTTGTGACTTGATTATTGTGTTGTAAATGCCCTGATCTAGCAAGAGAAATGTCCTGTGGTTTGAAGAGGTTTTAATTCAGCATTATTCTCTGCCAGTAAATGTTTTGTCCCAGAGCAACCAGGCATGTTCTTTAAACAAAGGACCGGGACTGTAATCAGGAGATAACTCTTTGTAACCATTTTTGCTGCATCACTTCAAACTGTTTTTTTTTTTTCGGTTCTGCTCTCAGTTTGACCAAGTAAACAGGATCGAGGTTTTAAAGCTCCAGCTTTTGCGTCGCTTCCTAGTCACGTTTCCTTCACTCAGTATTTCTGCTATTCAGCTAGGCTCTTTTTCACTTGACTCTACAATTGCGCTTCTTTTCTTCCATGATCTACAGGCTGCTGTTTAGTACGACTGACATGCACTATACAGTCATGATGTTATTAAACTTTAAAGCCTGTAGTTGGCTTTCCCCATAGATGCATGTATGGCCATTGAGAATAAGTACCTTGATCACATGGCACCAGTGAGGGGAAAAAACGTGAATGGGCCGGTGCTCTGTTTGCACTCATTGATGCACTGACTGACATACTCACTCACCGCTGCACAACTATTCTTATGAGTAGTGGTAAAATTGTCACTGGGACTCTGCCTCTGTAGAGTTAGTAGAACAGGTCTATTCTAGGCCATAACACTGGAGTTTAAAGAGCATAGATGTCATAACAGCAACTCCTGTACAACATAATGCAATCCAATACACTAACCCGTTTAGAAGGTAGTATTCCTTTTTTAATATAACAATGTTTGGTTTTTGTTAGGCTGCATCAATCCAACTTTTTCAGTCCTGATACCGATACCGGGGTTTTGGGTATTAGCCGATACCGATCCAATACAAGCGTTGTTTTAATGGGTTGTATGCCTCATTGTGCTGAAGTGGGATTATTCTTTTTATGTGTAAAACAACATCAGGACTTGACTTGAACATTGCTTTCCTAACTTTGTAAAACAAAATGTAACAAATAAATATATGGATATAAATTTACTAAAACTGGTGGTTTCTTTTGCAATCCACCCCCTGCAGCTTTAATCCAATGTTTGAGATGAGTCTGAAAAGTGTAATATGTAGGGCACTCCATTATTGCACATGGTAGGCTATCCCAATGTTTATTAGTATTGGATCAGTGCATCCCGTTTTTGTTGACATAGGGCTCTATTTCAGTGTTGGCACACAGTGATGAGCGCCGCTCTGTACTGGTGAACAGTCATTTTCCTGCCACAGTGAGAGGAGGGACACAGAGGGTGTACCGTTGTCTGTCAAACAGCACACTGTAATCTTGGTCAAGGATAACTGTGTCTTGCCTGCATGCATAGAACATTCTCAACATCCCCTTGGACTTCCATTTGGGGGCTTCAATTGATGATGTGCTCTGTCAAGCAACAATCACGTGCGGTAGATCCTGCTTAAATTTTGTGGAACCAGCACCAAACTATGGCAAAATACCACAGAAACATCCCTGCCTATGTAACCATCAAACTTAGTTGCCAATTATGATTAAGCCAGGATTTCCCAGTTATCCTGTCTTTATCCCCCATGTTGTCCTTGGGCCAAATTGACCCGTTTTCAGTTTAAATTTTTTTTTGATGAAAATGTCATTAAACATTAAAAATATCAAAAACCTTTGGGGAAAAAAACAACCACCAAAAACATTAAAAAAAGAAGAAAAAAAAAAAGCACCCACAACATTGAAAAAGTGACTAATGTGGGAAAATTTGATACTAATGTTGAAAAAACGCTTTGTTTTTTCATGGTTGACGGGTAGACAACACATTTAGCCTATGTAGTTTTGATTACATGTATTGTGGAAAAATGTAATTATAAAACATAATGTTGCAGATAAATAAAATTCAAGTGCACTAGTTACAGAGACTTTAACAAAGAAAACTATTATTAAACTAGTATTGGGTTTCTTTCCTTTTTAGTGTAAACTATTCTAAACGGCACTACACTTAGTTTAAGTCCTTGCCACCCAAGATGCAGAGAACAGCAAAAACTTATCTCTTTTTAGTTAAGGAACAGACACTGTACTGAAAATACTTTCAGTATTAGGAAAAGATGCACAGGTATGTTTCAAAACAATTTCATTCCTGAAGCCTAATGTCACACACACACACACACACACACACACACACACACACACACACACGGCTGTATGTTCCGCGGGGAAGTACAACGTCTGCAAACACCGGCTGCCAAGATTCCAATCGGCCATTATAAAGTGCATTGTCAGGCTGATGAAAGGCTCCATGGTACTGCTCGATCACAGGTAGCGGCTTACATCCAAACCAAGTCCAAATGATGGATATTACACCGGTCTTTTTCACCAGCAGACGATGTTGCGTTACAGTCGTGGATGTATTAAGAGAATGGATGCAGCTCGTGGCTCTAAATTTCGTGGGTAGATTGCCTCTTTAACGTTCATTATTGCGATAGTGCAATACAATTAAAATCTCTATCGTAGGCCAATTTTTTATTGTTTCTATCACCCAATACTAGTTTCATTTCATCATCATCTTAATTTTTTAAAAGATATTTTTTGGGCATTTTCAGCCCTTATTTCTGACAGGACAGCTGAAGACACGGAAGGGGAGAGAGAGGGGGGGAATGACATGCAGCAAAGGGCCGCAGGTTGGAGTCAAACCCGGGCCCGCTGCGTCGAGGAGCAAACCTCCACATATGTGGACGGCCGCTCCACCAACTGAGCTAACTGACTGCCCCACTTCATCATACTTCTATAAGAAGCTGCGACTCGCCCTGTGCAAGTATGCACAATGCGTATTCTCCATTTCAGCATCAGTGACTCTGTGATCGACCTTACGGTCTGTTAAAGAAAGCCGGCAACGCACAACTATCCAAATTACTTCAGCCTGACCAACCTAGTCGCACCTCTTCCGCCTGGCTTGGCCGTCATGAAACACACACAGTCAGGATGCACTAGGTCAAGGCTCGCTTCATCAGTTGTCCTGGATTTAAAAATGCTGCTTTTGTGAAATAGACTCCTGGTCTGGACAAGAGTTTATCCTCATACAGTATATGTCACTGTCCACTACTTACAGGCTGCATTGTACATGCAAAAAACAAATGTATGGTGTAATGCAGTAAAAGGCTCTACACTGTTATGTTAATGAACTACCTAAAATATGTTGGGTTTTCCTGTTCTCTTATTGCATTTATATTTCTAAACAATTTAAAGAGGGAAAATAAGGCCCACTGTTTTGAATCTTTTTTGCAAACAACAGTAACAGTTGTGGTGAGATGGTTCGGTCTGTCCCACACGGCGGAGTCTGTGTGTTTTACTTTTGCTGAAGAATGAGAAACGGACCACAAATCTGCTTCTGTTTTTTATATCTTTTATTTCTGACTGTTTATAACCGACTCTCAAATAATCAATCACGAAGGCTCAGATTGTGTGCTGTTAGTATTTAAGGTTAACATTGTTCTGTCAAATAGGTTTTTATTATATTACGAACCGAACATTATACATCACAAATTTGCAGAAAATAACATCAGTTATTCAGTCTCCGCCATTTTCTTTTTGATGCAATGAGGCTGTGCAATTGAGGTGATATTTTCGATCTCCTCACTCCAAAAAATTTGGTTTGACCTGCTGTCTATCTTCTCTCCATCATTCACTGTTGAAACTGCCCGCAGACTGAAGGGTTTCCCTGTGCTGTAAGTCAAAGTTCACTTACTGCACACTATTGATAGCATTAGAGTAAGATGTCATGATTGGGTTGGCTGTAAGGAAGAGTTCTTCCAAGGATTCTTAGAAGTTGGTTATCGTTTCATTGTTTACTGCTTCTGGTTAAATAAAGAAATGTTGTATTGTGGAAGTAACATTATAATGTTGATTATCATTTTGATTGTGTTTACTTACAGTGAATTTTATGGAACTTTTGATGACTACTGTGGAATTCTGTTTAACTTGCATAAGATGTCTGCTTAATTGAAGGACAATATAGCTATTCTACGTATGAAAATGAAAAGAGTGATCCTTGGTTGAAACCTATCTACTTGTTTGTTGCTCCTTTCTAAATTACAAGAAATATATTGCTTTAATACGGTTTGTCCTTCTTTGCCTGAACAGTACTTGCATTAATGCATTATCCCTGCTAATTTGGGCATTATTTTTTTGAGGTTTTACTGCACTTGATGTGTTGGAGTGTGTTGAAAGGATGTTGCTTAGATTATAGTTTAAGATTTATTGTTGGTCGTAGGCTTTACGCCTGTGCTGTAACCTACTTAAGTGGCATACGCCGTTGTGAGGATTTACAGTGGTGCTCTGCTGTGTCTGCTTTGTTTTAGTGTATCTCCTTTGGTGAATAGCAGAGCCAGTACGTAGGTTGGTGTGTGCATGGGGAGTAAGTAGTACAGCTACTGAGGGAGTGATGGGGGTTAGCTCCGGAGCAAGTACCGATTCCGGTGGTGGAGACAGAGAAACAAAGTGTCTCTCTGACCACAGTCAGAAAGCCGTAGCAGGAAAAGTTAACCCTCTCCTTGATTCCATGTTGTTCACGGAGAAGGAACAGCCGGAAATTAGTAGGAGGAATTACAACACTACCAAGGCACGGGCAAGTGAACCAATCACAGTTGTGCTGTCTCTGTTGCTGCAACCAAAAGTTAAGTTTCTGGGGAGTTGCTACGATGTGGGTTACGGCGTGGGGTTAGTATCTAGGCATACCTCTGTACGCACCTACAACGTAGTAGATTCAACGCAGAGCTGTTAAAAGAGCTTAAGTGTGTTTTGAAGAACAGCACTCCCATTAAATTGCAACATAAAAGTTATTATGGTGTTTGAAACATACAGGAGTTCCAACACTTGAGTTCCCTCTGTTACGAAGTTGTCCACAAATAAAGCAGTTGTCTATATGTAAAAAAATTATAAATAACAGGATCTTTTGTTAAGTGTCTAAAAAGGACATTGTTACATGCCTGGCTAGTAAGTTTTTAGCCTCAAATAAGAGATTGTGAAAATATTATAATCTGCATACAGCTACAGGTTGTGTGGTATGGGAAGGCAAACTGTCAATCAGTCAGCTCCTTTGGCCGAGAGCCCTGAACCAGCTTTGTATTGTTGGAAAGCAGCTAATGCCAGCTTGGGTTGGGCGGTAGGACGGTGTACCGCGGGATCTTAAAATAGCAACGTATCAGTTTCCATACCGTCATTAAAAAAATGCAATGTATTTATATAGGAGACAAGGATTAAATATTAAATATAATTTTTTTTAATGCCTAAAAATGCTTATGCTTGGTTGTCATCATGTGACAGTGTGGAGGAGAATAAGAGAGGGAATGATGGTAAGTCGCGCACTGAGTGACCTGGTCTCAAAGAAGAAAGCGACTTCTGCAGTTTAGCAGCGTTTAGCATCAAAATTTGGATACCGTCCAACTCTAATGCTAGCCTGCCAAGACTGCTGCTGTCATATCACCGTAGGCTGAAGGAAGGCTAGAAAGGGGATTTCCAATGTTGATGATTGTTACCATTGATAGCGCTGTGATCTTTCTGAGAACTAAACGATTATATCACTGTATGATCTCATTTTATTTCTTCTTATTAATGTCTCCCCCATATCATGATTGCAATAGCTTCCCCCCCCCCAACTTTGTTGTCCCATTTAACTTCCTATTTGCGTGATTACAGAAAACAAACCCATAGCAAACATCCCAAAAACCTGTGCATTTGTGACCACTAGTTCTTTTTAAGAGTAAAAACCCACAGAAAAAAAATTTGTTTACATCACAACCCACTGTAATGTATGGTTATCTGAAAGACCATGCTGAATTTTTGAACTCACCAAAAATAGAACATTTGAAAATGGTCATTGTTAAATATTGAGTTTTGCTGTATGTTGTTTGAAAATTCAACAAAAAAACACAAGAACCTTCTTTTCATAGACCAGATTCCATACATTGGCTACAGGCTGCTTTTTCATCTTCTTGGTGTGTTTTGAACTTAAATCAATCAGTCTCACTGACCTCTGACCGGTGAATAGCTTTGGCCAAGCTCTATCCCTCTGAGCCTGAGCGCTGGCACCTGATTGGATGAGAGGAACGTGGCAGGGTATGGTTACAGGTTTTGCTTTCATTTTGAGTATGTGTCCACCACTATCAGCGAAACTTACTTACTTAATAATGACTTGCACTAAGCAAGAAACTGAAATATCTTATATTGGGAATACAAGGCATGTGGACCTGTCTCTGATATTAACATTAGGCTCAGGGAGAATTGTTGGTATTAATGATAGTTGGACCTTTGATCCTCAAAGTGGGTAAGGGCTGTTCTTGTTCTCCATTCTTTGACTCTCTGTGTAGAGGTCAAACTCTTACTCTCTCTCTCTCTTATCTTATTTAAACCTCTTTTTGCCTGTCTGACTTGATATGTGTTTCTGTTATCCTTCTTGACAGTTGAAGTTGCTTCTTTCTTGTCTTTGAACACCTGGATTCCTCTTAGATACAGTTATTTAGAAAGATACTAGACTGTATTGCTTCACTCTGCTGGCATCAGTCCTTTCTTAGTCCTTTCCTTAAATGTTCAGATTGTTGTCAAGAAACGAAACTGAAAGTGTTTGTATGATGTGTTGGAATTGCTGAAAACATGATGTGATGCACAAGAATAGTGTAAGATGATTCTACTTATGTGTTCCAGTAACTTCAGAAAACAATCTCTTACTGTGACACCTGATCATATGAGGTTCTTTTCTATCACCATTATTAAAATATTTACTTGAAGAGGAATGTGATTAAACCTTTTTTTTGTCCTCCAGGCAATACCACTTGAACAGCAGCACTACCACCACCACTCCGGTTGTGCCCATGGACATGTACTCCGGATTCCCTGACGTGGACTTTGGCCTCAACCTCTCTAGGAATGGAGACTTCTCTCAGGTTTGTTTGAATATCCAGAATAGGCATTTGGGGGCATAAATGAAGCAGGGGTGTTAGTGTCCTCTCCCAGAAAATATTGAGCATCAAAGACTACATTTCTAGCATTCTGATGCATTTTCAGGCACAAATTCATGGTAATTTATGTCAAGGAAAACACAAAATTCTGGTGGCAGTTAACAGTACAAAATATACTATACCGTATGGCTCGCATCAGGTTTTAAAACCAACTGTGTCACGCCCTGATGTGAGTTGAGTGCAGATTTGAGTCGCGCATGCTTATATTTAAATGGTTTAAGGCATAACGTGTCACACCCGATGAGTCGAGTCAGACCCATAAAAACCTTCTCTATGCTGGAAAACAAGTGATATCTGTTGTGCATGTTGGCATATTTATATTTGCATTAAAGTAACACTGATAAATTGTAGTGCCTACAAAAGCCAATATGAAAACACTCACAACTTAAAACTGACTTAAACATAGTTGGATGTATTATAGTTTTCTAGTTTTTCTCTTGCTCTTTCCTTGTGTCCCTCTCTTACTTGCTTATCAGAGGAAAGGCCATGCCTCCCGCCTACTTCTTTCATCATGTACTCCATGTTTATTCAGCTCTGCCTAATTTACCATAGAGCAGCCTGATTAAAGGCTAGTGTTGTCTAGACGACTGCAGCAGTACCTGCCCCATTCTTGTCAAGGCATGTCATTAATAAGACACTGTAATTTAACATTCTTTTACACTTCCACACTGCACACTGTTGGGTAAACCCAGAATCTCTTTCCAGCAATGCTTGGAAAAAGTCCACAAAGTGAGATATGTTGCTAAAGACTTCTTTTTGTAACTAAATACTTTGAGTGTCTTTGGGATTATCCCCAACCCAGGCAGATAGAACTAACAAGACTTAGATGTTAATTTCGTGATACGTGGTTGCTAGACTGGGACAGCCAAGTAAATGTGCAGGCTTCAACTCCCTTATATATTTACCTCACCGTTCCAGATGATTACTATCCATCATTTACATTTTCTATTTCAGTGCACTTGTGTTTGTCTGTCCAGCCAATTCCTTATAGTTAGAATTATATGAATAGGAGCCAATTGTAATGACACAGGCCAGTGAGTTTTTAATCGGAGGCCTATTTGGGGTGAGCTGATGAGTCCCATTATGGAACCATATTAAAAAAAAAAAATGCTATAATGATGAGTTTGTCAAGAAGGGCAGTCATGGGTTACCAAGCAGACTTACAATATCCCCCTTTATCATTAGCCTGTCGTACAGTAGAGGGGGCATATCTATCTTGGTTTTTCTTGGTTCAACATGAGGCCAAAGCAGTAAAACATAAGGGATGATATTAGGTATGACATCAATTTCTAGGGAAAAGGCATTTCGTACCTTGGCGTTTTAAAGGCTTTTCACTGAATAATACAAAATGTTGGTACAGTATCAGTTATTATCACTGCTGTTCACCTGGTTTGTATGTGTCCCCCTGTCTCCTTATATATTGCTTATTCCAAGAACATGGGTGGGTTTATTTCCTGTAAATAAAATCCCTATGCATAATGTTTTTTGTGCATAGTGACAAATAATTAGATAAAGTTTTACTTTTTCTTGCAGGTTAATATATTATTGAATACATGTAATACAGCATTCACAAGACTGCAATACGATAAATTAAATGTAATACATTGTAACATTTAATTGAGGGATTTTTTTTGTCTCTGGAGGCTACAGAGGCTTACAGTGTTTGATGAAAGCTTAAGGCTGTATTTTAAAGTTTATTCAATTTGATGCTCAGCAAGGTTTACAAGTTATTGTTGTACTTTATTAACCCCTTCGTAGAAATCAAAGTTCCAAAAATCTTTGGTAACAAACTGTTGACAGTTAACAGTTTAAAGAGAAGCACAAATAGACACAAAAAACTACAGAAGTTTCACTTCATGTTTGTGTACAGGTGTGTGGATTACATGATGGAAAAATAGAAGAATGCTTGAAGTTATATGAAAATGTTTGTATTAGTATTTTGGGGGATGGGGGGTTCATTTCAAGAACAAAGACTACACACAAAGGTTTTAAAATACAAGAAAGTTATGTGTCATCCTCATCACGTGCGTTGTTGTGCTGGCATGGATTTTGTGATTCACGTGGGGTTTCCCTAGTTTTCCATGTGGCTATGGCTTTCTTCCTTTAAAATAATTCTGAAGGTTAGGGTCATGTGATACATTTTGGATCTACTCCTCTCTCTGCATATTTAGAAAGGTATGGCTTCACAGTTTAAATGAGCTCCTTCATCATTGGTGCAGTCATGAGCAGCAAGTTTGATTTCCCGGCAGTGGAGACGTGGAATGTTATGGTGCCTGAGAGAGAAGAGAGAGACGTTTTGTGCTTGTGTTGTGCTTTCTCAGCTGTTCTTTCTGGTTTTGGACACTCCCTACCATGTGAGGCATGCAGAGAAAAAATAAGTCACGGGGTCATCATGACTAATCCACCACCTCATGCTTAGACCCCTTTTTCATCCTCCATTTTTTCCCCACCATCATTATTGCATGCTGACCATGCCCATTTTCCCACTGTCAGTCTACAATCAGAAAGCAGGATTTCTTGTTTTCTTTGCACTGCTGAACCATGACAGTACTGAAGGCATTGAGGCATGTGTGTGTGGGTGAAGTTATTGATGTTATTCTTTAGTTTGTCAGGTGATAACCATGTTCATTTCAGTCATTTCCTTATTTCAATGACAGCTGTAGAGTCATTAGTGAAATCTCTTTTTCTTTTGCACAGCTTCCTGCAGTGTTACAGTTTGTTTATGCAGTTCACCAGAGCTCTGTTGGAATGTCCTGATATTGTAAGGAGCACACTGTTGGAGTATATATACGGGAAGTATGTCTCTAGATTAAGCCAAAAGTTTGTTTGTATTAGAATCAATAGACCCCATTTGAGATTTAATAGCCTTCTACTATTATTAGTCAATTACAATATGTCACTAGCTGATAACTAAAATTTAATACATGGCTACTGTACTATGATGTGGATAAAGTTGGCATCTCACATTTTTAGTAAGATTTGGCCCAATGGCACCAGTAAACTTATTCTAAAACTATATTATTTTCCTTATTAGGCATCACATCTTTCATAGTAGTAGTAAATTACTTTGCAAGGAATTAATGCATGCCATAGTAAATAGTAAAGTAAATAACCCATGTCCACAAATTTAAGTGACATACATTTATCTAGATGTTTGTATGTTATTTATTTTCTATTTTGTAGATTTTGTTTAGATTTCTTTTTTGTAGATTTTACAGATTAAATAGATCTAGACAATGGTTTTATGAAAAACAAAACAAAAACATAAAGCTCGATTATTTGATATATCAGCACCAAATTGCCTTCCCAGGAAACGTCCCCGGAAATAACATTTACACATTAAATCCTTTCTTAGGAAAAACTAAGGAGCCCCTAAAATAAAGCATTATCCAAACACTTAGCTTGGGCACAGTGGAATTAATACAAACAGTGGAAACTTTGACCAAATCAAATTGAGGTTTTATATTTCATATTTTCATTGACACTTACACTTACATTAAGTCTGTAAAGGAATTGATGGCAGGCTGAGGCGTCTTGTAGCTTTAGTAAAATGAACTCTGATAGCTTCAACTGTGCACATACCACCAGAGGTGGTTAAACATTAAAACCATAAATAAAAACATCTGTAGCCTGCACAAAATGCTACCAATACCATTGAAATGCACTAGTACTGTGCTTTCATAAAAAGAGTTGAAATCTTAAACTAACTCACTGTGGTTTGAAGGAGAATTGGAAACTTTGCCACAGTGACATGTGCACACCTGTCTAAAGGTTGGGTCATTTGTGGATCTAAAGTACGTGAACTTTTATGCAGAGCGTCAGAATGAAAATAAGACTTACTGGAAGACAAAACCAGAATCATTCACAAACCACTCTGGCTAACCTCAAAGAGTGAACGACACTTTGCAAGCACACAAATTCACATACATACTCTTCACTCTATATGCTGTACGCATACAAAGCACGTTTAGGGATATTCACAGTGTTTGTCTCTTGCTACATACTCTTGTTCTTTCTCAATGCGGTTCCTCTCACTATTACACAGATACTCATGTGCACAGTGCACTTCTAGGAAGAATTTAGCAATTAGTCTGCTTTTACAGCTCTTTAAGTTTTGCTTTGTATGGAATTGGAATCCCTTTATTTGCTAAACACGTTATACCCAAAACCATGAACGTTTCTTAAGTCTTTAACCCATCCTAACTGTAAGTAGCAACTGATTGTAGTTTACTAGCAAAACTGTTTGTTTCACTGTGAAGATACTCTCTCTGGATTTTATTTTACTGACTATAAAAGAGCTTGTTTTCCTTGGTGTGTGTGCTGATCTACTTTTATTATGGAATAGCATTGGATGGTTTAGCCTTTATCTAGCCTGTATTTTATGAAGTATGCCTTCTAAACAAATACAAGTTTAGACCTACTGCACCTTTGTTTACATTTCCAGTTACGCATTGTGTCAGTGCATGTGTATAGTGTTCATAATATGCTGCATTTGCATTAGTGATACAGCAACATAAATTAACTGTGCAAAAGCAATTTCATTAAACAGAGTAGGTTCATCTAACATGACAAAGAAGTTTCTGCAGAATTACGCAGGTATCGTATGTAAAATTACACACGCAGTTGTAATTATGATAAATATGTGCATGTAACTGTGAGACTTAAGTGTCTGAAGTCAGACATGGATCCCTCCTTCTTTAGACAGTAATCCAATGAAGGTGCGTTGAGTTTTCAAAAGAAGCTCATCAATGACACACACACACACACACACACACACACACACACACACACACACTATTTAGAGGATTCCCACTCATACCATGATGACACCATGGACAGGCGCCACTCAGTCTCTGGGAGTCTGACTCCCCCTTCAGTCCGGCAGAGATGGACATTACAGTACCTGACCATGCTGACTTGATATCATGTATTCCTGGAAGCGGGGTATGCAAATGGGACCCTCTGTTCCATTCGTCAAGTAGATAAGTCACATTAATTGTTTTAAAATACCACAATTTCCTCATTTATGACTGCAAAAACGAAGGCACTCTCTACAACACTATCTACGACTGTCTTTTGATCAGCATCTTGGATTTGTTGAAAGAATCCATTTGCCACCAGATTCCCAGAATATTCTTTTTTTCAACCACCATGCCCCTTATTCCAGTAAGCTGGAATGGCCATTTATTATGAAGTATAGACCCTTTTGAATAGGCAAACTTGCAGCTTGCCACTTGACCTGTTAATACATTCCTGACTACTTCAGCTGCCTCCTCCTTACTTAAACTGTCTAGAATGGTTTTCAGCATTGGTCCATAGGAAAACTGTAAATTTGGTTGTCAAGTACCATGTAATGTTGATTAACACAACAGAGCGGGATTAATAGGGAATGTTTTTGCAGGCGTATTGATAATTCAAGTATACTGACTGCACCTGCGTTCTCAGAAGTATCATACTGCTCCAATCAGCTAATTATTACACTAGTTTGTTGCTTCATTCTTAGTTAGCTTTTACACCTCTAAGCTATATATCATATATATATATATATATATATATATATATATATATATATATATATATATATATTAATTGTTACCAGAACAGCAACCCTGAAATTGAGCCTGTGCAGACCAATACAAATACAAAAGAAGAGTATGAAGTAAGACAGGCAGCCAGGCAGAGTCTGACTCTAAATATAATAATCATTAAATAGTGGCCCAGGCCCATTAAACATGGCAGTAAGCAGCGGGGTGTGAGGAGCGGCCAGGTCCACAGCGCAATACTGTTTACACTACAAATGCGGTTGAGTTACACCATGTACAGTAAAATGGGCTTGACTGCCAGTAACTCTAGTCACTTACCAACAAAAGCATCATTTCCTGAAAGCTCCTCCCTCCTCCCTCCCTCTTCTCCCCACCTCTCCCCTCCCCTCCTCTGCTCTTTCACTCACTCTCCAACCACCTTTTTGAGCACTGAGGAACTAGTCCACAATCACTATGACTAAGCCCTCTATGCAAATACCTGACTGCCCTGGTGAAGCAGGAAGCATGTTTTAGACTTGCTTGTGTCTCTGTTGTGAGGGGAACAGAGTTTGTATGTGTGAGCTTATTTCCCAGAGCTTACCTGGAACCAGAAAGGAACCTTGAAAGGGCTACTGAGAGTCCCCTGTTGGGCAGAAGTGCACCATCTGTAAGGTCAATCCCAACACCAACAAATGGAAGAGGCTGTCGCATTCAGGGATACTAGGTGAACAGGGGTGCGTGTGTGTGTGTGTGTGTGTGTGTGTGTGTGTGTGTTTTCCCCACCATACTGCAGCGTTTGGACCCATGTCGCTCATGCAGCTCTGGACTAAATTATATTCACAGCTGGGACGACCACTTCCCAAGGTACTGGTACCGCTTCTGTTTTTTGTGTATATTACGCTAAATCAAGTCTGCTGTTTTAAGACTTGCTGTTATTTTGTTGAAAACTCTTGTTGTATTGTCCTTATCAAGGAACTTCTAGGTATGACTAGTAAGCACTTTATGTCTGTGTTTTTGTCTTTACTTCTTGAATGAATTTTAAAAATACTTCCATATCATAATCAGATCATTGAGGGAAGCAGGCCTGTGATTTTTTGTCACTTTGTTTTTTCGCTCTAGAGCTCGGCCTACATTGAAATTAATCTGTTATTAAAATAAAACTTTACACTTAAAAGTTAATGATAGGTTACTCAGCTAAACTGTGTGGATATCAGTTTCAAATAAGTTTTTGAATGCTTACAAAGGCCGATATCCTGGACCAAGACATCCTAGACTAAGAACATTTTTTTTTTTTTTTTTTTGGCTGTCGTTTTTGAGTGGGACACAGCTTAATTTCTGTTACAGAAAACAATAATCTACTCCACTTGTTTATTTCTGCATATTAACCCTAACCCAGCTGCTGGTTATTAAAGAGAAAAATGACATTTCTTTGCTGGCAGGCCATATTGGCCAATCAGTCACACTGCACGCCTTTGAGATTCTCATTCCCAGCCAGGAACTATGACAAATGATTGTCTCCCTCACTCCTTGCTGTCTTCCAGTAAATGTGAGAACCTGATATCTTGTGAGGCTAAATAGCACTCTTGTCAGTTTTCTGGATGGCAATCATATTTCAGGATATTGTTGTTCTGTGCTGTAAATAGAACTGAACTGTTTTTTAATTTGCTATTCATTAGACTACAGTGTTGCTGGAATTGTAACTCATTGCAGTCAGTCTACGGCCTTTATTGGTGCAAGGCTTGATGAGCCCATTTCCACCGAATTTCTGATTAAGTTTATTGCCTCATCTGAAAATGACATAATCGTTGGTTTGAAGTAGTTCATGCTTTAAACAACAATGTTTTTGTTAAATGAAAAACGTACAGACTGAAGTTGGGTTGGCTACGTATCCTGTAGCCTGGACTCATTTTCGTCTGTTAGTTTCTCCTGACAAGCTGGCTGGGATGTCTCTCTCCACAACATATGTAGTTAGTATCCATGCATCAATATCCACTGGCCACCTTATGCCACAACATCTGTTTTACACCCTTTTAAGGATAGGTTCAGAACTTTGTCTAATGTCCAATATTAACATTGAAAAAGGTTTCATTCCTCCTCTTCATACTGGCCATATAGAGATACCTTCCTAATGTGCTTTAAATCTAGAAGATGGGGGCCAAAATACACTATCCTGTTTTTGTTCAAAAATGTATTCCAACATTTATATGTAAAAATAAGTAAATCCGAGGATTCAGCTGTCAGTGGGTTATTTCCAAAGCTAAAGTCTTTTTACTGCGATCTTCCTCACTATTGCTTTAAACCAGACTTTAAAAAATAAATTGAAATAATTGTGATCTATACTTTAACCCTCATGTTGTCCTCGGGTCAAATTGACCCGTTTTTTTATATCAGTGTTCTTTTTAACTACCCAATTGTAATTACCCAAAATAACACAATTGATTCCACACAACGCTCTTTGGGGTGATTTTGATGGGTAATTTTGGGGGGTCTTATTAAATTTCATAGCGTTTGAAAGAAAAATTGAAGCGGTTTTGAAATAGTATTGTAGTATTATCCATCAACATACTTTCCTTTAATTTTAGTCTAAATAATTCCTAATTTCTGCTTTTATAACTCAAATATTAGGTATAATTTCCTATAAATAAGGTTTATTGACTATAAATTCCAAAAATAACTGTAAACTAAAGTTAATAAGTTAGTGTTACATAGTGTTGAAAACGTCAAAGAAAAGTGACAAACATAGGAAAACTTAAGAAAAATGTAAAAACATTGATAAAGCATCAACAAAATTGTTGATTTTCAATTTTGACGGGAAGACGACACAAGGGTTAAGGCGGCAGCCTCTTGGTGGGCACATGTTGTCAGTTTCCTGGTATTACGTTAAACCTCAAACATGACCTAGGCGTGCAGTTTACGGGAAGTGAATAAACAATCATAGTGATGATAAGTGAGTGCATGGGGGGGTGACCTGATGAGTGGCAAAGAGAACAGGGGAGCAAGAAATATAGCATGAATGCAGTTTTTTATGCTGCAGAGACAAGTTTAAGGTTGCTGCCTTGCTTATCTTGCAAGCCATCTTTACCAATATCTTACGTTGTTAGCAATAATTAAACCTGTGAGCATTGTGTTAAATGTATCACACGTAAGGGGCAATTAAAACTGCAGCAGTGGAATAACCCAGGGTGGTGATCGTGAAAAGACAACATAACAGGGTTATATCCTAGGTAAACTAATTATTGCTGGACGTTAAAACAATTCTTGCAGGATACAAGATGCCATATGTCAGGTCTGACAGTATTCAGAAACAGGACAACCGCTGCAGTAGGGTGAATCTGTCACATTACAGGTTTACCGCAAACCAAAGATTTTAGTTTTTATGCATAAGTGGTTGCCTTTAATAATAGCAGAGCTGACTGCTGACTTGAGTTTGGAATTTAAAAATACAATCAGATGGGTATGTTTTGAAATTTCAAACTTTGTCACCTTATCATCCTGTAGCTGAACGGTTAAGATGTGTACCATGAAATCGCAAGGTCCCCAGTTTGATTTCGGACAGCGTCCTTTTGTCGCACGTCGTTCTCCTCTCTCTCCGCCCTCCAAAGTCAACTCTTCTGTAGAGCATAAATTACTGTTTAGTTGTTGATCTCTTCGGCCCTCTTGGTGGGATGTCACACTAATACAGTATTTTTGACGCGTGTGTGATGGAAATAGTTTTGGGCCACTGTGTCTCTTACCGAATTGAAATGATGTTGAAGCACATTCCCTTTTTCCCCCAAAGTGTGAAACGATGCAGTAAACAATGGTTGTCGTTGTTTTTGGAGGGTACTTTTAACTTTAAAATGTTCTTTATTATGTGTTAAAAGAACCTTTTAATCAAGTTTATCTGTCAGCCACCACGCAACTGTCATCATGTGAAAGTTTAGTCGACTTGTCGTAATAGTTAAAGTGGCTGGTGTCCCAGTTCCTCTGCCCGTGGTTGTAAGAGAGTAAATACCCTCCCCAGTAAGCACAACCAACTTCAGCAACTTACTGGCAACAAGTCCACCATTCCTCTGTCACAGCATGTTAGTAGTTCACACACCACGGGTGTCTGAAAGTGTATGTGTGTGACGCACACAAGACAAAAAAAGAGAATGGTTATTTGAGGAAATACAACCTGTGAATATACACTTCAGATGTTTCATACAACTGCAAATCTTGTGGACCTCTAGTTTTGGTCTTCCACATATGGCTAGTAACATAGGCTATTGTAACACTAATTCATTTCAGACATTAAATCACTTTAAATTTCAGTTTTGCTGTACTGTATAATACCAGTTTACACACTCATATCAACATGTGATGATGTACTTAAGGCTGACAGGTCCCTAGCACAGGTGTTTTTGTCCTCTATAGAAAATACAATCTTCTTAACTGTATGTTCTCTAAAGTGGTGACCAATTGACACAGTCACATTGTTTTGCTTAGATTTTAATACCATTTTCAGTTATTCTCCCGGCCATTTTGCATGTGACTGTAAAAAATGACAGCGTTTGCCCCTGTAAGTGTTGTGTGTGATATGTTGACATTTCTCCATAACTGTGACGTCCCCTTGGCGTCAACACTCCCCTCACATCACTTTTTTTCAGCACTGAGGAAGCAGGCTCACACACGTTTAGTTATCACACATAAACACAAATACCCACACACATATTTGAAGCTGTGTGAGTCATTTTTCGTGTTCTTTGTTTTCTTATGTTCTCTTAATTTCACAATCACACATCCTTTTCAGATGCCCACCATATTTTTTCATATCATTTCTTAGTCTTTTTTCAGGACTAAACTAAAGAGATAAACTATTGAGACATGCCACTGTGCATGCCATCTCATCCTCATGGCATCTTTCTGTGCGTAACGTCCTCTAGGCACCACCCCAAATACTTAGCAGATGAAGTCTTTGTCACCGCTTCTTTCTCTACATTTATGGCTCTTTCCTCTGTTCTCTTATTTCTTTTTCTAATCTTGTGCTACTTTTCACTTGTGTAACTTTGCTTGTCCTTCTTTGGTGGAGAAAGAATCTATATTGGCCAAGAAGATTTATTTGCTGGCAGTACCATGAGGATCGCCTTGTTAGTTTCTACTAGTCGGCTTAAGTTTCAGGCTTTCCTACTGCACAGCTAGCACAACAGTTCTTTGAATGACATGACATCCTTTTCTTTTCCAGAACGTATGAAAACACTGGAAAATTCCAAGAGACTTGTAAACATCAAGCAGTACCTGGCTTGCTTTACTCAGACTTGGCACGACATGAAGGCTTGCCTGTCAGGAGGTTGCTGAACTGGCTTTGATTGGCCTTGAATTATTAGTCAAGTCTAGCCTATATGTAATCGTCTGTGAGATAGACAAAGATGATATAATCATTTTTCTTTTGACCCCATTATTATAAAAATGTAAATACAATGACAATTGATTATCCCTCGTATTATTTCTCAGACCACCCTTTTTAAAATAACATTTGCAAATGTAATTTCAGCTGTCAAGAAGAGTCAACCTGGGTCTAGGAACAAACGCGTTATGGTTTCAATGGAAAACACAGATTCAGTAACATTGTCAGAGGCTTTTTAACATCAGTTTCGGTTTGGCGGGGGTCCTAAGGGAAACTCTTTGATGTCAATTATGTCAGCTAGTAAGCACTTCTCTAGACCTGAGACTTAGTTGTCTGTGAAGGACTTTCAAAAGTGTTTGAATGTATTTTTGCCTCGAGGTTGTGTGACTAAAGGGTCCAAAACTAGATGTGAAACTTTCCATGCACATACTTGTAAAAATACAATGTCTTTTTGACAAATTGGCTCTGTGACAGGATGAGCTGATTTATGTCTGCAAGTCTAATAAAGTCATTTTGGTATACAAAGACCGCTTTTACTGTCCATAAAACACTTTGTGTGCTTAACTATTACGCACCACAACAATTTTATATTGAATTCCGAAGAGCTCTAACTGCTGCCGGTCTTCTCAATTCTGCTCATAAATTCAGTGTTTGCTTCAAGTCTGTGAGATGGTCAAGGAAAAGCTTAGAGCTGTGCTATTAAAGTCACAGCTCAACAGATATGTCAGGGATGTAAGACATGCAGACAGCTTGGCATAACATAATCCAGACAGAAAGAGAGACAACAGTGATGGCTTTTTAGTTCATGCCCCACGGCTTGAAAAGATGCACGCACGCATGCACACACGCACGCACGTACGTACGTACGCACACACATACGTACAGGTCATCAATAAGGTTCTGTTGAATGCATGGACAAGGTCAACAGCTGACCCCAGAGGGGAGAGCCTGGGGTGGGGGTTGTTTTAGTCAGCTGGTGATAAGTGTGGGATGGGTGGTTTAGTAACCCTCCATCCCACCACCCTTTCTACATAGACACACCACAGAAATTGACAGCTAAGACCGTAGCTTTCAGTGCAACTGATTGTCTCATTGACTGGGTTATTCCAGGTAACACCGCCATTTTGAACTACCTACATTACAAACAAGATGCATGGCATTTTATCAGCATTTATAGCCAGTGATAATATCTCCTAAAAGGATGTTGAGCTACATGCATATTAATATCGGTGAAAAGTAAGTGTAAGTAAGAGCCTATTCCTGTTCCAGAATTCTGTGGGAAAAACAAAACTAGGATAAACACACAGTGAGAGGCTAAAAGGGCAAGCAGAAAAGGTGACAGAGATAGGATGGGAAACAAGGGGGATGGAGTTTAAGAGACTGGGAGAAATACAATAAGTAAAAGGTGATAGAAATGTACAGTATGTGTGAGACAACGAGGTCATTTGATTTGTGTTTTTGTGTTTCTACATGTGGGTGTGTGGGGTTAGTGGGAGGACAGGGTTACTTGTTTCCTGGCCTTGGAAAAGCTGGCAGTGTGTAGGAGGGGAAAGCCCAGGACATGGCCTGCCTGCCTGGTGCTCTAGCCTGGCCTTAAAGCTGAGGCAAGTTATTGAGTTTACAGGACGATATTGTTTTAGCATCGACATTGCGATGTGCGCATGGACATCGCAGGACGTTACGATGTTGAGGCTAATCCTTTTTTGCTGCTTGATAGAAAAGTAAACTTCCACCGTTCTCCTTTTACGTGATTATTACCGGCCGACCCTTCCCCTTTAAGACAGGTAGCCATGTGGGCAGCGTGTGTATGTGACGTTAGTCTGACGGGGGTTATTCAGTGTTGCCAAGTCCGCTTATTATAAGCGACTTTGGGCTTGTTTTTCTGTAAAGTCGCTTACAAATATTGGTAGTCGCGGGTCGCGGTTTTCTTGGGCTAGTGTAGTTGCTTATTTGGGCTTGTTCCCAGCTCCATAATAAGTTGTCAAGCAGGTATTTTCTATGTTATTTAAACGTAGGAGGTTGTCTTGCCTGTTCCCTCGCTCCCTCCCCTTTCCCCATACACACTAGAGACAACAAAGTTATTTCCCGCCCACTTCCTGCTTCTAATTGGCTCTGACCCAGATGGCAACGAGTACCAATCAGAGGCAGAGCAGGGCAGTCTGTTGTTTTTCTGGTTAGGAAAATGCGCGAGTAGCAACCGATGGTGACTGGACTGTAGGAGATGTTTTGGAGGAATAAATGCCCGGGATAAAGTGGGTGAAATACGGGACGAAATATAACAAAGACTGGGAGAAAGAGAAAGGAGGAAAAGAATGGATTCAAGGACGGATTTGTGGGGAACAACTCAAAATTACTGTGAAAAAGTGCAAATTTGATATGCCATCAGTTTTCTGTTAAATAATGTTAAAAGGTGGTTTAACTCCCTCCTGTGCTCATTGTCCTGAAGCTCAGGGCGAGAAAATAAATAAACTGTAGGCTACAGTTTACCAATCTGTCCACATGGATGGAAATTGACAATCCGTCCCCACGGATTGTAAAACCACACAGTTTATTTATTTTTATTTTCCAGGATCTTAAGGAGGGCTCCGTAGAAAAAGTTGCTTGTTTTGGGCTTGTTTTCACAGGCCTGGTTGCTTATTTGTCTCACAAGAGCTGGCAACACTGGGTTTATTGTTATGGAAAGTGAGGCTCTCCGTGAGTAGAAAAGTACCGTAGGCAGCAGCTGCCGCTGACACAGTGATGCGCATAGTTTTCGTTGGGTAGTCAGTGAAGCTACAGTAGTCATTGTTTTATGTTCGCTGCAAATACGAACTAAATCACTTGATTAATGCCACATAAACAAAACGTCTCCCGGCAATTTCCCCCCGCAGAATGCTGCTACCAGCCAGGCTAAAGCTAATATAGTAAGCCTAAAGAACCAAGGGGTTAATTAATTGAGTTTTGTTGGTATGTTAATTGTTGTATGTTTATTGTTGTATGTTAATTATTGTATGTTTATTGTTTTCGGGTCCCCTCCGAAAAGCTTGTAATAGCTTATTTGGGGTTCCCCATTTCATGCGTCCTGTATATGATCGTTGTGTCTGTTTCAATGTTCAGTGATGACGTATGAAATAAAAAACAAACAAACAAAACAAACAAACAAACAAAGGGGTCTGTCGGTACACGATCCGTCCTGCCTGCACGGTCCGTCCTGCCTGCACGATCCGTTCTGTGCATGTGCAATATGTTCGCGCACGTGCAGATGATAATTATGATGTACAAGGATTTACCAGGGATTTACGGCACTGCACAATCTGTTCCACAGTAGCGGTCTGTTGTTACCCTCCACCGGAAAGCTGATGACGTTAGTTTAGCTAACAGCTAATTCAACTAACCGCTTGCTGAGACAGCATGTAAAAGACCCTCAAATATAATGTATATATTATATAACGTAACTAGGGTGAACACCTGCTAATAAGCCCAAGGGGGGACAAGGGGCATGTTTCTGAGGGACAATGTGGGACACTGCCTGGTGCAGCGGTGCCCCCCAACAAACAAAAGAGTCTTCCCAGTCTTCCTTGTACCCACACCTTCTCTTTTTAACTGATGGTGGCGGGGCCTCAGACTGCTCAGACTCGGGCTCTTTCTCCGGTTTTCGAATTGGACAAAGCGCGTTTCTAAAAGTTCCTTCCCAGTGTCTGGTATGCACGTGCATGCGCTGTCATGACAACAACGAATCGGAGGGATTTTAACTATTTGATTTAAAGTCATATTCTGTACATTCTGGCTGATAGTGACGTTTAGAAGTCAGAGAGATCACTGATCATCTACAGTCTGTTGTTAATTAAAATCAGCAACAGATCACATGTAGAACATTTTGAGAGCCACTCTGTCATAATTAAAACAACTAGAGAGTGTGTACCAGCTGATATGTGGGTCTTATAACATTTTATTAAATCATTATCGCACCACAGTGTTTTTGTCAATTCCTGTTCCACTGACTTAATTGTTCTTGGATACACAGAGTTTGTTGCTAGTGCGCGACATGCAGGTCTGATCAATTTATCTAACTAGCTGGCCCCGCTAGTCGACCACAACCTGGAATTTAGCGGAAGCAACATGCAGTCACTGTCACTCAAGTTAGCCTGGATTGATTATTATATAAATACTATATAATATATAATGGTGTCATGCTAGTCAACCAGCGTATTTCTACCTAATTTCCTCTCCAAAACCACTTCAGAAGAGTAACGCTAGTCACAGCGCTGACTTGGTTTGGTGTTTCTAAAGCATTAAAATTCAGCAAAGAATGGTTCACATTAGGAAAGATCCTTTTTCATTTTGTATGTAGATGCACTCCCCTGCAAAATCACTGCAGTAGTCAAGAATTATTTATTATTTCCAAACAGAGCTATTTATGTCATTTTTTTATAAATTACTTTTTCTTTTTTCACATCGAAATATATATATCGTAGGGGGAAAAATATTGCAATGTCAGATTTTTCCAATATCGTGCAGGCCTAATGTATACAGTACTTCTTACCTGACACTTGCTTTTTGATAGCAGGGGATCACGTTAGCCTCTAATATGTAGCAGTAACATAAACTAAGGCAGAAAAAGTAATTTCTATTTAAGGTTGGTTTATTGTCAGCCTTTGGCTTTGTCATGAACTGCATTAAAAAAATAACTGAAGGGAGGAATCATGGCCCTGTTGTGGCCCTGCAACAGCGACGACATGTCAACAGTTGT